>CM040184.1:43421346-43743846 GCA_022606455.1 Callitettix versicolor
TAATTTCTTTTGTATTTTTTAAAATCTAATTTCACCATCGCAAACAGAATTGCAAATCAGAATTTGAATTTTCAAAATACTTTGAAATTACGAAATTTTATTTAATACAACATATCAGGTCCTGGGTCTTACCACGATGGCCGTTCCAATAATTTATATTCCATAGAAAATTGAAAATGGTGGTAGGTATTATCTCAAAAAATTGGCAAATACATATGCCAAATTTCATCAAAATTAGCCGACTAGTTTAGTCTCCGGCGTAGCTACATACACTGGGTGGATGGACAGATGGACAAACACCAAATAAAAACAATTTTTGTAACTGAAAGAACCCGAAAATGGAGAATTAGACTACCGTCCCTTGTTCTTTGCAAGAAATAAGGACACTGTTTGAACAGCATAGATATTATTAATATACCGTATCCCTGAAGTAAAGTTCTCGATGTATATCAATAGAAGAGAAATTTTCAATAAACTGAATATTTGCTGAGATATTGCATTCTTTAAGGGAAGACGCCATTAAAGCGTAAGATCACGTAATGCAGACTGCCAGCGGGTCGGCCGCTACATATTAGAAACACAAGATTAATGTGACGCTGCGGTACTTCTCCCGATACGTTCAAATCTTTGATTGTGGGCCTACTGCGTGGAATATTTTACCTGACATAGGCTACTGTAATTGAAAGTAAAATATTTGGTTTGAGCAGGGTTAGGTCTTTGTTTTACGCCAGTCAGCCGTTCCGAAGTATTTAACATAATTGGATTCGAACCTAAGTCGAAGTCCGAGTTGTAACTAACTGTCTAACTGCTGAGTTGCAATTGTAACTTTTGTATCTTAATATATGCTTGTGTGTGTGTGTGTGTGTGAGTGTGTGTGTGTGTGTGAGTGCGAGTGTGCGTGCGTGTATGTGTGTCCGTTTGTGCGTGTGCGTATGCATGTGAGCGAGTGTGTACGTGTCTGTCTGTGTGTGTGTGTGCGCGTGTGTGGTGAGCACGCTCACGTTCGTAATTTTAGTCCGATTTGATTTAACATGGCACCAAAATCGTTTATGGTAATAGTTTGAACAAGTCCGTTAACCAGCAAAATTCGTTAAACAGTTTCAAAATGGCCGGTCATTTCAAATGTCAAAAATTCTAAACTTTTTTTCCTAGAATATTTTTGAAAATCTGACTTTATAAATCAGCATTTTGAATCGTCGAAATCTTTTGAAATTAAAAACGTTTTTAACGGCGGTCAGGGTTCATTCCTAGTATTTTCAATGCAATTTGAAAGTTTAAAATGCTAATGAATGCACATTTCAGTGCTGATTATGATGGTCCTGATTCTGACTGCTTTCAGAAATTCACTTCCAACACGTCAGCGAGACAGCTGTGTGCGCTATCAATGTAACAAAAATTTTAAAGCAAACTGTAGAAGGAAAATGAAATTGCTTTTGGAAATAGGCCTACACAAATACGCGAGATGCCGTAAATATCAAAGGCAGAGTAACAGTGACAAATGTAATGTACGGCAAACAGACAAACGTGATTCCAACAACTGACTCTTTATTTATTTTCCTTATTACTTTGATTTTATAATGAACTTCGACTGTGACGTAACGCTTTATTTGATATTTTAAAATGGCGGCCATTGGTACATTCAGCGCAGGACAAGTAAAAAATAAAGATCAATATAAAATTAATTATACTGTATTTTGCAGAACTGTTTACAGCGAAGTTTCTAAAGAGGTGATTTTATAGGTGTTGAAAGGTAACGCTTATACCCAGCACTATGAAATGTGCACCGATCATGACGTCTGGAACACTTTTAATAGAGAGCTCGTTCAAATGTTTTTTATGAAACATTTGTAGTACTAACGTTTATGTTCACAAGTTAGGTCCGATTTCACTCAAACTTTTCATCATAATTGATTTTGTTAATTACCTGGACATGTTTGAGGTTTAGTTCAACCATTTAAAAGTGGCGGTCATTGTAAATAAATTCATCGAGTGTTAAAATTTACAAAAATTAGCGTTTTAAAATCCCACTGAAATCAGGAAAGTTTTTTTCATCAAATTCCATACTTTATGCCACTTTTACTAATGAGGACGAGGGATTGGCTAATGGGGACGGTAAGGAAAAGCAAGGTTAGTAACTGCGGTTAGAACTAAGGACCTTAAGGTGCGCTGTTCAGAGACGCAACAGACTGAGCGGTGCTTTAGCCACATCGACCACCCGTACCCAAAGCAGGAAAGTGAACTTGGTTAAGAGCAGAGGTGCCGATCCCCGTCAAAGCTAATGAAGCGAATTCCAACCTGCGAATTTGGTAGATTCATCCCCCAAAATTAATTAATGCTACTAGTATATAAAATATACAGGCTTTGATTTCGGTGATTCACTATTTAATGTGTCAATCCCCAATGCGGATGGATTGATAAAAAATGTATTTTTTCAAATTTTGTTTCTCAAAAAATCATAAGTAAAAACTTCCCACCCTAAAAATTTTGGATGACGCCATCTTCCTCTCCTCCGGTCTAGACACCTGTGGTTAAGTGAGCTATGACAGGAGCCTTTAATAATTCTAACTAATGCCACGCTGTAGGCTGTTGTATGTTACCACAGAAATAGGAATCGTACACAAAACCAAACGGTGACTTTCCGTGACCTACACACTGCCACTGCCACTGGTGACAATCTACGGAATGACAACATTACATCGCCCGAGAAACTGAAGCTCAAGCAAACAATATCAGGACGGAGAGTCGTATGTACTGTTCTGGGACAGTAAGGGAAACTAAACTGCGTCATTCGTTGCAAAACAAAAGAGCACGGTGAGTAGGGGATTGTTTTGCATCATAGGGCACATCATTTGGCTGGGAAGACGTGATCTAGAGCTCGGTGACTACAAGCTTCTGGGTGTTCAGCGCCAAGACGATGATGTTAAAAACGGTCGTGTGTGTATCAAAATCAGGCGGCAGATTTTTATGAAAACGGAATTCTAAATCTGGTTATACGATGCGATAAGTGCCATCATATTTATGGACACATTGTTGAAAAGAAAAAGGTTTTCATGTAAAAAATAAAATTACTAGTACTTCAAAGAACCGTAGATTTAATCTACCACCGCCTCCCCCCGCCCCCGACAGCGCTCTGACGCGCTCGCAACCTTCTCCGCCAATTTAACAGGTAACGGTAATATTTACAAGAAATGTTATCGCACTAACTTTATTGAAAATTTTATAATCTTTCTCTATAAAGCTGTCAAATTATGATAGGTCTTGCCGTTCAACCAGTATTACAGGAAATAACCAGCTACAATCGTCATCGTTAAATCGGAGGCCGCCGTCTTTAAACATAAGTGAATGGGGAAACATCTTAAACAATCGGTCAATGCGTTTGGTCAAAACTGCATAGCAAACACAAACCAAATGCCGAACAGACGACTTGAAAGAGTACCTCGCATCGCTCGGTCAATTAAAGGAGGGGATTTGTGGTCGATGTGGTTAAGCACCGGTCAGTCTGCTGCCTCTCTTAACTGCGCACAATTAGATTCTTTGTTCTAGACGCAGTTACTAACGTTGCTTTTCCCTTACCGTTAAAGCTGATCCCTCGTCCTCATTAGTCTAACTGACGTACAGTATTAGTCAATTGGTGTTGGACGTTAAGGAAAAAATCAGTTAAAGAAAATATGCTTGTGTTTTTAAATAAATAACATAAAATAAAGTTTTAATAATTTATTCAAATAAATATGTAGATGTACAATGAAAACATAATGGTTATAAGATCAAACAGGTCTTTGATGAGGATAGCCAAAGTTCATCTTGACGTGGACATAGAACACATAACACATGACTGCAGAGAAGCATATAAACATCACGGCTAACGAAACGCAGATCACAAACACAATATGAACACATACATTTCTCAGCAAACTTAACAAAGCCAGTAAATACAAATGATAAATTTTGGGATTATCAGTTTGAGTACTTTTTGTTGCTGAACTGCTAAACTTCATTGTTTTATCCAGTAACATCCAGTTTTGCAACTCTTAGACGATCAGTACGATAAAATATTTGTTTGTAACCATGGTTAATTACACAACATTTAATTCATTGTTGTGTTTCGTTAATATTTAGCAAACAAATTTGTGATTGTGACGTCACTTTAATAGTTCAGCAAAATAATTTACTCAATAATCATCTTATTATTCGTGCAATGACAAATGCAAGATAATACTAGAGGAATGATGACCTTCATGCAGACCTAGACTTGAAGTATGTAAAGGAGGTAATACAAAGACCTCTCGGCACGAGAAGAGACTACATCAACATTTGAACGTCCAAGCCATCCAACTTTTAGATGTGGAATTGGACAACAGACGACTAAGCGTCATAAGCCGCATGATTTAGTTCACTAAGTCTTATACACGTTAAGATCAATTATATGTATTACTCATTTAATCTGTAAGATTAAGATTGTAATAAATAAACAAAAGGGGAAAAATAATAATAACGTGAGCAGCGTTTTGCTGATACATAGAAACGACTTTCCAAAAAGTAACACAAAAATTTTGAACTTAAACATTTTTTTAAATCTGTTTCCCACCGTCACAATCTTCGTTAAAATTTGCACAAATTAGCATTTTAAATTTTAAATTTACATTGAATATATGAAAGTGGATCCTTAAATTAAAAGAATCATTTTTTTAGATTTGCGTTGGCCACCATTTTGAAACGGTTTAACGGTGGATAACGATCTTGTCCATTTAAGTGGTCTAGTGGTCAGGATCGGCGCTCATTTTAAGATCTGGGCCTTACCAAGATGGTGATAAGACGCATTAAAATTTGCACGCATTCACTGAGCAATCAGGCTAAAAAGAAACATTATGAATAATTAAAATAACCTTGTACAAAACTTTCCGTATCCCGCCTAACACATGTAGGCCTTCAATAATCCTTAGGCAAATCTGTTCCACAAACACAAAAATTGTACATAGAGAAAAAGCAATTTGTTCGCCTGATTTATTGAAATCGGTTTTTCAAAATTTGAACATATATGAAGATTTATAACTGAAGTAATTTTAGAATAAAAAGATTCACTATTACAAGAAATCGAAAAAACAAATCCAGACAAAGGACTGGTTTTATTTCACAAATACACACACACACACGCGCGCCATTTTCAATAGCATTAAAATCTGTCAAAGTTAGCACTTAAACTTTGAGATTAGGACCTACATTAGATTGAAACCAGTACTACAGTGGACTCAGGTTTGATGTTGCTTGTTACGTGCAAGGTAAGCTTGTTAAATTGAAACAATATTTCAGAAGAGCTTACATGGGCGAGTAGAGTTGTGTTGCTTGTAGCACAGTTACTTATAATTGGATTTTGTCTCCTGACCAAACAGAATCAATTCGGTTTCGGCCTTATACTTTGTCACTTTTAGCCAGCTGCCCACGGTCCTTTATTTCCTTATAAACAATTCACTATAGTATATTGGTCTTTATACCGGCACATTTATACAGACTACACAGGCAAGCTTATATTTAATACCGACGTATATTCGTTAGTACATACAGTTGAAATATAAATTCCTGAAAATGAAAAGGTTTTAATTTGTTGTTTGTAAGTGCTTTGCCTACGAATGGAGTAAATATTTTAATTTTTTTCGACAAGAAATTGTGAGCTCTTTTTTTAAAAAAATCGCAGCATTTCTCGCTGACGTGATGGAAGAGAATTCCAAAAAGTATTTTTTATATTTTTTTCGAAATTTTGATTTCACTATCATAATCAGCATTAAAGTTTGCATACACTAGCATTTAAATCTTTTAAATTGCATTGAAAATAGGAACGTGAACCCTGACCGTCGTAAAATTATATTTCAATTTTATTTCAACAGATTTTGGAAATTCAAAATACTAATGAGCAGTTTTTAACGCTGACTGCGATGGTGAAATTGAAATTTCAAAAACATTTGAAACAAAATGTTTAATTTTTAAATTGCCGCCATTTTGAAACTGATGAACAAATTTTGCTGGTTAATGAACGTATTTTAAGATATTAGGCCTACTAAAATCGATTTTTGTGCTAAGTTTCCATTCAATCGGACACGAATTGTTTTAAAGTTTGAATAAAATCGTGACGGTTGTTTTTAATGTGAGGTAATTACGCTGCTGTTCTTTTTACTCAGGAGTTTAAACACAAGCGCATGCTTTCATGTTATAAGAATGTGAATGTAAAAATGAGCTGCAAAATGCATTATTAAAAGTAACAAAAGCTATTTCAGCCATTTTGTTGTTTATTTCTGGCTGGGTGACTGTGCATACATTATTCATGTATCCGAGTGGTACTACTTTAACGTATTCCTACGCGGTAACTTACTTACAGTGTGGTGTGTTACCGCAACGGAATATATTGTAGCTACTCTTCTGCCCATAACATTATGTATGTTACTGAAAGTGTCTCGCTGACACGAAAAAACTAACACTGGATTTTTAGGGAATAAAAATAAAAATTACAGTGGCAAGGTTTTTAGAAAAAACAGTTATATAATAATTTAAATTTATTAGTAGTTTATGGAGAAATTGTGTCCCTTGCCAGCACTATATAAAAGTCAGAATGTAATTTAATCCAATTGTTAAAACAACAGCGCTACCTACTGGATTTAATTCAAAGCTCCCTATACACACAGTAGTCAGTGAAAAATATCTTTTTACGAAAAGCGAGAGAGAGAGAGAGAGAGAGAGAGAGAGAGAGAGAGAGAGAGAGAGATGGGGAAATCACTCTCTAAACACTTCTGGTAATAATGAGAACAATTGGGAAATTTTCAATAAACTCAGTTCAGTTTTTGCATCTATAGAAGATACATACAAATTAGCATATGTATGTACATGCATCAATAGTGTATATATATATATATATATATATATATATATATAGAGAGAGAGAGAGAGAGAGAGAGAGAGAGAGAGAGAGAGAGAGAGAGAGAGAGAGAGAGAGATTTTTGAAATAATGTTTGCAGGCTCTAGTACTACACGTATGTCAAGTATCATTCTTTTTTATCATTATTTCCAGGTAGAAAAGTGGTAGGAATTTGGAATCTCTCTTAACCGAGGTGCTTTAAAGAATCAGCTATCGGTGGTTCAACAACGTCCTTTAATACACATAATTATATTACAGTCTTCTTGTATCCGTACACGTGATAAGGACCCAAGAACAAACGCCATTGTATTACCCGATCTAAAAGGTTTCCACAGAAATAATGTTTGAAGATCCTCTCCGAAAATTGTGCCCCAATTTGTGTAACCCAAAAAGAGAAGGGGAAGAATTGTATGCAAAAACTGTCTACTTACCCCCGTAGACTGCCGAACCGTTTTCCCCCAGCACCGCCTGACTGGAATGTCTTCCTGGAACACTAGTCACTTCCTGACCTACAGTTATCCTACTGACCACAAACTACTTCTTCTCCAAACTTGGCTAAACTACTGTTCTACACACCTTGTTTGTAACAACAGGCAGTATGTCAGCAGTTTCGTAATGTTTCTGAGTCTTTGTCAATAGTGTTTACTCTTCGGCTGAACCCTCTTTATTATTTTTTAAACTAATAACTAAAATTATAATTTTAATTAATTTTAATTCGTAGCAGAAATATTAGGCAGAATATCGCAGAATTAACTGACGAAAATCTCTCAAAAAAATTGTGATTAAAGTTTTACTAATTTTAATACTCCATCAATTTAAGTATTCCACTACTAAAATTTAAACGTTCCACCAATTTATGTCTCAAATATTTTCTATAATTTAAACTTTTCATAGATTTTAGATTAGATTAGTTTTTGAGGTTATTGGCTTTTCTGACTCCCGACACCACGATCGAAAGACCAATTGTGCAACTAAACCTCTTGGGTTTAAGTTCGTTAGACTGGTTCCCTTCACTGACTAGCCCATTCAGCTGGAGGTCTTCAGGCTCCCAGAACCCTACACACTGCTGCAAGAGCTTCAAAAGAGACCAACACGTTTCCTCTTCCTTCTTTCATTACCTTCACACGTTTTCTCCATGGTACATTCATATCCTGTTTATGTGCACCCTCAGACCCTAAGTTACCCTTTGCCCATCTCGCACAAAGCCCGACAGCCCTGTAAAGGTTATATTCCTCCTACCCAAGGTTTTACCCTGGGACGTCTAGATTTTATTAGAAGCTCCTTTGTCGCCTCCTCCCTTCACAACGTGCTCCCGTTATAGGTTTGTACCAAAAATAGGCCCCTTCCCTCACTTCATTCACTGCAAGTTGGGTAGTTCCAGCTAACGCCCCTACTGTTTACAGCAATTCACTGCCTGTAAGTTCTATGGGATTAGATACACCCCCAGTTTCTTCCACCCCCGTGCTATGTTCACTCCCCAAATCCACTTTTGCCAGTTTCCCAAGGTATTGTGAGGTTTGAGGATTTATTTCCAACAATCAAAATTCCACAAACAGCTAGGGAAGTAAGTTTTCCACCCACACAGAGCCTCGCATGCAGAGGTGAGACTAGATTAACAGCAGGTTGTTTCATATCTAGCGTACGGATACTTAAGCCATGCAGCCTCCAGTTAGATGAAGGGGTCTAGCCCAAGAGCAGACAAAAGAAGAAAGGTTAGACCCAGCTAGGGCACCTCGGGTTCGCCAAGGCCGTACTCACAATGTGTATTAAATTAAGCCCCTGAGAAATTAAATCTTTCGCCAATTTAAAATTTCTACGAATTAAAATCTTTTATTCATATAAACTATTTTCTTTCTTCAATAACTTCCGAAATGGGGTTTTAAAACTCCGTTTATTTTGTTTGGGCACTTCTGGATTACGTTTGATAAAAGTTTAATCAAAATCGTTATCGTATATTCTGAGAAAATCATAGTTTTAACAACTCTTTTTTGAAAAATGAAATAATGTCTCCCAGCAATAGGGATGCAAACCAGACTTACATCAAATTTCATAAAAATCCATTTATCATTTTAATCTTAAGCTATTTGTAAAAGCACACTATAACATAAAGATATAAAGCAGACCTATAACATTTTACTAACCTGTTAAATATTTTTTAAGCAATGGATAACAATCTTTAACTGTAAACATCACAGTGTATATTTTGGGTATGCTTAAATCCTCGACTCGTTTCGTAGTATCTTCGTGTCGTTTTTTCGTATCTATTTCAACCATTTTTCTTCACGTAAAGAAATTGTACACCGAGCTGTAAGAAGTATTCACTTGAAAAAAACAAACAAAACAAAAACTAAAACATATCCAAGAGTACGTGTGACACATAATTTCCCTTAAAATTGTAGCAACATAAATTAACTGTAGAAGTTTTGTCTCCTGAGTGGCCTCTCGTGTATGTACGTATGCCTCTGTTGGCAATTTAAGTATACGACAAGTTTTAGCTTTTACTGTTTATAAAGTTTGCTACACTGTTCGTATATTAAACTCTGTACTATTTATACGAGGTAACTATTAGGGGTAAATATGCAGTGTAGGTTGTTTTCGATTTTTCAGTAACTTTTCACAAAAACGCTTTATTACATACCCAAAATCAATAACCCAAAAATATAAAAACGCGAAATATACTTGAAGTACGACAAAAGTCGAAAATAAAAGTGTCCCGCATAACCTCAAAATTGCATCACGCTAAAGTAGGTAACGTGTTTTTGATTTAAAACGATAAAAAATCTCTTATTTTTTTAAGTACTCAATAACCTAACTGATATGGTTGTTTGGTGATGAATTTAACTAAGACGATTGTTGAGTGATAAAAACACCTACATTTAAGAAAAAATGAATAATACGAAAACCTAACTGACACGATTGTTGTGTGGTAAACCTCACACGGTTGATGGGTGAAAATACCTTCATCTTTTTTAAAAAAAGAATAATCAACTGACACGATAGATAGATGTGAACCTAACACGATTGTTGCGTGATAAAAACAATTTTATTTCATAAAGATAATATTCCATAACCTAACTGACACTTTAAGTCATTTTATAGCTATTTAAATTAACTAGTTATCCTGTAGGTAACGTGTTTTTGGTCGCTAAAACGATACAAAAAAACCTTCATAAAAAATACTCAATTACCTTACTGTCACGGCTGTTAGGTGATGAACCAAACACAAAAAGAGACAAATCGCGAAGTTCACAAATAACGGACGCCATTTTAATAATGTTTTCATTATCAGAACGAACCAACGAAAAAAGGAATGGCTGTCAGAATGTGTATTGCGCATGAGCAGTAAGTACATGTAGTTAGTAAAAACCCGCATGACCGGTAAATTGTATGAAATTTAGTATGTTTAATGCAATGTAAACAGCAATGACGCCACAATATAGTTCCGTAAAAAACGGCTTAAAATCGTAAGTAATTATTAAAAAAAATATTTTCCGAGGGTGAATGTGTGTTAATTAGATAATAAGGTATAAAATAAAACAAAAAATATTCAAAAATCACTATTCGAAAAAAAACCAACCTACACTACATAAAAAACAACTTATAAAAATATTAGGCCTTAAACAATGTGTCCAAAATGTTTTCTACATCGTTTCCGAAACACCGTTAATCACTTTTTGTAGCCATTACTTATGACAAAGTTAGTATACTCGGCCACTATTTCAAATTTGAATTTGGCAAATGACCAAAAACGTATGACAAATGTTTTACGTTGGACAAGACACTGAAATTTTTTTCCAAAAACCATTCATTATTCGTTCTCATTCATTCGAAATCACGCACGAGAGAATCCTGTGATCAATTTAGACAATAAGATATATTTTTGATGTATTATTGTTGTCGTTGCTTACAAAATATACTGTTCATTTAACAGTTTAGTAAAGTGTTTAATTTGTATGAATTGTTTAGTTTCAATTGTATGAAGAAAAGCAAAACATAACCTATCTATTTATTAATTTTGCCTTAAACTAGTTTAACCGGTAATTATTTGCGAATTATGTACTAAAATATAGCATGTTTTTCTTTATTCTTAAATTATACTACTATTATATTAAATACGACTTCAAAATTCGAGGTTAATAATTGACCGAGTGAAGCGAGGTATGAAGATATCTGGACCATTCGGCATTTGGTTTGTGTGTTTGTTTGTTACGAAATTTTGGCCAAACGCAGTGTCCGATCGTTTTGAAATTTGGAACGAATGTACCTTGTACAAAGCCCAAACGACGTCTTATAAGGACTGTTCCTATTCATTTCCGTTTCAAAATAGTTTGGGACTTACAACAAACTAGTGTACGCAATTTTTACTAAATGTATTGACAATTTTGGAATTTGGTACAAAGGTACCAAGTAATTAGTACACACAAATTACTAAACATAAACTTATATAAGATGTGGAATAAAAATCAACTAAACCTAAATTACGTTAATATATACACTAGATTTGTTTATTATTTCGATTTCATCAATCTAGACTGTGTATCTATGTACCTATTCTATAAATTAAATAGAAAACACATAGTTATTCATATGCAACGGAAAAATTATTACAATGTAGGTAATGCGGTGGAGGTAGGCCTAACGTTCACCTAAACAGCTGATTTCACACCACAACTGTTCTTACGATAATACTATTTCAGTATAGGTTATGTTTGTTACCAATGTTTACAATGAACATAAATAAATCATTAATTAAGTTCACGGACACCTCGCCTCTGTTGCAATATAGCCTATGTACTAAGACATATTTTAAAAGTAACCTACGACGAGTTGAACTAACTGACCGAGCGAAGTGAGTTATCTTTCAACTCGACCGTTGGGCATTTGGTTTGCTTGTTACACAGTTTTAGCCAAACGTATTGACCGATTGTTTTGAAATTTGTTAAGAAGGTACCTTGTATAAAGCCCAAAAGAAGTATTGCAAGATTTTTTCCCATTCGCTTCCGTTTCAAAATGGCGGAATCTTATTTAACGTTAAGGTGTACTTGCTGGCTATTTCCTGTAATACTGGCTACGGTTAGTAGACTTACCGTAATTTTAACCGTTTCGTAAAGAAAGATTATATAACATTTTCAATAAAGTTGGTCCAATAACATTTTTCTAAATATTACTACTAAATTGGCGGTGAAGGTTACGGAGCGTATCAGAACGCTGTCGTGGAGCGTGGTCATGTTTAATTAAGAAAACACTGCGAGGTCTGCTGTTCTTTGAACTAACTTACTAGAACTTGGCATAACCGAACCAAAAACTCTTTATAGGTTATAGCCACTGACAGGTTTTGAAACAATACCTTATCGATTACTTACTTCCACCGTGCGGAATGTCGGTACATCAGTTTATTTACGTCAGTCAAATCGTGTTTTTGCGTTCCTTTATCTTAACCAATTACATCGAAAACCACTTGTAGTCCTCTCATAATATACTTGAGATTCGCTCCCACCTGGATAGTGGAATGCTTGTTTTCTTTTACTTCTAATCTCGAAACAAATCTTGTAATAAACTCGTTTTTTCTGTTCTTTAATAAAAAAAAAAAAAAAAGACAATAATAATTTATTTCCAAATACAAATCGCAAACAATTAAATTAAAAATGAAAATTTTAGTAATTAAAATTCACTTAATAAATGTTAGTTATCGACACAAATTCCGATGCGAAAAAAGAAAGCAATCCTAAAATTAATTAAATATTACGTCATGTCTTTTACCGCAATAACCGATTCGAAAATTTATTAAAACAGCAAAATTGTTGAGGCGGAAAAGCTTTCAGCTATAAACTAAATCGCTTAAATTTTATTTGAATTCTGTTTTATACGAAGTGACTGACGGTTTCGTTGCGTTAAATCATTTTATCCGGGAACACTTTTAAACCGCTACTCTTTTCATACGTAAATTAATAACATCTAAATTGCCATTCCTCTAATGTAGGTCACAGGTTGATTGCATTCCTGAAAATATATATTTGTTTTGTAGTTCTGATTAAATATGCAGAAATCAATCTGGCATATCTGTAATCTGGATTTATTAGTGTTTGATTTGAAAATTGAATTTCGTATTTAAATATTGTTTGAATATTCGTAAAGCTTTAATAAAATATAAACAGTCTGATAAAGTATTGTGTTTAATTTGTGACAATGCACTAATTTGTAACTTGACGTAACTAAATTTCAATGTTTTGTATCTAATTCGCTTGATCTAAGCATTTTTGAGATTATTTTTTTAATATAACTCAAAAATGGTGGGGATATTCTCGAAGTTCATATAGTTTTCTACGAACTACTAGTACGCATTTCTTTTAAAATTGTTAACTCCCCCCCAAACGTTAGCCAGAAGTGAAATGAATTCAAAACAATGTATTCCTTATAGCCTACGGGATAATTTTTTTCGTTTTTTCAACCATAAACAATATGTATACGGCAAGAGTGAAACTGTTTTACGTATTATCCTTGCCATCGCGAGTTTGTATTTTTCCTGCATACAAACGTCTACCAAGCGGTAGACTTAAAAAAACTTTCACCTCAAAAATGATTGCTGCCAATTGGCCTCCATCACGTCAGCAAGGCTGCATTCCGTTATAGTCCACTTCGCGTGAAGTATTGTGAAGCATTATGTCACAAGTTGGAGCAAAATTTCATTAGACGCATCACAAAGGGCCGATCAGATATCACGTAATATTAATGCTAGGCGGTTATTCAAGTTACGTGAAAAATTGAATTTTTTTATAGCCAGTCAGCAGAATACCGCTAGCCATTGTTGTTTATTGGGGAGCCATTGAATCTGTTCTCTTTCAGTATATCTCTTATTTATGTTCTTTTACTGTATCGGTGTAATAAGTAAATTTCGCGATCGTGAAAAAAATCGATCTTGAGATTTTAATGGATCTATCCATCATTCATTCAAAATCGGTTTACACGATTTTGATGTAATTTAGCTCAAAATTAGTCAAGTAAGTTTTCGCAGATTTTTGAATAACAAGGCACGGAAATTGACGAAGGAAATTATATACGGATACGTAAACACAAGTCATGCACCAAAACCTGTCTACGTTAATAAAATGGGAGTGTTTGTGTGCGTGTGTATGTTTGCATCTACAAAGGTAAAATTTGTGACACACACAGTCTTAAATTTGTAACACAAGTGCAGAGAAGAAAGTCGAACACCTCGAAAACCGATTTTAGTTTCTTGATAGTGTTTAGCGTGAAAATTACACCTAACGTTATCTAGCGTTTTTTTAAAATCTACTTAATTTGAAAACAAATACAGAACCATTGTAATTTATCTCGTGCTCACAGATATATTTATTGAGATAAGGTCATGCGGGTACCGCGAGTTTAAAATATAAATGAATCCTGATCATTGTGTGGTGTTTTGTAAACCGTAAACACACAGTTTCATATTTGCTATATCTTCAGAAAATTTGGTTGGATAGTTAAAAGAACAGAATATCAGTACTGTATAACTTTTCAACTATTTGCCCCATCTGATGAAATAAAAATTAAATAAAACCTGATTATATAAGCCTAAAAACCTAGTTTTTTTTTTGAAAATTTCGTACACTAACTTTAATTATAAATCTTAATAAAAATACTGTAAGTTGAAAAAAAAATTTCTCAGCCCCAAATAGGGTTTGCTAAGGTGCAAAAGACCGATGTTTTATTCAGCGTTTACGTTTGAACAAAATCATTAGATTTTCTGATATTTTAGGGTTTTCTACAATAAAAGGTACTTAACACTATATTGTAACACTTTAAAGAATTGAATGGATAACACTAAGCCCAATATTAGATTTCTCATTTCTAGCCACTTGGGTACTTCCATTTGGCCCAAAGCAGCTACACCAATACAGTTAAGTGGTAGGCTAATTTTTTACATGGCTGAATATTTTAGCAACCAATGAGTCATTATATAAATTTACTTTCAAACAAACTATAAAGTTTTAAAGTTAAAAATTTTATTCAGATAATGCATTTTTAGTATTGTAAGTAAACAAGCGACCCAGGACCTTCACAATCCAAGAAAACAACGTTGTTAATCATACTTCACCTGATAATTCAAATAAAACAACTAGTATTGAAATAATCAGTCTGACAAAATAGTTTAAGTAACTAAAATCAATTTATTAATAGTCCAGTAAACGACGGTTTTTCGCTCTGAAATCCTTAGGACTGAATTGATTAGTGTGAAAATTCGACAGAAGATGAACGAAGGTGTAAGAAACAAAAGTTATATGTTGCCATTGTACACTACCCCTTCTCGGGGGTGAGAATTATAATATGCAAAATAACTTCAGTAATCAATATAGAAACAAATTTCAAGCAAAAAATGTTCTATGAGCTTTTTTTGATATCAAAACTTGATATTTTGAGTTATTAGCAATCAAAAATGCTCGTTTTTTGTCAAAAATATGTTTGATTTTAAACGATTTGAAATAACTCGAAAACCGTACGTTTTATCGGAAAAAAGGTAATGAACAAAATTGTTAAAAAATGAAACAGATGACGGTTTTTTTATTTTTATATGTGCATTAGAAATTTAGTTATGGATAGACAATTTTTTTTTTAAAGTGGAATTGAATTGTTTAACCTCAAATATTGGGAAAATGAAGCATTTTTTGGAAAAAACTCAATAAAACTTTTATGAATAACTTAAAAAAAATCCTTTAAAATTAGTGGTTGCAAAAGGTTTTTGCATTGATATTTACAGTTATGGTTAAAATAACGTTGACTGTTTACTTTATCAGCGAAAAAAATCAGCACCATTTCGACCAGGATTAAAAATAAATGTAATCTATGAACCAATGTATCAATTTGAGTTTTAATAATATATTCCTAATGATTCATGGGTTTAGGATTTGTAGTTTTGAAAAAAAACTCTTTTCTAATTTTAAAAAATGAATTTTATAAATTATGTTATTTTCAAAATAACTGGAAAACTAAAGAAGATACATAAAAAGTGTTGAGTATAAAAATATAGCTTCTTTTTCGACAATTTTTTTACTTTTTTATTTACCTCTGTAGGGTGGGAATTAACTGAGATATGGCTGTTTAAAGCTCATATTTTAGTTCGAGGATCACCTTGTCCCAGCCCTTTGACCTTGAAAATTTCAAAAACTAAATGTTTAAATGGGTTCAACTTTTTTCAGTACATAGTCCTAACAAATAACTATTAAATCATTTTAAAATCTTTTTAATATCTCAAATTATTAAGAAAATTATTGGCAAAAATGATTTACTGAATTTTTAGAAGCACACACATTTTTTCATTTTCAATCACGTTGGAGCATTTCGAATATATTCATACGATGGGCTAAAAAGTTACAAACACACACATGCACGCACGCACACATACACACACACACACACACACACACACAACTTGTAGTTATATAATAAACACATGTATAAAAACAAAAACATTTTTTTTAAATATAATTATTTTGCTTAAGAATTTTTAATTTATTGTAAGTAAACCCGTAAATGATTTGATGGAATTGATACCTAATTTTTTTGTCCCTATGGGGTGGTTTTTATGAGTAAAAGTAGTGAAAGGCATCGCAAATAATATTTAAAGTCTTAGTTAAAATGTAATTACTAGAAAAAAAATTGATTACAGGAATAAAAGTCACTTATAACCTCACATTCTATTTTATCTTTTCAGGGTTGCTTTTTAAGAAATGAAAGGTAAATTACATAAGTCATGCTTCGCATCGTGTCACTTTTCTTCGGTATATTTGAAGAATTTCAACTTTCAGGATATTTAAATCAAAATTTTTCACGATTTTTTTCGAAGGGGTGATAGTAAAGGATGATGTTAAGAGTTGAAAGTAAAAACAAAACAAACATTTTTAAAAATGTAATTATTTTACTTAATAAATTTTTATTTATTGTATGTAAACCCATAACTAATTTGAAGCAGTTGATGCCTAATTTTTTTCCACAAGGGGTGGTTTTTGAGGGTAAAAATGGTGAAATGCATCACAAATAATATTTAAAGTCTTAGATAAAACGTAATTGCTAGAAAGAAATTTTATTACAGTGTTAAAAGCTACTCATAATCTCATTATCACAATTTTTTGTTAAAAGGGGTAGTTTTAGGGGTTGTAACTTTGTTTATAACATACATGCATTTTAATAAAATCATGTAGCAGTACTTCTTACAAATATTTAATCCAAATTAAACTATTATAAAAGCTTACATTTATAGATTTTTAATTATTTAACATAAGGGGTGGATTTTACCCCAAAAAAACAATAAGTGTACAACCTCAATATATAACTTTTTGTTCTGGAGGGTAATATGAGCTTGTAAGCAAATTTTCATGTTGATTGGTGTAGTCCTAGGATTTCGGAGGTTATGCCTCATTTTTACCGTCGTTCACTGGACTATGATGAAAAATCAAATTATTTTAACAGATGTCTCCTATACTTTTGAATAGCATCATTTAACAAATCCAAACATAAACATATTTCATTATAAGTCACATTGTATGTTACTTTATCTTAATAATAAGAGAAATATTACTATCTTGTAATGTTACAATTCTAAGGTTGGTTACACTGCTTTAAACAAAAGTATGGGGTGGTCAACATAGCTCAGGCATTGGTCAGTTTGCTGTATCTCTGACCTGTGCCCCTCAAGTTACTCTCATTGCTTTACCCTCCCCATTTACGCTGATCCTTCATTCAACCGGATAAAGTACGGACATTAAGAAAAAAAAAATACAAAAGTAGTAAGTCATACCTAGAGACTAATTATTAGAGAAGCAAGATGTTTGTAATAAAATACAACTTTAAATAATAAAAGTACAGTAACTGCAAACAAAATATGTATTATTATTATTATTACAAATATACACGTTTATAACATGATTCGTCTACAACTCTGGAAAATAACATAGTAAATCTAACACAGACACTGAGTAGGCTTTACTACGGCAGCCAATAAGGTTGCAACTGATGTTCGTTTTCCTCACAATGGTATTCGCAGAAAATAAAACGACCAGCATAATACAGGTAAAGGTTTTTATTCAAAATTATTGTCTTGTAAAGACATAACATAATAAACAATTTTAACTGTAAGTCTTTGGGTATAAATAAAGTGCTTAATTTTAACTTACAAGAAAATAATGAAAACAATTTTACACAAAAATGACATTAACGATGAAAGCACTACAGACTAGGTCTAATACGGCATTTAACATGACCTCAGCATGTCTGTATGGCATTAAGTGTGGAACATGAACTTTGCTCTTTAATCCTTGCTTTGCATGTACTTGATCAAGTCAATAACTCTGTTAGAGTAGCCAAACTCATTGTCGTACCTGAAAAAGGAATTACAATTCATTACAATTACTTTTATCAAATGATTCAAATTGCCGCATTAGCAAATTTTCATTAAAAAAATGAATTATTAGAGTAGCTATCAGTTAAAACCCTGAAATACCACTTTTGAGGGGTACTTAAAAACTGTTATATTTAACAACAAAAATTAGCTTTACAATTTTGGTCCGCACTGATTACAAAACTTAGCTTGGTCATGTTTATTATGCAGTAAAATCCATTCAACAATTCCAAATCTCATTTTTTTATCTTACTGATTTTTTTTTAAATCTGGTCTCTATCTTTAACATTTGCAAAAATTACAATTCTAAATTCCACAAATGGTTAGGATGTTAATTTTTGTATTTTTAGTTTTAGTGTTGAGGTAAAATCAAAAATATCATTAAAACAAAATTAATCTGATGACAATCAAATTTAATTTCATATTTTCAATGTAATTTGAAATTTTATAATGCTAATTTATGTAATTTTAATGCTGGCATGTGGTGAAATCATATTTCCAAAAAAAAAAAATTTTTAAAATATTATTTTTTGGAAATTTGCTTTCATCGTGCCAATGACACAGCTGTGAGCTGTGACTATTTTATCTGACATTCACACATGTATTGTCATATACTACTGTTTATTAGTATAATAAAGAAAAATATTTTAATATGGTAATTTATAAACACATTATTATCCTGCTGCTAAGCTAATTATAATAAACTATTAAAAATTCATGACTTTAATATATAAGATAAAAGATAAGATTATACATTGTACTAATAAATATACTCACTAATAAACATACTTATGTTTAGGTGTACTTACCAAGAAACAAGCTTAACAAACTTGCTGTTTAAGGGTATTCCAGCCTTAGCATCAAAGATGGAAGAGTGATCGCATCCGTTAAAATCTGTAGATACAACTTCCTCATCTGTGTATCCCAAGATACCCTTCAGAGGGCCATCAGCGGCTTCCTTCACCTTAGCTTTGATCTCATCGTATGTAGCGTCTTTGCCCAATCTTACAAAGAAAATATACAGTTAAGAGTGATCAAAAATCTTAAATTATTTTCTAAAACAGATTATTCTGTCTATACACTGCACTGAACAGATCCTTATGATTAGTTTTACACTTAATGAATCAGAATCGGCAAATTTCCTGTCCATTAGTCATAGATTTCATAACATCACTTTAAAAACAGAATTTATTGGAACATTATACAGTACACAGATATTTGCCATTAAGTCTATGCTATAAACAAAGTCAAAATTTTGTAGTTGCAGCATGCACGGTTTCATTCCCCTCTTCTCTTTTTGCCCTTAATCTTAATCTTTACCCCTTGCTTGTGTTTATCACAATAATGAACACAACACTGTAGATGGCTACCTACTGAATAAGTTTATTTTAATTTTCAAGTATTATATTTGTGTATTTGCAACTTTTACTGCTGGGATTTTACAATTCCATCGATATTAATACACAGCAACATGACCAACGGTATTGTATTTTCAATATTTTTTCTAAATAATGAAGCAATTTTTTGAAAATCAGTTAAAATAGACAAAATGAAAGTTGCTTGGTCTGTGTGAAATGATAGTTTTGCTTTAAAAAAATAAATGTTTAATCACTTAACCTGTAAAATTCTTAACATCTAGATTTTACACAAGACCTGACAGGTTTGGTCAGGTAAGTTTTTTTTAATCAAAAAACATATTTTAATTTTATTATTTCTTTATAAATGCAGTTCAAGTCCAAGGAAAATAAAATGATGAAGATGATAATGATAAAATGATAAAGATAGATATAAAATGATACTAGCAAAGGAATGAACACACTTTAAAATGAAAATCATAGTAAAATATTTAGTTAAAAGAAAATTTTAAAAAATATACAGAACAGTTTCTTTGTACCTATCTTGTGATTTTCCAGAAATCACTTCAGTTTTTGAAGATACCAACAACAAAAAAAAGTTTTACCATTATATTCAGAAAAAAACATATTTTTAATTAAAAACTCCTGTTGGTCCACTGTTCTACACTATCATAATAATAAAGTTTTATTTCAAACGATAAGACACTAACAAATTACTTAATAATTACTAACTTTAAATATATTATTTATGATCTGACAATAATGACAATTCTTTATTCTAACAAACTGCAAAATTATTATAAATTTTAGACAGAGTACTTATATTCGGATAAGGAGCTTGTTTTTTTTAAAATGCATTTGTCACTCAATTCTTCACTTCATTGTTTTCTTATAGTTTCCACTATATAATGCAGAACTACAGAAACATTTTTTATTTAAAAACTACAGAAACAAAAAAAATGTTCGCAATGAAAACTGAAATAAGATGTTACAAACAACATTTTGTTGGTATTTTAATCTGTCATATTTTAATCAAATAGCTTTAATCCTTTCTATTAACTCTTCAGCTTTATCAACAACAGTTACTTGATTCGACTGTAACTTCCAACGTTAACTGACTTACCGGACAGTGAGGTCAACAACAGATACATTGTGCACAGGCACACGGAAAGCCATGCCAGTGAGTTTACCGTTAAGAGCAGGGATGACCTTTCCAACAGCTTTGGCTGCGCCAGTCGCAGCGGGAATGATGTTTTGGGCAGCACCACGTCCATCACGCCACAACTACAAAAACAATTTCACTTTAAACATAGTGTATCTAATTTACCTAGCAGAAACATTCAGGAAAAACATTTGGATAATTCCATAACAGACTTTTTAATATTTTTATTTCTTGTAAATAGTGTAAATACTTCATTCTTGTTTCTTTTATAATTATAATTACAAATGTCTCATGGTTCAAAAACATGACGGTTTCAAAAATGTTACATTTTATTTTTACATATCTATTATACATTTTAAAAGCATTTATTCATTTCTAAACTTTTTCTATATATTATGAAATAATACGCTCATGGTTTAAAAAATACAACTTAAAGCTTTAATATTTTATACTTTATATTAATTTTACATTTGTACATATACTTTACACATGTTTTGAAGAAGACATACTATTATTTTGTCAAATATTAATTTTCTAACCAAACATATGTCATACATATAAAGACAAATGAATACTTGTGGAAAATGTTTTAATTGTAGTCTTGAAGATTTTACACGTTTCAAAGTAAAAAATATTTTTATATAACCCATGGGGGATATGTAACAGCTTATACATTTATTAACTTAGATTCGTTTTTCCTTCAAGGTACCGTGTTATAAGTTAGAGATCGACCTGTGTAATAAGATAGAGGTTCCTACTGTGTATTAACATAGAGACTACAGTTCCATCAAGTGTGTTGCACCGTGTGTATATGTTGCCGACGCCGCTGCTTGTAGGCGTTTCAGTATCTTTTATCTAACACGTAGAACTCACTTAGTTAGGTTATTTTGAACATAATTTGAAAGTTGTAAGTGCTGGTATATGCAGCTTGTAATGCTGATTACGATGGCAGAATCAGAATGTCAAAAAGAGTGAGATAAAGAAAACTTGTTTTGGAAATTTGCTCTTTCACGTCAGCGAGACAGCTGTGTGCCACAAATTTTTCTCATATTATTTAAATGTTGCTCAGTGTATGTGTTAGAAAATAAAACAAACAGTTCAGAAATGTAACACAAAATTTCTTCCTTTTAATTATATTTTTCTACAAATCCGGTTTGGAGCTTTAACAGTATGAAGCTCTATCTTATTACACAGGTAGCTCTAACTTATAACTCGGTACCTTCGAAGGAAAAACAAATCTCTAAGTTAATAAATCTCTAAGCTATTACACCTACTCAACCCATGCAGCTATGAATAAAAAAAAACAAACATTATTTTTTAATAACCCTGTATATTTTGTAAAATATAAACTTAACCTAGTTAAGCAAACCACAATACATGATTGTATTCTGAAAAAAAAGTATTTAATTTACTTTCACATCACAAGAAATCTAGTTTTATATTTTACTGTACAATACCTTGCCGGATGGTCCGTCTACAGTTTTCTGTGTAGCAGTGATAGCATGGATGGTAGTCATTAAACCTTCAACAATTTCAAAGTTGTCATGGATGACCTTGGCCAATGGAGCCAAACAGTTGGTTGTGCACGATGCGTTGGAGACTACCTTGTACGATGGGTCATAGGTATCCAAGTTAACCCCGACAACAAACATAGGTGCGTCGGCGCTAGGTGCTGAAATGATTACTTTCTTTGCACCTCCTTCCAAGTGAGCCTGAACAAATTAAAACAGTAATAAGGCAAAGTAAATTATTTGAATTACATGTGTCTATGATATTTAATCTGCAGTTGACGCCTGTAATATTGCATTACTCATTTCTAGTGCAATGACACTTTTGGTAACATGTGCTTTACTACAAGAAAACTGAATGGTTTAATTTTAAAAAAATAATGAAGACAAACTTCTGAAGAACTATTAATTCTAAGCCAAAAATTGTAACTTTTCAAAATGTAAAAAATTATGTTAGTTTATTTTAATTAGATATGGTTTAACATAAGAAAATGGTCAATTAGGCCTACATTTCTTTTCGTTAGGCCATTTTCTAAATATTTTTTTAATATGAAATTATTTCAAAATACATTTTCATGGAAATCCAGCTTTTAGTAATTTGGCCTCTCCAGATTTGTTCTCATTTTAAAGTACAGAGTAATTATGAAAGAACAAAAAATACACTGTTTTGAGAATCACAACTGTCCCACTATTTTAAGATTCCCATAAAATCAAACTAAAAAATTAATTCACAAAAATATAAGAATACTATACATAAGCAAAATTATACTTTTTAAACCGAAATCCATTCAAAAGATAATTTAAGACAATTTCGATAAATCACAAGTGAATTATAATTTTCCAACTTTTCCGCAATTATTGTTTAAGAAAAAACAATTGTTACTCTTACCAAGACTTGTTTCAACGTTCTTTGAAAGAAGACAACATCCTTAATACCTAAACCAAGTATACTTTTAAACGAATATATGTGTGATTCATTTGTTTTAATATCTAAAAAAGGTATTTTACCTTTCTTGTGATGTTACAAGTCCCATAAATAAACTGAGGAATGACGCTAGAAAAATGATTAACACACAATTGTGGAATGCAATGTTGAGCAATATAATTGCTTTTCCTCATAGATAGGATTAAATCAATGTACAATACAATTTTGTTAAAAAGAAGGGAAAATTATTATACACTATCTTAGTATTCTTCAGCTTTTTAAAATCCAGTCTGGGCAGCCCCATTAAACTTGACCCTACTGTAACATACTAGACGTAATCTCTCAAATTATTTGTCTATTAATTGTCTGTTCATAAATTTATATGTTTTAATCAATTTTAAAGCAAGCTGAAAACTAACAGACAAATTTCAGTAAAGCTTAAATACTAATAATATTGATAAGATAATAAGTGACTACCAAAGTAGGCCAATATATCATGTGAAAACAATATAAAATATTTACTACAAACTTCTATAAAATAACATTTTATGAGCAATAAATTGATAAATTAAACATTTATTTCAAACATCCGTTATAATTATTCAGATAAATACTTTAACTGTATACAAAATAGTTAATGTAATTTTTCAAATCAATATATTTTAGGAAATAACCTTGAACAATAAACTAGCTGTTATATCATTTAGAAAACAACTAAGATGTGATAAGCAATGTCAAGGTTGAGGCAGTAAATTAAATAAACACGATTACATAAATAGATAAAGAAGATAAAACAAAAATTTGGAACTGAACCTAAACTGAACATTTAAAACGAAATGATTTATTCCTTAAATACTTTACATTAGGAAGACATAACTAGAAATTCACTGACCACAATACAGAAAATATTTCCTAGGATTTTTCTTTTTTTTTATTACATATTTTTGGATTTGTGAAATTCTTAATTGTTCAATCTTTTTTTATATAAATTCTTCCCCAAACAGTAAGTGCACATTTCTATCTCAAATACCTTTACTTCAAAGAAATACTAGTAAGCTATTAGTACACAGAAAAGACTTACCGAAGCCTTTTCAATAGTTGTGAAGACACCAGTTGATTCTACAACGTATTCAGCACCAGCCTTACTCCATGGGATGGCCTTGGGGTCTCGTTCCGAGAAAACTGCAATTTTCTTGCCTACAAAAAAATTTAGTTACGAGTCTATCATTCAGGTAATACTGATAAATAATTTAGCACAGTGCCCATTACCCAAACTAATCATGACCAACTAATTTTTCACTGCCATATTAATTTTACTTTTTCTGAATCATTGACCCAAATAATCAATGCTCTATCAATTTATTAAATAAATATAAAAGTAAAATAAAATATCAGCCAATGTGCTGTAATTCCATACCAATTTCTAGTTCAAAAAATATTTTTTTTAAATAAATAAGATATATATATATATATATATATATATATATATATATATTTTTTTTTATTTTATTTTTTTTTTTGTGTTTAACGTCCGACTATTGTGCACACTTGGGCTAATGCAGATGATATATATATATACCACATACACACACACACACACACACACACACACACACACACAAGGGAACCTTTAAAAGGGCAGATTTAGGTAATTACAAAGTTAATGTTATTGATGACTACATAGTAAGAAGATTACGTACCGTTAACAATGAGATTTTGTCCATCAGAGGAGACTTCCCCGTTAAACCGTCCATGAGTGGAATCATACTTGAACATGTAGACCATGTAGTCAAGACCAATGAAAGGATCATTGATGGCAACCACCTGAACAATCATTCAAATTCATTGAAAATTTTAAATTTAAATGCAGTACAATACAACTTTGTATAAATAGGTTACATCTTCCACAAAACAACAATCCACCCAAACCTTTAAAATAATTTGTGTATTGTCAGCGAGCAAAAAGATAATCTGTTTGTTGTAACATACTAAAGTTATGCTCTGTGAACAGTATTGCATAATGCTGCAGGCACTAACAGCCTCATGTTGAAGAAACACATTGCTTTTGCTTTCAAAGCCATTTAACTAATTAACTGCTGTACTTTAAAAAAATGCTACAACAAAAGCTTAAAAAAAGCACTTTTAGTATAGTGTAGCACACATTAATTTTTATTGACCTACATTGATTTCATCGAGATTAGCATTACCAATGATAATACAAGGTCGTTTATTTTCTCTGAAAGCAGGTACTCACTTATCAAACTTCTATTACATAACTGGTGCTTTCAAAAACTAATGTTGTATTTTTTTCGAAATCAGTAATTCTATGCAATTAAAAAGCAGATAAAATTTTTTATGAAATCACAGTTTATTTCAAATAAAACATAATTTTAATCACTCAATTCCATGAATACATTTTAGCATTTATATAACCAATGTCATTTCATTCTAAAAATATTATTATAATATTATTTTACTTATTTTACTTAAGGTAATATTATTATACTTTTTTAATATTTTTATTAGAACACTTACTTACAAATAGACGATTAAGCCAGCATAATAAGCACATTTGAAAATCTAGTTAATTTATTATTTTAACTATTTTCCCAGTAAGATTAGGTTAGTGCTTTTTTTAATAAAAAAAGCTGTTTTAATTGCTTAAAGACTTGAAGCCCAACAACAACAAAATGTGATTTTGTTGCGTTTTTCAATATGGCAGTCATAAAGAAAAGTGAATTGTAGCTAACAAATTTCTTTTGTTTTAAGGGTCAATCAATTCAGTCGGCCATATTGGTCTGTAAGTAAAACTAACTTTAACATTACAAGTTACTCCATAATTTAAGATAAAAAATTATATATGATACCTCATTTTAAAAGTTTTGTATATGGTCCACTTTTTACATTCTGTAAAGATCTTTGCTTCATCTTTAAAAGAAATTATACGAAATGTAAAAATCAGACAACAATCCCACATACACGACCTTTAGAATGAAATGTCAAACAAAATTTTATCTTAACATATAGCAGAGTCCTATAACATAATCCTATCATTAATTAACATTAGTTAATGACACTAGTTGACATTAAGACAAATATCTTAATGTCAAGTGCATAGTTTAATAAATTATGGTTTTTAAATTTCAAAATTTAGATGACATTAATCTAAATAACAACAAACAAATGTTTAATAACAAACAAACATTCATTTTACGATAATGCTGTCAGCATTGAAAAATTCTACTACTAAAAATTCGGTATAGCATCAATTATAGTTTGTTCCAAAAAATTGTTTACACCATTTTATTCGGGAAAACAAAAAATATTTTTAAAAATTATTTTTTCAACCACTGGGTGGTCTTGCAAATCTATAATTTTACCACAGAATTATCTGAAATATAGGCAAATTCAAACTGTATTAACATTACAGAAAAGGGTAAATAAAATAATATACAAATGGCAGATTAACCTATTATAAAATAATCATGCATAAAGGCAAAGGTTAAAACTTTCAAGTTTCAAATATATCCTCTTAATTTCTGACAAATCAGTAATATGAAGATTATTAATATTTGTGGACGTAAAGATAAGTGCAATTGAATTATGGCCTACAACTTATATCATACTATTGTCTTAAAAAAAAATAAGATAATTTATAATTAATAAAAACAGAATAAAAAATCAGAAATTGTCTAATTATAAAAAAAAATTCTGATAAGCCATATCTCAATGACTTAATGACCTTTAATGATGTCTTTCGAAGGTTATCCACAACATATGTTGTTTCAAGTAGATTGTACAATTTCAAATATAATTATTCAAATCTTGAAATACTTATTGAATAATTACATTTACTCAATACATTTAAATTATTTCTTGAGAACAAACAACTCATTTGCCAAGTCCTCCCCTGCCTCAAGAAATAACTCATTTGCCTGGTCCCCCCTGCCTCAAGAAATAAGTTGAGTAAATTATCAGAAAATTGTACAAGAGTAGTTTTACAAAACTTCAGTGAGCAACATGAGGGTTTCAACATTATTCACCATTAGACCGTTGTTACTAAATAGCAGATTACCACTATACTTCTTTCTATTAAAGAATTTAACTTAGAACCGACTACTGTTACTTTATATTATAAAATAATTTTCAAACTTGCTTCAAATTATAAAAATGACAATGATAATGACATAGCTTTTAACTTTAAGATGATGAATTCAGATACTTTCCATAAAAAGTATATTATACAAAAGTTATTGAATTTTATAAAGCTATTGAATATCCTTCCACTAAAACTTCTAATTAACAAACATATTTAAACTACTTAATGATGTTATTCCATCAAGATGATTCTCTCACATCAATGAGACAGCTGCAAGGGAATTTCTCAAACTAATTATCAAAACAATGAATTTTTTAAGCTTTTTCTCAAACCAGATCTACTTACAGTAGGTTAGGTAACAGAAACTTACATTTCCTCCACGCTGCAAAGACGCTCTTAATACCAGACGTCCAATACGTCCAAAACCGTTGATTCCAATGTTAGACATGATTAGCTGCAAGTAACAGTTCAAAAATTAATACATAAAACATCATTGCTGCCGTACAACAAAATCACACAAATTAGCCTCTAGTTCAGTGTTATGTGGCTTAAATATTGTTTTGCAAGAAAAATACAAAAACTTTTAAACAGAAATTATTTCCAAAAGATAAATTACATGAATCAATTCAGTAGATCAACGAGCGCTGTTGAATCCTAAACTAAAAACACTGATAGGGACTTGTCTATCATAGAACACATTAAGTTCAACAGTGATTGCAAAATGAGTTTATTGTTTTTCGTTTATGTTCACTATCAGTTACACATTTAAAGTTTGTTCAATTCAATATAAACTTCTATCAGAAACACAATCCACCCAGCCAACTTTCATGTGCAACTACATTGGTTAATAAAATTCAGACTACATACTTATGTGTAATATAATTCAATATTATTTAGATCTGGTCAATTTTTAATCAGTTGTTATCACTAACAATGTTCACTGAGTATGAACTATGTAGCCTACTCTTAGTCCCTATAGAATGTTCAGCCCCAAAAGGAAAAAACAAATGAACCCAGGAGCTCTGACCATAAGAAATGCCTGGTTTTCAATGTGTCAAGAGATTTTACAAAAAAGCATATAAGAAAAATAATGAGTTAAAATTTGGCCTAGTCCAATACGTCCAAAACCGTTGATTCATGTAAAACTGCTACAGGCTATTATGAATGTGTTTTTAGATTGTTTTTCATCAGTCACTCATTAAAAGTATAATATCTTTATTTTCAAAAAATGACACATTTTTATCTTGGTGTAAATTTCTTTTATACAGTAGATTAGGCCTACTTATGAAGTAACAATATTTTAAAGTCTGTCATTATGAAAATATACCTTAGTAGGGCTTCTGAATTCTGCCAAAATAGTTACATAAAAATATACTGTTTAGTAAAATAAATTTACCAAAACAAAATATTTTTAATTTTCAAAGTTTTCTTAAAAAAGACCCAGCAAAAAAATCAAACTACTTTCTCCAAATAAAATATGTTGAGATTGGTTAAATAGTTTTTTTCTGATTCTCGTTAATGATTGTAATTTAATATGATTTTTTTTTTGAACAAGTGATACACGGAATGTTAAAACTGACTTACTCACCAGGGGATAAAAGCTTTTAAATAACAATTGATTTTTAAACCTATAATTTTTTTAATTTAAAACCAATCGCCTCCTAAATTTTTAGGCCCCTACATACAACAATGTACCTACAACAATGTAGCCTACAAATAGTAGGCTAAATATCTATAATTCTATAACCCATAGTATGAGATTTGATGATATGAAAAAAATTGCATAATATTACTCAATAAAATTACCTTGAGCCTTTTCCTGACAATCCAGACTATTAGTCATAGGTGAAAGCAGGAAAGTTTCACAGAAAATATAAAAACATGTTGCCTATTTCCAGAAATTCTTAAATTGTTAATATCTATTCTTATTAAATAGATTGAAATAAGACACGTTGGCAAAAAACTTTAAAATGCCAGTACCTAACTTACTAAAGCTCTTCTATTTTTAACCGTCTTTTTGCATATTTCAAAGTTTCCTAGATAGGCCTATTATACAATATTATAATACAGTAGTTATGCTAAAACTTACTTAAACCTAGGTTGTATTCCAGCACTACTTTATAATATCTCCTGCCTTTACAAACAAAAAAAACCTACCTAACCTGTCCCAGATTTAAAACCTTTTTTTTAGAGTCAATACACCAAACATCAAAGTGACACTACCTGCTTACCAAAAACAACTGCAGTGTGCAATCCTTTCTATCTTTATATCCATACACTGGATCCTGTCCAAGTCAATGTCAACAGATGTTGTTCCTTAAAATTTTATAATTGCAGTAAGCCCATGTCTGTTATTGTACAGATAAGATTGTCAATATGGCACTCTTGTTTTATTAATAATAACCAGATTAAAACAATTTTCTTTTTCCACAAGCTAATTTATGTTTGTGATTTATACTTCTTGAATTAAAATAAATGACAATTTGAAAAAAACTTTTTTATCAATAGGCTAGTTTTAAATCATTCATTTTGGCTAAATATTTATTATCTTTGAAAAAACAGATTGATTTATTTTATTTTATTTTGATAAGTAACCAAAATAATTATAGCCTAATAATAATAACAATAACAATACTTTCTTTCATTTTCTCACCTCCCCCCATTAATAATTTTCTGTTAATATTGCAAAGCAATCTAAAATTAATTATTTAATCATCTTAATTATTTTACAATTAGACCTATATCCATACTCACATAGTATTTAAATAAATCACAACTTCATGATTAAAGATTAAATGTAGGCCTACATACATCCTCAATTTTAAATAAATTTTTAATCAGTACAGTTTGTAATGTTTTCATGTACAGTAATGTTTTCATAGTGTATGAAATGTTGTGAAAAAAGTCAAACCAAATAAAGTTAACATTTTCGAAGGCTAGGCCTTACTATCCAAACAGGTTAGATTAATTCAAAAATATTTTTGCACAAAAAAAACACGTTAATGATGTCAAGAAGGTTATAACAGTAGTTATTAATGTTAAAATAAATTCTACTCATATTTATAAATTCCAAACAGTTTTACACTAAAATCTCTGTTAACTACTCAAAACAAATTCTGAATTTTAGAAGTAAATAAGATACTTAGGTAAATAAATTCAGTAAATGTGTAATTAATATGTTGCCATTTTTTTTCTAAAACACTTTATTTAATGTATATAGGCCTCAGTAAAAATCCTAATTATAATTTTGTAGAAATTTATTTATTGGAACACCAAAAAATACAACCTAAAATACTGACCCATTTAGCATTCTAGTAGCAGATAAAATCAAATAATGCTGTTGCTAACTAGACACTCCTTTGCAAACTGATACTTTTCATGTAGTAAATTACCAGTACTCCATGTAATATAAACATACAAAAGAGTATTTGACACTACAAAAATTGTGTTAAAAACTGCAAATAATCGTTAAATTAACAAACATTCCACTGATTTATATTACATAATTTCATCATTGAGAAGGTAATAGAACAAAAATAGAGTACTGTTACGTGATAAGCGGTGAACCATTAATTACACAAGTACCATAAATTAATATGGAAGTAAAACATTACATATCCTATTTAACTTGAAAGAAAACTATGCTGTAATATTCATTTAAGTCGAAGATTAAATTAGGCTTATGTATATTAGAGACATTAATGACAAGCACAAATAAATTGCATTTGACTTTTTAAATCCATGTTCCACTGCTTTACTTCAGATAGGCTAACCAAGATTCTATTGTAGTCCACCGTTAACAAAATAATTCAAAAGTAAAACATAGTCAGGCTTATTTACATCACACATTAGGACTAAACAAAGAATTTCTTGGTGTTTAGTACTGTTTCTGATTTTCAAAAAAACTGCTGTGCTGTCAACTTTTGTACACAAAATTAATTAAAAAAAAAAAATCAACATACCTTCAAGGGGGGAATGACGTTATGCTGTTCTTTATTCCCTCATTGTTCATGCCTAACAATAGGCCCTACTTGAAATACTGTAAACAGTTAGTAGTAGCCTAGTGTCAGACCTAACTTAAACTTGTCTGGTTATTATTAGCAAATTTTTATTGGTAAAGGAGCCTATGACCTATTAGAACAGCCAACATTGTATGGACTAAGATCATCGATCATGGAACAACCTTTGGGACCCATTTTGAAGGATAAGTAAAAATTGTATAGGACAATTTGTTTTTATCTGGACCTATATGTTAACATTTTAGTGCCTACTATTTTGGTCTAATTTGATACTTACATAAAAATTGATTCTGGTAGGCCTAATAGGTTGCAGAAGTTGTTACCCAGTAAAATCTAGTCATTTGTTTTAGAAATGGCTGTTATTATAAACTTTTGAACTCTTTTATGGTGTGCTTTTCAAAAAAATCTGATTTTAACATACGATTTTAATCAATGTAAAAATCCACATAGATTTTAACCTAAATTAGTGTTTTAAATTTTGTAGCTTTACTCAAATAAAACATTTTTAAAAATATGACAGCTACCATGGTTTTTAAATCCCATAACAGTGTTAACAACCCCAATTGTAGCAAGGTTAGGAAAGCATTTTGAATAAAAATAGACCTATCTACATTGTAACATATATTAAGAGTACCGGCGATGATAACCTTAAAGGTTTTTCACCGGAAAAAACATAAGGTGAAAAAAAATTGTATCAACTAGCCTACTGCTTAATTTAAACATTAAAGAATTCATCACTAAATTTATAAGAAGGTCTACAGTGCAATCACAATTTTTGACAAATTTCTAAACCATCAGTTTCTTTTCACACGAAACTGTTTAGTAATTTAATTATAAAACAAAAATTATAAGGGAAAATAAAAACGTTACGTCTTTATGGTCACACTATTCTAGGTGAACAATTTAACAATTTATTTCCACTAATGACTAAGCTACTGAAATTCCTTCATATGATGCTAACCATAGAGATATGCCCTAACTGTAATATCTTAATTCGAATGGTTAGCCTACTTGGTTAGTGTTTATAATTAATTACCTTTTCTCGTAGATTGTCCAATTATTACTGAAATTTTTAAAAGCTAACCTAATCCAATAATTGAAATCGTTAGAGGTCATTTGCAAGGTCAAATAAGTGCATACAGTACAACAGACATTTTAAATATTTATATAGAAAGAAACCTATATTTAAGTACATTTACATAATCATATAGTAATAAAAATTTCTTAAGAAGTTTAATTTATAAAATTAAAATTATAATCTTAAAATAAATCTGTCATTGCAGATGACGTTTAACGCAGTGAAAGTTATGAAACCACAAACCGGGAGACATTAACAAATTAAGAGTTATAATATTCTACACCAAAATAAATAATTACTACACAAATATCCTCAAGAATAAAATACTGATAATGCTAATTAAATATTTGTTTTTGCAATACCTGTAATAAATAAGACTCGAAGAACTGCGATAGATCTACTTCACCAACTTCACTGACACTTCAAGGGCACTGAAGAGACAGAAAGGATGGAGTGTACTGTATAAAAAGGATTGTGTGATCACGTGATTCGCTTTGCCTCCCTGAAATTAGCTATCGGTTTATTCCGTCAAAAAAAAAAAAAATATACTCAGTAAGTAAATAGGTCAATCAAAATCTGTAATTAACTAAAGAATTATACCATTAAAAATTATTTGGTATATTATATATGTCAATGTTATTTTATATGATATACAATGAATTTAATTTACAGTGGTAAAGTACTTCCTGTAATGATTTATTATCAAGTAGCCTATCGTACAAAGTCAATTTTTTGATTTTGTTTATTATTTAGCTACGGTTTTCTTTTGTTCTATATTGATTGTACGAATTTTTCTTCCGGAAAGGTTTTTGTCATTTTCAATGAAAGGTATTCCTTCTATGGGACTACTTCCTTTGTAGGCATAGTGATTGACTTTCTGTCTTCTACAAAAATATCTTGTAATTAATTAAAATTTTATTATAACACCTAGCCTTAGCGCCAGCAATTGGCAAATAATAATTAAAACAGAAGTCGGTAAACTAAACCAGAAAACTGCATTGTTGTTTCATAACAATTACTGTCAATGCTTTTGCTTTACAAGGTTGTGTAAAATATAAGTTAGGTTAAAAGGGTCCTATCCCAAAAGCATTTACACAAATATACAAATTTAATATCATCAGGATCATTACTAGCTGGTATAATCCAGCTTGAGTCTTGGCCTCTTCCAAATATAAGTGGAAAATGTTCTTATTTTGTATTGTGGAATAAGGAATAATGTAAAAGTTTAATTTACTTTCCTTTAACAAATGTTATAATAAACTTTTTTTATGAAACTTTTTAGATTGGGAATATATTTTTTTTTTTTTTTTAGGATAAAATTTTGGTTTAGCATCAGATTTGTCTTGTAACCCTCACATATTTTCCAATCAATTTTAAAAAGTATAAACAAACAAATAAGTTATTTGATTTAAGAAGGTTTAAATTAAATAAAGGTGTGCTAAAGATGTTTTAGCTTGATCATGTGGTCTTAAGTACATAAATAATTAATTCATTCATTTTAAAAACATAACTTAATATTAAAAAAAGTAATGCAAATATAACCAATTTTGCAATTTAGGTAACTAAAAAATTATCTAATGAAGAAAATTATTAAAGAAAATATTGACAATGGTTTTTAAAGAATTAAACACAAAATGTGATTGTCGAGATTCTTAGTGGACATAAAGATTCCTCCAGAAGGACTTGGAGGGATAATAGAGATCCTGGACAAAGGATAACTTGGGAAAACTATAAAACATATTTCAGGGCACTGGGGTCTGAGCATACATATGAACAGTATAGGAATGTATAAAAGAGAAATGGTGTGTATGTTTTGCACGAAGAAAGATGAAAATGGACTCATATAATCTACGATTGTGAGGCTCTTGCCAGCAAGAGGCTAAGAGTGTTTTGTTTCCAGCACCCTGAAAACCTCCAATTTTATTTAAGTTATTTAGAAAAGATATCAGGGAGGTGGAGGGGTGACTAGTTGAAGTCAAGCACTGACAACTCAAACCGTTCCCCTGGATTTAAGTGTGTCGAGAGAAATTGATTAAATATACCATATAGGAGGTGTGGCAATTAAATAACTGGACTGGTGCTGATACCGGCAAACAGCAAGCACGCTATGGCAGGTTTGAACATGTCTATACCTGTTGATGTCTTCCCCACCTTGAGCTTGGTGGGTACGGTTGTATATTACTCAGTCTTGTTGTAGCAATCACCTGAACAAGTCCTTATGTATCTCATCTAAAAAATGCAGTGTTGAAATGTTTTTTTGAAACTTCAGGTTTCTTGTGGAACTAGGAAAAACTGTTATAGAAGATCATGCCATGTTACAGGAAGTATACGAAAGTGAATGTTTAGTGTGAAGACAAGTTTTGAATGGTTTAGAAGGTTTAAGGAGAGATGTAAAACGAATGAAGACAATCCACGCCATGGATGAACCTCAGTATTAAAAACAGACATCATCCAGAAAACTGGTAAATTGTTCCGCAAAAATTTGCCTATGTCTGAGTGTCTGAGCTCTTGCTAAAATCTCAGGAATTAACAAAAAAAATATGCATCAGATTTTGCAGGAACCATTGAACATGCAGAGAGTGATGCAAAAATTTCTCCCTCCAGAGCAAAAGGAATCAAGAAGGAACATTTGTGCTGACCTTTTAAACAACACTGATAATGATTCAGAATTGTTCATGTGATTACTTGTGATAAATTATGGTTTTTTTACCTATGATCCTGAAACAATGCACCAATCGATGCATTAGAAGAGCTCTACCTCAACACAGCAAACAAATCATAAATAAGCAAATCAAAATTCAAAGTCATGATTTTTTTTTTGTGACAAGCATAGAATTGTCTATGTTCACTGGTTCCCCTAAGGTCAAATGGTCAATCAACATTATTACGACAGCTCATCATGCATTCAGTGAGAACACAAACATCTGATTTGTGGAAGAGCAATTCCTGCATGCTTCACCAAGACAATGCACCTGCCATTTTGTCTAGTTACTGGAAAGTCACTATTTTTCTTTCTTTAACTGATCTACAGAATGAATAAATAAACTCAGCTCATAATACCATTCCAGACATTATGCATCAATTTTTGAAGTATTAGCTTCTTATACCGCGTTGTGCACTTTGTATTTGTCACCATGGAGTGATTCGGTTTCATCAATTAGTCTTACAAAGCGTAAGTAACGCTAGTAGGGGGAGTATTACACAGACCCCCTTCAGTTCTCAGCTCTTCTCCTTTCTTTCGTCTGCCGGTTCCGACTGAGTTGGTCATGCGCGTATGTATGTTTTGTGCCTTTATGTACATACAACATGCATGCTTCTCTCTATCTCTTTCTTTTCTCTCTCTTTCTCTCCACTTGTCCTCTTTCCATGTTCTTTTTGCGCATGCATGTAATGATGTTGTGTACATTGTGTATAATGCCAGCAGCATCAGTTCAGTGGTATACGGTTTATATTCAGTAATAACACGTGAGTTTGATTTTATTTTTCTTATATTCTCGAGAAGTTTTATATATATAAAGAAGCTAACCCTTTTGCCAACAGTCCCAATTTTATAATCATGTTTATGAAAGAACAAGTTTCCCATTTGTATAGTAACTATGTTTTAAAGAAATATGATTTAATTTGCAAACATTACGTCTATTTTCTAATGAAATGAATGTTTATTAACAAATTTACGAGTAATAATAATAAGACAATATATATTTTAAATTAATGACTTTTTCTATCTACTTTAATTGTGTTTAGATGTTGTGGAAATGATTGACTATACCAAAATTGAAAACAATGTTACAAATCAATCATTTTTATTACTAGTTTAATAGGTGATGTTACCAAAATAATTGTAATAGTTAGTAATTCATTCACTTTTTTTTTTACATGATAGAAATTTAGATTTTTTTTAGTTCAATTTTTGAACAGAATTTATCCTGTAAGTGTAGTTGAATGATGACTATTTTTTCATAATCTGTATATTTGTTCAAGGATCATATAGTGCTGCAAACTTCCAAGAGATATTTTTCCAACTTTAATACATTTAGATGACAATTATATAGTTGTTAAATATAATATAGGCTTTGAAATCCCAACACAGATATAAATTTACTATTTAAATATTGGGGGACAATATTTCCTTTCGTCATTTAACTTCCAAAAAACAAAATCTTTCTCTTGGTTATTGATCCCAGAGATAACCTTCATAAAATATTCAGGTGTTTCCTCTAGCCTATTTTGATCACAAGGTTGATATTTCATCTTAATGATTATGTTCAGTGTCTGTTAGAAACCATAAGTTACAAAGTTATTACTTTCTGGTCCTACAACAGAGTGCATAGGCTTTAGGGCTCAGTGTTAAATATGGCTGGCACCAGTCTGCTGTGTCAAGGTTGTGTTACTGTATAATGTAGCATGTTTGTATGGCAGACAGATCAACATTTTTTTACGGGTATAGGTACAAAAATATAAGCAAGCAAATACACATTCACATGCATGCTCCTATTTTATTACTTTTATCCAAAAAAACATGGTTATTTTACTAGCTTTATATTTTAAAATATCAAAAAAAAATCAAACCGAGAAATTAACTGTAATATGAGTACTCATAATAATTAAAATTCTGCATGGTATCTATCTGTGGTCTCCCTTTCAAAGTTGAAAATGAATCACATTGTATAAACTAAAATTTTGTATTAATGTAACATTTTATAACATTCAGTTTATAAGCAATCTTTGTTTTACAAATTAGTACTCCAATGAATTAGTACAAATAAAATAATTAGTAGAATTATTTTCATTAATTTCAGCTACATATAACTTAACTAACATATATATATATATATATATATATATATATATATATATATATATATATATATATATATATATATATATATATTAACTTAGCTACATATATATTAACTTCATCAATATATAACTAAAATTAGACTTTCATTTAACTCTGTTACAGGTATGTTCGTTTCCATGTCCGCGAGAGAGTTGAGTGTAAGAAGTGCCTTGTGCGCTCTAAGTGGTATCTCTTTAATGTTACATCCACTTTAGTTCGTCAGTAGGTCATGGTGCCTGCTAGCCGTATTGCCTATGCTACCCCTTAATGTAGGCCTCGATATGTTTGTAAGTTACAGTAGCCCGTGGAATCAGAGGGCATATACCTGTCCGATTCGCGTGGCAACCAGGATCGGTAAGCTAGCAGTTACAATTAATACAACAAAAATGAAAATACTCGTAATACAAAAATAATAATTTTTGGTTACGAAATGTTTATCAGAAGATAGGTGACAGAATCTGGTTTTGTAACCGTTTGTATATTTCATTATCATGCAATTGTTTAATAGATTTCAATTGCAGAAGTCTTCAGCTCAGAAGTGAGATATTGAGATATTGGAGCGGCCATCATAGTAAGCCCCAGACCCGGGTCTTGAATGAGCGCCAATAGTGACCTCTTTTTGTTTATATATAATAACATAACATAAAATTAAAAATTTTATGTATATATATATATATATATATATATATATATATATATATATATATATGTGTGTGTGTGTGTGTGTGTGTGCGCGTATGTGTGTATGTGTTAGTACGCTCACGTTCGCAATTTCAGTTCGATTTGGCTCAAAAGTGGCATAAAAAACGATTTTGGCAATGGTTAAACGAACAAGTTCTTTAACCAGCAAAATTCGTTCAACAGTTTCAAAATTATGGTTTTATGGTTTTAAAAGTCTGAAAAAGTTATCACTTTTTGTTTTAAATATTTCTCAAAATCTGTGTTTCCCACCTTAATCAACGTTAAAAATCGCATAAATTAGCATTTTGAATTTTCAAAATCTGTTGAAATTAAGAAATTTAAACGTTTAAAATGCTAACATAGCTTGTGGAGGTTTTATTGGATTAAATCGTGATTAACTTTGTAACATGTTTTCTAACAGATACTGAACAATTGTGCTATTAACAGTTAACAAGAAGTGTCAACATTGTGGTCACAATGGCTGGACCAGAACATTTTGTGAAGCGTATCCCGGGATATTGAACCAAGAGAGCGGTTTTGTTCCCCGATAGTGAAATCAGAATTTCAAAAAATGTGACTTTGCGTGCACTGTAATTTTGTACTCAAATTAACTGCAAACAGATTCGTGATAACCTCAAAATCAATTGTTTTCAATATCGCCACATTTCTTTAAGTAAAAACGTTAAATTGAAACCTCCAGTAAAATATTACAAATGTGTTACCCGGTTTAAATAACACACAGGAAAAGGTTAGGCCGTTATTCACACCCTTTTCAAAGGTAATATGAAAAATTGGTTTTTCCCCAAGTAATCAGTAACAGAAAACAGTACGATGAAGCTGTAAAATATTTAATCAAAATAGATTACAATTTTTTCAGCTTATCACAATTTGTTACATTATAGGCTATGATGCTGTAATCAACATCAAAGTAAAAGTTTTTAATGAAAATATATTTAGATTAATCATAATTACGGAATCGTTGCTGCACAATACACAGCCAGCTGTAGGTCTAACCTAACTTTGTTCATGAATGATTAATTATCTTCGTTATCCTGTTCTGACGCTTCCTTCTAACCGACTGCACCACTAAACAGACAAAAACTTGATTTATCGCATTCTAAGCTACAAAATAGCCAACTTCAGTCAGCTGTTTCCCATAATTTAATGTGGCCTACAAAACTTAATCATAACTGGAGTCTGTTTTCATAAAATGGACGGTTCCACTTTTTACTCAGAAGTCTATCCGTCCGACGGTACAAACAATCGCGGCACGCAGCTGTCTGGCTGCCTGAAAGCGTATTTCCGAAACTTTTTTATATTACTCTCTTTTCGAAACACTGATTTCACCATTATAAACAGCATTAAAGCACATATCAACATTTTTAAACTTTCAAAGTGCATTGACATTGAAATGAACCCTGACCGCAGTCAAACAAAATTTTTTAATTTCAACTCATTTTGAAAATTCAAAATGCTAACTTTGTGCAGTTTTTAACACTGATTACGATGATGAAAATCAAATTTTAAAAAAAATATTTAAGATAAGATTTGAAATGGCTGCCATTTTAAAGCTGTTGAACTCAGCTGGTTAACGAACTTGTTTAGGCTATTACCAAAATTTGTAGCTATTGTAAATAATTGTGATAAACACAACCTCAGTTGAAATTATTTAAAGTGATTAATGGTAATAAATAAAACCTCAGTAGTAATTATTTATCGCGAACAATGTAATAAACAGAACCACAGTATAAATTCGTTATTTATAGCGAACAATGCAATAAACCAAAGTATAAATTTGTTATTTATCGTTAACAGTGCAATAAACCAATGTATAAATTCGTTATTTATCGTGGACAATGGCAATAAATAAAACTTAAGTAGTAATTATTTATCGTGAACAATGCAATAAACAGAACCAAAGTATAAATTTGTTATTTATCGCGAACAATACAATAAACCAAAGTATAAATTTGTTATTTATCGTTAACAGTGCAATAAACCAATGTATAAATTTGTTATTTATCGCGAACAATACAATAAACAGAACCAAAGTATAAATTTGTTACTTATCGCGAACAATGCAAAAAACAATCGCGAACAATGCAATAAATATAACGAAAGTATAAATTTTTAATTTTTCGCGAACAATGCAATAAATCAAAGTATAAATTTCGTATTTATCGTGGACAGTGCAATAAACGGAATCACAGCAGTAATTATATATCGTGAACAATGCAATAAACATAACCAAAGTATAAATTTGTTATTTATCGCGAACAATGCAATAAACAAAACTTCAGTTAAAAGAACTAGTTCTGTTGAGAGAAATTAGCTGTCTATGTGAACATTACGTCCACAATAACGAAACGATTTTTTCTCGTTAGGCCTACTTATTAAAACTTACTTTTTATATTAAGTAGATAGAGTCTAACAAAAGAATGTTGTGTATTAGCTAACAAATCGATAGCACAAGGTAATGAAGCCAGTGCCTCTGTTATTGCTTCGGAGGAATGCAGTTTTACGTAAGGAATGCAATATCGATATGGCCATATTAATCGGCACTAACTTTTCATAACTCAACGAAAATTCCACATTCACAAGTATATTGGTAAGCTAACCACCGAACAACGAGAGTATGTACTAGTAGTCTGGTATTTGAAATATTGTAGTGTGTTTTATCGGGTTCATTTTGTATTGTTACAATTAAAAGTAAAACTCATTTGGAAATAAAGCGTGTATACAGCTCAATTCAGTACGGCGATAAACTTTATAGCCTAATCTTGAAAGTGAAACTACTTAAAATATTTACTGGATGATTGAAAAAAAAGGTCCAGAACTTATTCTACAAGTGGTAAGCAGCTAACACGTAGAAGTGATGGCAGCAAAATTTTTAAAAAGCAATGTTATCAGTTATAACACCCCATAAAAGAACATTTTAATATGCGAGCAATTTTATACGTCACATATAGAAATTAATATAGAAAGGATATAGAAAGGATATATAGAAAGGATATATATATAGAAAGGATATAGAAATTAAACCCGACCCGGCCCCTGTCCAAACGTCAAACAGTTAAACCGTCGTATAACATGTAGGCCTACCTGTAAACAAACTGTAAATATTTATAAACTGGCGTATTTAAATATTCAAAGCTTTATTGAAAAACTTAATATGCTAATTTACGCAAATTTCAACGCTTATTATGGTGTTGGTGGAAGTTAGATTTTTAAAAAAGTAAGGTAACAAAATTTTTGTAGTTTTTTAAACGGATTTTTCTCCTGTGGTAACGAATTTGTTCGAAATATTATTCCAAAATACACACTCGATCACGCGCATGCGCGCGCGCGCGCACACACACACACACACACACACACACACACACACTAATATACACAATTTCATGATGTATACTGTTTATTTTGCTGTGTAAAGAATGTGTACATTCTTTTACAGAATAGGAGACGTGTGCAGATTCGAGGGTGGACACACGCGCCTGCACCTACTGCAGGGTGGAAACAGACTATCGTTACAAGGAAGCTGTATCAGTATGTCGAAGAGAGAGACTCGCGTATATCCCAAGCCAAGGAGGAACAGCACAGCATTCGCCACGCACTGCGTGACAAAGTGGGAGCTTAGCTTGACAATGCGGACATTGCATACCAGGCGACCTCCAGTCTGTGCATGCGAAGCTCTGCGTGGGTGGTTATCATACTGCCCTCGGGAACTTACAGAAGTAGAGAGAAAGTAGTCTGAGAGTGCATAAAAACAGGATATGAATGTACCACGGAGAAGCCATGTGTAAAGAAAACTTCTGGGAAGGAAAAGTGGTGCAGAATGGAAGAGGAAACTGCATGACACGTAATCCATGCTTGTGATTCTTACCAGAAGTAAGCAAGAGTGCCTGGCTTCCAAGACCCTGAGGAGATCCAGCAGAACAAGAAGAACGGGGCCAGGCTGCTGAACAGAAGTCCAAGAGACTTTGTTGTACAAGAGGGTCTTTGGTCACGCCATCTCTTAACCTCTTACATAAATATACTGTTGACGTAATAAACAATTCGAACACCAGCCAAAAAATATTTACTGACTCTTTTCATTTTTTTTTTTTTTTTTTTTTTTGACAAAAAGTAGCCTAAGTCCTTCTCCAAGGTCCCATCTTGCTCTATACCAAAATTCATCACAATTGGTACAATATGGAATCCCCCAAAAAATTGCCTGATTTGATAGATTTCTTTGTCGCCAAGGGCATAAATTGTAATTATATTCCTGTTGAAAGTAACTACGATTTGTCATCTGATCATACGCCAGCGATTTTAACAGTCAGTGAATCAATAATACAGAAATCAAAACTCCCAAGACTATGTACAAAAAAACAAACTGGGACAAGTTTAGAGTAAAATTGCAGATATACTTGGACCTTGAAGCTCCACTTGAAACCAAGGAAGAGATTGATAGAGGAGTTGAACAATTCATTGCTGATATACAGCAGGCAGCAGAAGAAAGTACACCGCCTCAAAGTCGAAACATTGGATCGGACACGAGTTACCCAATGGAGATCAGAGAGCTGGTTCTAGAAAAAAGACGCGCTCGAAGAAAGTGGCAGCAATCCAGATATCCTGAGGATAAAGTTATATTTAACCGACTCAGTAACCAACTGAAAAAAAGTATCAAGGAAATTAAAAATGAAGCGTTGGGTAGATTTCTCAGCAATTTAACTGCTGATGAAAATACAGAATATTCACTTTGGAAAGCTGCTAAAAAAATAAAGAGGCCTAAAATTCAAAATCCACCATTAAAGATGGAGAATGGTATGTGGGCCACAAACTCTATGCAGAAAACGAATCTGTTTGCTGAACATCTAGCCATTGTTCTTAGTCCTTTTCCAAAAAGCACAGATCAGGGAAACATTAGTTCACCCGATAAAAATGACAAAAAAGAAATTCAACTCGTGATCCTGAAAGAGCTGAAGAATATGATAAGGTGTAACCAAAGAAACACCAGGATATGATCTTATAACTGGCCAGTTAATGAAAGAGCTCCCAGATACGGCTATTATAAGGCCGCAACATATGATTAATGCCTGCTTTAAGGTGAAATATGTACCTCACCATTGGAAAATTGTGAAGGTAATACTGATACTAAAACCAAGAAAGCCCTCTTCCGATGTAACATCATAACGTCCGATATCATTATTTCCAGTCATGTTTAAGATTTTCGAAAAGCTGCTTCTAAGAAGGCTTGAGCCGATCATTGAGACAGACAACTGATTCCTTCACATCAGTTTGGGTTTAGACGTTCTACTATAGATCAGATTCATCGCATCATCAACATAATTGAAAAAAACTCTTGAAGAGAAGAAAATATGTTCAGCTGTTTTTCTTGACGTCGCCCAGGCCTTCGATAAGATTTGGCACGAAGGCCTTGAATATAAACTACACAGGGACCTACCAACTCAGTACTTTTAGTTATTACAATCATATATTAAAGGAAGGTACTTTCGAGTTCGTCATGGCTGTGAGTACTCAAAATTAAAGAGGATAACAGCAGGTGTACCGCAAGATAGTGTCCTTGGACCTGTGCTCTATTTGTTGTATACACGAGATATTCCAGAGGTTGCTGATTCAATTGTTGCCACATTTGCTGATGACACCGCTATCCTTTCTGTTGATGCTTGTGTTGAAAAAGCCACGAATAAACTACAAGGTGCAATGGATAGGGTAAGTACCTGAACAAAGTGCTGGCGAGTTAAACTGAATGAGACAAAATCAATGCATACAAACTTTACCAATAGGAAGATAAACCCATTCATTGTTTATCAATGCTCAAGCTGTTCCTTAGTCCAACAATGCCAAATACTTGGGGATGACCCTAGATAATAAGCTTTTTTTTGTAGATTTTTATTTTATTTTATTTTATTATTTTTTTTTAACGTCCGACTATTGTGCACACTTGGGCTAATTCAGACGATGGGATGATTTATAGCGTATGAAAATGCCAAGCCCTGACCGGGAATCGAACCCGGGTCCTCGGGGTGAAAGCTCAGTACGCTATCAACTAGGCCACCGAGGCGGCTGGATACAAAGCTCAAGTGGAAAGTCCATGTAAAGAGAAAGGTAAAGAAAACTTTACTGGCTACTTGGACGTAACTCTAAGCTTTCAGTGCAAAATAAAATTTTAATATATAAACAAATATTGAAACCAGTATGGACATATGACTTACAATTGTGGGGTTGTACAAAACCGTCGAATATAAAAATAATCCAAAATTTCCAAAACAAAGTCTTGCGAGGAATAGTCAATGCCCCATGGTATATTCGTAACAATGATTTACATCGGGACTTGAACATCAGGCTTGTCACAGATGAAGTTAAAAAAATGTGCAACTAGTCTCAATCTACGGCTTCTTACGCATGAAAATTGTGAGATGGAGGTTGTACTTGAAGTGACCGGCAACGTTCGCCGCCTCAAGAGGACTAAACTTCATGAACTGCTTCACTGATGTGAAGGAAGTTATTAATGTAATAGCTATCCTACAGATGTGATTTTGTTATAGATGTACCATTAGTCGATCTTGTAAAGATTGGTTATGAGTATTAAATAATTTTTTTTTAAATTGGTACAATTGGTTCAGCGGTTTAGGCGTGAACACATAACAGACAGACAGAGTATATTACTTTCGCATTTGCAATATTAGTATATATATATATATATATATATATATATATATATATAAGTTTCGAACAATTAGTGGTTCTATGTTAACAATAAAACCCTAAAATCCTAAGTGAATACACTTCAAAATCTTGAACTGCTGTGTCGGTGGTTTTACAGATGAATACAATCTCGCCGTCACTCAATGCCCATTTACTGCGATATTTAATATCAATAAGCCGAGCTAAGCGAGGTCATTGTTTAAACTCGACTGTTTCACGTTTAGTTTTTTTGTTACGCAGTTCTGACGGAACGCATCACCGATTGTTTTGAAAGATGTTAACCCATTCACTTCCGTTTCAAGATGACAAGCTCTGATTTAATAATGACGAGTGTAGTTGCTGTAGATTTCCTATAATACTGGCTGAACGGTAAGACCTATCATAATTTTAACCGCTTCGTGGAGAAGATCTTATTTATGGAGAATCCAGGAACATTTTTCCTAAATATTACGGTTACCTGTTAAGTTGGCGCAAATGTTATGAGCACATCAGGGCGCTGTTATAGAGCAGTAGATAGGGATTTGTTTATGCCAGCAGTTAGACTAATGAGGACGAGGGATCAGCGTAAACGGTAAACAAAAGCAACGGGAGTAACTGCGGATAGAACTAACAACCTTAAGGTGCGCACTTCATAGACGCAGCAAACTGAACGGTGCTTTAGCCACATCGACCACCGAGTCCTTATAGACTTTTTTCATATTCTAGACATCTCGCGTCTACCAGGAACTTTGGGAGATGTTATACACTACTAAAATTCAAATGACATTGAGGCGGAAGCCAGTCACCGCACTAATCACCTCTTAGAGTCTGAGTCGATGACTCCATTACCACTAAGCAACTTTTATTGTTTCATTTAACAAATTATACTTACGTGTTACATTGGAATTTTTAGTTCATTTTGGTACCAAAGTTGTATTCTATAGATTTTTTTAAAGATATCACTCTACATTGATTGCATTTATCAATCTTTCGCTTTCAAAGTTTAACGATTTCTTTCAAGTTTTGTATGAAAAACTAACAGTAAATAACAAAACTTGTATACTGATACTCCAGCCATCAGTTGACTTCTGGCTACTCGTCGAGGGAAGAGGCGCGATTAGTGTGGTAAAATGGCGTTCGCTTCGCTCCGATTTGTTGAGAATAGAATTTCTCAGCCCCGCAAACTCGTCTCATCACTCCCCACAAACTCGGGACAGTTATGGTTTTGTAACTGTCAAATACGTAGAAACTTCGGAGCAAGTTAGTTGGGCGGACAAGTCAGTTGAGACGCAGAGACTAACACGAAGTTACACCACCCCAACCCGCATAATCGTAAACTTTCAACCCTTTTACAGTACAAACACAAAAACGATATCTTCAACTTGAAACGCAGTTTTGTTAACGTGATATGAATCGAGTTCAATTCTTTGTTAAAAATCGTTCACAATCTTGGCGCGTGTTTCTCAAACATGTTTTATGCATACAGGAGAGGTTTTACTCTTTGTTATTCTGCTATTAAGGATTCTTTCATACATACATATATACAGAACATTTTAATGTTCTCATTGCTATGACCACTAAACTTACTTTCCACGTATACAATAGGAGGATTGCAATAATCTCAGTGTTGTGACTATAGATTTAGTTTCAATATATACAAAAAGAAGATTTCAATAATCTCATTTTTGTGACTACTAAACTTAGTTTCCATGTATACAAAAGGAAATTTTCAGTAATCTCATTGTTGTGACCATTAAACTTAGTTTTCATCTATACAAAAGGAGGATTTCAGTAATCTCATTGTTGTGACCTTTAAACTTAGTTTTTATGTATACAAAAGGAGGATTTCAGTAATCGCATTGTTCTCATTCAATTCTATTTTTTTTTAACTTATTAAAACATTTTCAGAATATAAGTGAAATTTAATCTTTGTTTAAATAAATATTCACTGGTGTTATAGAGTTAATTACAAATACAAATACAGAAGTTACACTAGTTATAACATTGGGGACTGTCATCGAGCACTGAGGCTCTGTCAATGTATTTTGGAGACAAATTTATTCCTCCTTCGACAAGGAACAGTACCTTGCTAAGCATTGTTTGCGTGCCATGAGGAGGGGGTTTCCCACAGAGTGATTCTAACAGAACTAGGGCTAAATCGATCGTTACGCTGGCAGCTGCAAATTACTATAATAATTATAATATAATAATAATAATAATAATAATAATGTACTTAGTAAAACGAATCCACAAACACAAATAATGATTAACATGAAATACACGAACGTTGTTAGGTTAGGACTTGATCCATTTCAAAATGGCGATAGAGAAAAACTGAAAATCTATTTGTACCGTCGCCGGAAGCATGGCACAAATAACAGTAAAATAATTGTAGATTTTGTTCAAATTTTGGCGCTATACTCAGTGTACGAAATTTTAAATAAAATAAATTTACACTTTGAGAGTATTGAATGTCGGATAAAATCGATTTGTGGGGTTCCCAAATTTGTCTTTAATTTACTCTAAAAACATAAAATTCTTATACATTTAGAATTTACAACACTGACTTGAAATTATACCTGTCTTTATATGTAACCAAAATTTCAGCAAAAACTTCTAAAAAACCGTTTAAGGATAAACAGTTATGATTTTTCTAAATTTTTAAATTACTGCCATTTTGAAACTATTACCACTGATTTTGAACGAACGCGATCACGTACGCAATCGCACACAGACACACACACACACACACACACACACACACACACACACACACACACACACACACACACACACACATACATTTTACTTCTCCGGTCTGGGACTTACCATGATGGCCACTCTAATAAACGTATTTTTCGTGTCCAATACGAGGAATATACTTATCGAATTTTAGAAATGATTATCTGAACACTCTGTATAAAAATAAATTAAACATATCGTACTACAATTGACAGCAATTTACATAAATACACCGAGTGTGACGGCTGTCAGCGGCACCATATGATTTCCGTGATTTATCCAGGTCGGTGCACATGTTGTACTAAAACAAAGATGGCGATGATTTACTACAAAATCCGATGTACGTGCTGCGTTGACAGTCACATTTGAAATGAAATTACACAGCCCGGCCGCACGTAACAAACTCATTGTACAATTATTTTCACGTTAAATTTAACCCCATACATTATGTCTGTTGTCAACATCCCATTTTCTGAACTACAGAACCTGAAGTGGTGATGAATTCCGATTTCTGTCTCGCTGACGTAATGGAAACATATTTTTTTTTAATTATTTTTTTTTGATCTTTCAATTATTTGAAACACTCCTTTTATTGTCATAAAAACGTTGCAATGTGCATAAATTAACTACATATATATACACATACACACACACACACACACACACACACACACACACACACACACACACACACACACACACACACACACACACACACAGTTAAAAATCCAGTGGTGCAAGGTCGGGAGTATAGGGTGTTCCAGAGTAGCAACATTGAGGCAAGGTATTGTTTCACCGCCAGCGATCGATCTGACGGGGCATTGTGACGCAACAAAAACCAATCGTTCGCTGTCCATTTTTCAGGTCGTTTTCATGTAACTGCATCTCGCATCCTTTTGTTTGTCACGATCTCTTTGTACAGATATTGTGAAGATATCCTGTGTATATCCGTTCCACACATTGTTCCGACATTTCGTCAAAATCGTACCTGGTATCTTCAAGGTGTTTCTCGCTCGAAGTCTTAAGTCGAACTGAAGGAAGCTTTCATTTGACAGCTCCTTATATAATGTCTGTATTACGCAAATAGAAATGGGGTTGGCCTTAGCTGACTTAGATCAGCCCGCTATTAGTACACACTAGCCCGGCTGATTAGGTCAAGTGAGATTGACAATGGCACTCAGTTTAAACATAATTTTGAACAGTCTTCCAAACTGTAATGATATATATTTAACTGCTTCTACTTAATTTACCTTGTCTGTCTGTCTGTCTCAAAATTTACAGTGCGGCCGGTTTCTCTTTGATGTTGGTACAGTGCGGAGGTACTTATTCGTTTTTAATTACACACGTTTATGTTCTCCCAGTCTGACTGAGTTTGGCCTAAGTAACTCTTAAGACAATCACCACATGAAAGGCGGTTCTCCAGCCAAGAAGCCATGTCTCACTCACAAAACTCACCATTTAGAAACGAACAAACCTAAGTTTAACACAACTTGCAAACCATTTACAAACTACAAACACCGCCTCACTTGATAGTTACTCAGTGACTAAATGTATTTACGGTTCAAAATTAACCAAGATCTTGAAGGTTATTTTGCTTTTTTACGATTTGTTTCAACTGGTTTTGTAAGTAACTTCTTTTTGTAATAGCGTCAATTGAAAAGGTTCGTACAAAGTTAGTTTTAATCAATTCTGGACGGTTTTTTTCAAATTGAGTTAAAAATCTCCATAAGCGTTCAACATTTTAGTGAGTCTGATAACCGATTTTACTGTTTGCTGTTGTCGCCTCGAACTGATTTTTGTGAAAATACTAACGCACGGTTTGGTTCGGTAAGCTTTGAATTAACTTATTCTCTTGTGAAAAAATATATGCAAAGTTGTGAAACATTAATATAAGCCAATACATTATAAGTATACGCAGTAATTAGGATAACGGTTACAATTTAATATTTAATTACAATTTTTATATATTCCTTTTCGGCAAAGAAGAAAATATTAAAACAAAGTGTTATTTAACTATATCTCACGTTTCGAACTTCTAAAACTTAACCCACTTTCAGCTCACTTAAAACTTTAACCATAATCCTTAATGCTAAAGTTTTATAGGGCGTATTACCTTTGTACTCTGCGCCATATTGCCTTTTAATTGTTACTACACATGTTCTGAATGTAAAATCAAGTTGAACAGATTCTCAGTTCACAAGTGTGGCACTTAATTGTTTAGTTAAGGTTGTAGCTTTTAATATTGCATAAACACTGGACGCAGCTGTCTGACTGACGTGATGGAAGCAAATTTTCGAAAGTATTTTTTATAATCTTACTCTCTTTTTATTTCACTATCACAATCAGCATTAAACTGCATATATTAGCTTTGTAAACTTTTAAATTACATCGAAAATATGAAAATTCAAAATGTTTATGCAGTGTTTAGCGTTCGTTATGATGGTGGAATTAGATTTTTAAAACAATTTATGGCACAAAAATTATGAATTTTTAAAGATTTGAAACGAACGCTTTTTCCGAGTTTTGTGCCGTGTTTGAATCAAATCTAACGTTAACGTGTTAATTTTATGTAACTGTAAATAAAATTTTAACGCACCCTCAAAAAACAGTTTAGACGACTAGATCGGCGCTCATTTCAAGGTCACGGAAGTCTATAGCTCATCTTTCCATTGTCGCTAATTATGCACTTGCTCAATGTTTTGATTAAAACTCAATTCAAACTTCAGCTATTCAGTTAACTATACGGGCAAGAACGGGTTTAAAATAATTTAGATGCAAGTCACTGATCGAGATAACGCTGCAGGAGTTACGCGAGGGAAGGTAGCAGACAATCAGACAACACAAAGTTCAGAAACTCACAAGCTAATGCATATTCACGCGCTGGCTTGCAAAACAAAGCAAATCTTTTGCCACACACAGAAAGCATTAAGTAGCTTAAGCGGTTTTGTGACTTTACTTCCAAAATACTTGTATATTAATATATTCGTACTTATTCCTATTGGAATTTAAATATAGTTGTGATTCCAGCATTCATTCTTTACTAAAAATTTCGTGATTCTGTCGGCCATTTTGCCATCATTCACCATAAAACTGATGTTAACCCCGCAAGGGGTGCAGACTAGATGCACCTATAGAGAGGATTTAGACGTCCCTTGCGGTACCCGAGTCTAACACACACTTACACTTAGGGAGGCGATAATAGCCTCAATGTGCTTTTCGCCTTAAAAAAACTGATGTTAACAATGCCGATTATTCCGATATTTGTTGAGATAAAATTATGTTTGGTATCGCATTTTGAAGATCTTGTATTTGGGAAAGTGGTTCGGTTTTTACCGATAATGTTTGCCTTGTACAAGGGTAAGTCAATAAGTAAAGTGGCATTAAAACACTCACACACACACACACACACACACACACACACACACACACACACACACACATATATATATATATATATATATATATATATATATATATATATATATATATATATATATAGTACGTACATAAATGATATTAACATTACTTTTCAACACAACATAATCCCCTCCTAAATCTATGTACTTTTAACCAGCTTTTGAATTCCTTCCTGGAAGAAGGTTTTCGGCCTGGTGTTCAGAAAAATTTGCAACGCTTGTATGGCCTCTTCATCATATCGATAATGATTCCCCCGCAAATGTTCTTTTAAAGGGTAGAAAAGATGAAAATCTCTTAGAGCCAGGTCTAGACTATATGGAGAGTGGTCCAGCAGCTGAAAGCCGAGATTTTGGAAACATAGGACTGTGTTTTTAGCCGTTTTTAAAACGATCAAGCCATTCGTAGATCTTTATTCCATTCAAACAACTCTCTCCATATTGCTGCTGCATTCGACAAATAATCTCTGCTGGTTTCACACCTTCTGAATTGAGGAAACGTATCACTGCTCGCATTTCTTCCTTGGTGCAATCACACAAGGAGAACTAATTTTACATAGTCTTTTAAACACAGTCCCAATTACCTAACAATGAAACAATACTTTCAATGAACAGCTGATAGACGTTATGAGTTATAGCAGAACAATCAGCTGGCATTCATGTGTTTGGAGGGGAATTTAAATTTCCGTATACTTTTTGACTTACCCTCGTACTATTTACATCTGTATCTTTACAAGCAAAACATATATTAAAAAAATGTAAAAATCTATTCACATTGCCACGTACAAGACCTTTAATATAACATATCAAACATAATTATATCATAACAAATATCGGAGTTATCTGCATCGTTAATTAACATCAGTCTTGTAGGGAATAGATTCAGACTGGCTGATAAAATCCACAGAGCCTTAAGTTAGTTGGCCAGCAATACAGTATTGCATTGGTGCGTTATCAAATAGTTCTGCAGGCACTAACACCCAGTGAGTTTATTAGCGAAACATTTTGATTGAAAAATGACCTATTGGAGCCATTATGCTAAGATCCAAACCCGGGACCTTATAATGAGCGCCTATCCTGAATTCTAGATCACTCTTTAAAGGGTTGTTAACATTTTTAACGCTCACGTTCGCAACTCTATTCCAAACTTGGTACAAAAATCGATTTTTGCGATTACTTCGATAGGATTATTAAACGCGAAAATCGATTAACAGTATCAAAATAGCGGTCATTTCGATTTTTAAGAAATACATAACTTTTTGTCTTCAATGTTTTTGAATTTTTGATTTCACCATCGTAATCAGCGTTAAAAACTACATACATCAATATTTTTAATCCGTTGAAATTAACAATTTAATTTAAGGGCAGTCAGGGTTCATTTACATATTTTTAATGTAATATAAAAATTTAAATTTCTAATATAAGCAGATTTTAATTCTGTTATGATGGTGAAGTACGAATTTCAAAAAAGGTTAAAATAAGAAAATTGCTTTTGAAAATTCGTTTCCTACATCGAAGCGTCTCAATAAAAAGTGTAAGTAAAAACGTTAAGAGTTTTTTTTAATCGATTTGAAGTTGCCGTCATTTTGTAACTGTTGTACAGATCTTTCTCGATAGAAATATGTCCAAGCAATTAACAGAATCGGTTTTTATGCCACGTTTTTCACAAATCGGACTAAAATTACGAACATGAAAGTCTTAAAGTACATAGCATTTTTGAAATATCTGCCAAAATTTATTTATAGGTCAGTATCGGCGCTCATTTTAAGGCCCCTGGTCTGGGTCTTACCATAAGGGCTGCTCCAATAATCCATTTTTCAATTAATGATAAAAATATCTTATTGTTTTAAAACTTTATTATTATTAGTATAAAACACACGTAACTTTTGGTTTTAAGTTGGTACTACTGTATTTATTTTATTTTATTTTTTATTGTATAGATGCCAAAGTTGGCAGACACTTCTTACGTCACGCCGCCACCGGGGTCAGCCTGACGAAGACAAATGACGGGGTCGTGCTCCGCGACTTTGTATTGTTATTGGACAACACCCATTCTTTAAATGTAGAGGTCCTGTCTCTACAAGAGATTGTTTTAACTGGTGAATAAATCACGCACACCCCTCAACTTGCAGCTTCAGCTGATAACAAAATATTCCACCTTCAAACTTTTCCGTATGTTGGTATTTGGCTCGAAAGCAATCGGCCAAAAACAATTAATTTCTCAAAATCGTTTTATTGTATTTAGCTAAAATTTTGGCCGAGCAAGAAAGTTCGTAACGTCAGTCAGTGTTACCAAAATTGTAAAAAAAGAAGTAATTCTCAGCTGAGAGAAAATAAAAATAAATGTGGCACGCAGCTGTCTCGCTGAAAGGATAAAAACGAATTTTCTAATGTAACCCTGACCGCTGTCAAATACATTTTTAAATTTCAGTCGATTTTGAAAATATAAAACGCAATGTGTGCAGTTGTTAACGTTGATTACGGAGATGAAATCAGATTTTCAAAAAAAGTTTAAGACAAAACGTTACATTACCTTTAGGGAGTTTATTATTTATTATTTATTATTGTTATTATTTATTATTAAACAGATTCATGATTGGTTAAAGATTTGAAACTGCCGCCATTTTGAAACTTTGAACGAATTTTGCTAGCTAACGAACATGTTGAAGCTATTCGCGCGCACACACACACACACACACACACACACACACACACACACACACACACACACACACACACACACACACACACACACACACACACACACACACACACACACACACACACACACACACACACACACACACAATATATATATATATATATATATATATATATATATATATATATATATATATATATGAGTGTGTGGTCTGAAAATACACAAACTTTCTTACTTTAAGAGTTTTACGGAATGTTTATTTGATTGCGAGATAGTTCCCGTATTTTATGTTTATTTTAATTCCATATACATGAAGCAGTTCTTCACACAACAACAGCCATCTATGTTTAAAATGAATGTTATTCACTTAAACACTTGAGAAGTAACTTGATCGCCCTAGAGAGTAGCTCTACTAAACAGTAACTGTCAGATAGTGGAATAGTTGACACACTTAGGGTCCCAGGAGCGTTCTAAGTAACAGAATAAATGTTAGTGTTAACTCCTGAAAACAAAATGTTTAACTCGACAGTGTTGCAACGCAAAAGTATTTGTGCAATCTTTGTTTCGATCTTCCACACCTACAAATAAAACTCTCCAGTAGAATTAAAGGAATAAGCAAAAAGTTAATAATTTGATATTTTTGTAGATAATTATGTGTGAAATATAATTAACCCATCTTATGTGTGGATAAAGACAATCTTCAGGAATATATTCAAGAACATGAGATTTAAGGACCTGCAGGTGTATACTTAACCATCACAAAATAAAAACACTCTTGAGTGATAAGCTCAACAGTCACAGGTTAACAATTTTAAGAGAATTGATCAACGACTGCAAAATAAAAAATACTTCAGAGAGAGATATTCAAGGATCACAGAATAAAAAATACTTCAGATATATATATATATATATATATATATATATATATATATATATATATATATATATATATATATATATATATATATATATAAGGGTCACAGAATAAAAAATACTTCAGAGAGAGATATATTCAAGAACCACAGAATAAAAAAATACTTCAGAGAGATATATTCATATATTCACGGACCACAAAATAAAAAAATACTTCAGAGAGAAAATTATTCAAGGACCACAGAATAAAAAATACTTCAGAGATATATATTCAAAGACCACAGAATAAAAAATATTTCAAAGTGATATATGCAAGGACCAGAGAATAAAAAATACTTTAGAGAGAGATATTCAACGACCACAGAATAAAGAATATTTTAGAGATATGTATTCAACGACCACTGAATAAAACAAAATACTTTAGAGAGATAGCCTACATTGAACGACCACAAAAAAAATATTTTAGGTCAAGATATTCAACGACCATAGAATAAAAAACTACTTTAAAGGGATATATTCAACTATAATAAAATAAAAATGCTTAACAGAGATCATTTTAACGACCATAAGATGAGAGAAATCTTGAAAGATATGTTCCAACGATCACAGAATAACAATCTTAAGAGAACTGTTTAACAATCACAAAATAAAAAGTATTTAGAGAGATATTATTAACGACCATAGTTTAAAAAAACTTGACAGATATGTTCAGCTATCACAGAATAAAAAGTATGATGAGAAAACATATGATGAGAAAACTCTTGAAAGATATGTTCAACTAGCAAGCAAGCAACAAAACTTGAGAGATATGTTCAATGCCTTCAGGATAAGAACACTATTGAAAGGTAATGTTCAACGATATTAGGATACGGTTAGTCTTGAAAAAAACTACCAGAGGATAAATACAACAATCCTGAGAATTTTTTTTTTTAACGTCCGACTATTGTGTACACTTGGACTAATGCAGACGATGGTATGATTTATAGCGTATGAAAATGCCAAGCCCTGGGGCCGGGAATCGAACCCGGGTCCTTGGTGTGAAAGCCTAGTACGCTATCAACTAGACCACCGAGGCGGCTCAATCCTAAGAAACATGATGTCAAAATCAAACTACAAATCACACACACACACACACACACACACACACACACACACACACACACACACACACACACACACACACACACACACACACACACACACACACACACACACACACACACACACACACACACACACACACACACACACACACACACACACACACACACACACACACACACACACACACACACACACACACACACACACACACACACACACACACACACACACACCGGTATTAGTTAAGACTAACGTTCAAATGTAACTGAAATTATTGCAAAAGGAAAGTGATAATTTAAAGACAGTTGGCGGGGAACTTTTAAGCCATAAAATATAACTTGTTCTTCTGACTCACAAAATAGTGACGTCAGATTTACTTATCGTTAGTTCAGTCTTTGAGAAAGAAAGTTAAGGGCTTCAAACTCTCCTTCGAAGTTGTCTGTCTTAATAAATTGTTCGCGGAATCTAACTTGCCCAAAACTTTGCCAAGAAACCAGAGTCCCAGATGTATAGTCCCTTGACTTAGCGGTTATTAATACAGGCTGTTGTAAAACTTAACCAGTGTCTTTGGGCTGTGGTAAAGTTTCAACGAACCTCTCGAATTGTACTTCAGTTTTAAATACTTCGTTTAGCAGCAAGTAATCGTGGCACACAGCTATCTCGCCGACGTGATAGAAGCAAATTTCCAAAGTAGTTTTTTATCTTACTCTCATTTTGGAAACTCTGATTTCGTCAGCGTAATCCGTACTAAAGTCTGCATATATTAGCTTTTCAAACTTCCAAATTGTTTTGAAAATGTGGAACTGAATCTTGACGGAAGTCAAATTAAATATTTTTTAATTTCAACGGATTTTGAAAATTCAAAACGATAACTTATACAATTTTTAACGCTGATTACGATGGTGGTTAAAAATTTTTAAAAACATTAAGACACACAAAAGTATTGAATTTTTAAAAACGTGAAATGACTGTAATTTTGAAATTGTTAAACTAATTTTCCTGGTTAACAATGCTGTCATATAGCTACTACCAAAATTGATTTTTATTTTGAATGAAAGCGGAATAAAATTGCGAACGTGAGCATGCTAAAATGCGCGCACGCAGCACAGACACACACACATACACAGTCACACACAAAACACTCACGCGCTAGCGCGCAAGGTTTTTGGCGAAAAGATTTTGTGGTCCCATTGTTGTGAGCTGCTTGATCTCTTGATCATTTTTTGAAAGATCAATAAAAGATGTGTGTGTCTGTATGTATGTGTGTGTGTGTGTGTGTGTGTGTGTGTGTGTGTGTGTGTGTGTGTGTGTGTGTGTATATATATATATATATATATATATATATATATATATATATATAATATATTATCACGAAAAAGGAAAAGAGAAAATATTCTATTCTTATTTTATTGAGGGGGGAAAAAGAGAATTTCTTATATAGTTCATCGACATGTCGAAATTGTTAGAATCAAAACTATTATTTTTTTCTAGTTCATCTCTGCTACAAGCTACTACATCATCTATTTGCTGCATACAACACTCAATATATGACCAAGCTTCTGAAACTCTACGTCGAACATGCTCTAATCGACACCAGTCATCCTATATTCATTGACAATAACAAGATTTAATCTGGTCGAATCGAGTATGGCCGAAAGTAACCGAAGAGAAGCGAAGATCAAGAACTAGGCCAATAATAAATGTATTACTTTATATTTAAGCATTAAACTGAAAACATTTTAAAATGTAATTCTGAATCATTAATCCAGTTAGGGTTTGACAAAATTTCGTTCCAAAACTACCTCCTGAAACAGCTGTTTCTATAAATACATAAACATATTTAAATGTAGACGAGATAATAAAAAATGTTTTTAATCGACCCCGGCAATGAAAATAGAATTTGGCACGAATATACGTAAAGATTTTATTGCGAGGAATAAAAAAGCAAAGCTGGTTTATTGTTCAGTTAAAATACCTAGGGTTCGTTGACACTGCGTAATGTACCTTACACTTCCGCAGATCTGATTTAAAAAAACAGTTATGACAACATTCAAGCACATTGTGCGGGCGTATAAGTTTATAACTTACCAACATTTTCAAACTCTGAATCTTTTAAATCTAATTTTACCATCGTAATCAGCGTTCAATTTACAAAAAATGATATTTTGAATTTTTAAATTCCACTGAAAATAGGAAAAATAATGTGACATTCAGAAGGTTTCATTTTTGTTTTTACATTGAAATTTGAATTTAAAATATTAATTTATGCCGATTTGATACAAACTTGGCACAAAACTCTATTAAGTTCAGATGGACGCAACATTCAATGTCCAGGGTCTTATCATGATGTCTGCTACAAGGGATATTCAATAAAAAAGTGTTTGGTTAAAGTTTTTGTTTTATGAAAGGTTTTGGAATTGTGTTAGTTTACTGTAAGTGTAAAAGAGATTTATAAAGTATATAAGTTACCTCTAGAGCCATTCAATAGGCGTGAGGGGGAGGTCAGCTACAGTCCTTTCAAAGGATATTCACCGTTGTACATTTTATTACAAAAACAGAATATGAAAGAATTAAAAAATTTTATCTGTAGACGGTATCTTCTTTTTACATGAAGTTTATATAAAACTTTATAATAGGAATACTTCAGAGCTCGAAAGGAGGGCCTTACACGATCATTCGAAATGAGATTCAGAGCGAAGATGTAAGGTCAAGACTGACGGAACGACGAATTGACTGACGGATTTCCAAATATTTTGAAATCCGAGCTTCAGTCATGGGAAGTGGAAGGGAGACTGAAAGTCAGAATGGTGGTGTAGTGATTCAATCATTCTTTCCTTCAGTCTAAGTAGCTGAAAGATACGTGTGATGACAGAAAACTTCAAAGCTTCCCCCAGTCGCAAAAAAAATTGAAGTAACCGCAAATCTCTCACGAACTGTTACTGGATAAATATGGTGTCAAGGTGTTAAAAATACTTTTTATATTCTTCTTCTTTTCTGCTAGGATTATTATCGCTGTGTTCAGTATAATGACCTGCCTTCTCTAGCTTCATCAATTCTACTTTCGTAGACGCGTTTCGGAGAACCTCCATCTTCAAAAACTATATCTATACTGGTCACCAATATTATGGCCAATAATTGGCCAGTCTACATAGGTCAAACGGGACGAAAATGTAGAACTAGGTTTAAAGAACATGTTAGATCATTCAAATACGGCAAAAATGATTCAAATTATGCGTCACATTTAATAAAAGAAGGACACATACCTCGAGAAATAGAAAACTCAATGAAGGTACTACATATGGCAGAAAAAGGAAGACGTATGAACATTTTAGAGAACTTCGAAATTTTTAAATCTTAATTAAAGGGAGAAAACATAATAAATGAGCAGATGTAGTCGCAAGCAGATATTAAGTTTTAAAATATTAACAGGAGGGACGACTGTTGAAGAGAAAGTTTGAAAGGAGCTAATCAGAAGCGATCGAAAACGTATGATTTTGAAGAGTCAATCAGAAACGAGCACGTCAGGTTTAATGTACACGTGTTGAATAGAGGAGGGGTACGAGGTGGAGATAGAAAATTATAAATAGGACGGGCCATTGACGAAGCTAGGGAAGGCAGATCATTATACTGAACACAGAGTTAAAAATATTTTCTTCCATACGGTAATAATATTTATAACCGTGTAAAGTATTGTTTGCTGAGATCAACGTAGCAGTGTTAAATGGCTACGTTTTAACCATTTCTTCATACACTCTCTGCGTTCCACTTTTCTTCTGGTGCCCAATAACCAAAGAATGCTTTTCTTTGCAAATTTTACTTAGAGACATTATGCCAAATCCACACTTTTTGAAGTTTCAATGTCAACTGAACTGAAATTACTTCATTCAGACTGTCAGTTTGACTGATATGTGTAGGGGCTTCACGATTGAAGTCAAGATTGACAGTTTGATTTTTCAGTCAGGCTATCATTCCTGATTGACCGTGTGGAGGTCGCTTAAGGGTTTAATGGTCTTATTAGCAAGCTTAGCTTAACTAACTGTAAAATATTATTTGCAAGTTTTAAGCTGCATTACAGTATATACAAATGTAATTAGTTGTCACATGCGCGTAAGGGGAAATGTTGGGAGAGAAAGGAGGAGTGGTGTACGAAGAACTGAGCGTGTTTGAGGGATAAAATACCATCAGTGTACGACAGCATCAAACTACTCGGAGACATTTTCCGCAACCGAAGATAAATTCATTCTTCTAACCACCGCAATAACTCAGACTTACAAAAAATGATGGAAATAATTCCTGCCTTGACTGCACTACTTTAAAGATGGCGACGGAATGTCAGCTTGCGTAAAGTTTGTGATAAATGATTGTTTGCCATCGCCATTATCAGTGTCTTCTCTCGCAGACATTGTAGTATCTCTAACGATTGGAGCTTAATCATTTTATAAATGATGCTAACATTACTGCCTTTGTAAAGAATTCATTTTATTTAAGTCTCAACACAAATCTTTGTTTTCTATTGAAAATATATTTTACACAAACACTCGCTATTCGCTGATCACAATTTTGTAACAATCACAAGGCTTAGGAAGTTAACATTTTGCATTGTGGTGTATTTACACTTTCGTAGAGTATTAGGAAAGTTTTTTTATAAAAACTGTACATTATATGAAGACTCGGTGGTTGATGTGGCTAAGGCTAAGGTCAATCTGTTGTCCAAGGTCGTGGATTCGAGATGTAATTTTATCTTCGCCGTTAACGCTGAACTCTCGTCCTCATTATTTTAATTGGCTTAAAATATGGACGTTAAATAAAAAAAATATATTATAAAGGAATTGAATCCAACTTTCACACAGAAAGCTGTCCTACAATCAGTTTGTAGCTCCAACAAGGAAAAACTTAAGAACTTCATATATATATATATATATATATATATATATATGTGTGTGTGTGTGTGTGTGTGTGTGTGTGTGTGTGTGTGTGTGTGTGTGTGTGTGCGTGCGTGCGTGCGTGCGTGCGTGCGTGCGTGCGTGCGTGTGTCTTTAGTAGACGAGTGAGAGCAGTATGAGCTAGAGGTACGGTGGGATCGCTAAACCCATCAGCTCCTCACTTCAGCTGCCTCCGCCGGATATGTGTTAAAAGTGTAAATGTCTAAAGTAGACACTTTTGTTAGAGTTTGAATAAAAGTAAACATGGTTAATTTCTAAATGACTCAAGCCCACAACATAAAATTGTGCGTAAATCGTTGCACAAAACTATATTTGATTACTTGAACAAGCAAATTAATCAGCTGTAATAGAATAAGCTACAAATTAATATTAAAAATATTGTTTTACACGTGAATAATAGCAACTATTATGAAATAAATTTGAAAATAAATAAAAAAATCTACTAAACTAAGAGACGTGACTTCAAAACTTGCTAATGACTAAATTTTTTTTATTTTATATTTATTTATTTAAAATACGTCGTTATACTTCATACTCGACCCATCTAGCACAAAATGTTTTAGCTTCTTTACAGTTAAATGTACGAATATAGGCCTACAAAACATTGTTTATAAATAAACATTAATAAACACTATTTTTATAATTGCAATATTATTATATTAGAATATGTAATATATGTTGTATTATAACTGTTATTAATAATTGTTTTTTTTTTCATTAATAAACATTATTTTATTAACAAACACTGTTGTACTATATGCTCAGCCCAGCCTTCACAATTGCATGTAAACATTTATATAAGTGTTCGTTTTCTTTAAAATTTTTATAATACAAAGCTCAGGTAGTAGCATAGCATGCTAAATTTCATATAACTAATCATCAGCCCGAAATATAAGCAAACATTAATAATTTAGGGCTAAAATCTAAAAATTATTTAATAATTTTTAATAAATTAAATTAATAAATTTAAAATTAATGTGAACTGTGTTTGTTTTGTAATTCAAATAGTTCTTAAATTGACCCAAAGTAGCAGCACTTTACATATTCAGACTTTGTATAAAATGTATGAAGTTAAACTAAACGCTACCAGAGTGAAGCACCAGACGAAACACAAGAAACCTGAATAGGTATAATTGTCATTCTCACCTGAGTTGTATAGAAACAATAAACTAGATTGTGAAAAAAGTAATTGATTTTTGAAGTGAAAACTTCTTTAGCGACGTTGTGCACTTTTTTTGGATGGGCAAAAAGCATTGAACTCGCGTCAGATTTTATAGCGTCACCGCTACCATGAAATATATACGAATCGTATACTGGCTACTGGCATTTATCTCTTTCTAGTTCTATATTCTACCATATATGTGCTTTTTCTACAGTATATACGTAGTTCACAAAGTATAAAGAGCACGTGTTTTTATATAGACTGTTAATATTCTTCTTTTTGTTTTCAAAATCTTCAAATAAACAATAAAGAAAAATAAATTATTTTAGTCATATTACAATATTTATACCCAATATAAGGCTTAGTTCATTTTATTTAGGTAGCTAAAAATATTGTGCTGGACCATGTAATAGTACATACTCGTGCAGGAGAGTGTACACGCCACAAAAATGCAGAAGGTCAGTACAATATAAGGCAGTTTCTTTTGATTCGTTTAATTTGAGTAGCTAGAAATGTTGTGCCATAAAATTAACTTATCAATGTGAATTGTCAACAATTATATATTGTAGGTCTTTTTGATTAGAAGAATAAAAATAAAGTAAACACGTGGAGAAAAATGTTTATCACTGGTGTATACATATATGTATTGTTTACAATGCACAACGTTACTGTTCAAGTTTTCACTTCTATCAGCACTCCTGGAGTGCAGCCCGCAGTTTTTTTATTTAAATATTTGCTTTATTACAGTTACTATAAATTAACTTAAGGCAAACAATGAAAAGGGTTGCTTCACAATTGATATTAATGTAAGTGGACATGTTTTATAACAATAAACAGATAATTAAATTTTCTCATTGAGTTTTACTCATTTTTATATTATTAATATATATATATATATATATATATATATATATATATATATATATATATATATAATACACAGTGAGAACATTTTATTATATGTATGTTATTATTATAAAAAAAACTATAATAAGATATTGGTATTGTCGTATCGTTAATTTACTAAAAATTCACTTTCTGAACAACAAAAATTCTCTTCAAATACATAAATTTTAGTTTAAAAGTGTGTTAAATTTTTTGAGTGTCAAATTTTCAAAACTTTTCTGAGTTTAATCTATTGCTACCCTCTCTCCAGAGTTCCTGTCCTAAATCCGCCCATAGCTGGAACGCAGTCCTTAAAAAACAAATAATAATTCATTTGTGATTAAAACTCTCTTCGGAAGTGGTTGAAAAAAATAAAAATAAAAATATCGAGTTGGCGTAAAAATTTGAAAAGAACGGTTAAAATGACTTTAAACCCTATAACTCTAACTTTTATATGCCTACAGTACATAGCCTGTAATAATTAATTTAGTTTATTAACTTAGATTAGATTACAAGGAATCAGCCTAGGTACACTGCCAACATGATCGTACCTATAAGTGTTACGTGCTCGATCGTGTTCTTTGGCACGACCGAAAACTAACATTTAATGCCTCAAAGTCAGCTCTAATTACAAAAAAATATTTGTATTTTAAAAATACATATTTCCTAACCAATATTAACTTCGTTACTGACAAATATTAAATGTTCGTATGTTTTATAAACTAGTAGTTCAAAGAACAGTTGACCTCTCAGTATATTCTTAATTTATATACAGAACGCTCCACGACAGTCCTCGTAACCTTTTCCGCCAATTTATCAGGTAAAATTTTAGTGGACCAAGTTTATAAAAAATTTTGTGCTATTTCTTCACGAAACGATCAAAATTATGGTAGGTTCTGCCGTTCAGCTGATATTGTAGGAAATAACCAACAATTACACTATCAACGTTAAATCAGATCCCGCCATTTTGAAACGGAAGTGAATGGGAACAAATCTTACAATACTTCTTTCGGACTTTATACAAGGTACCTTCATAACAAATTTCAAAACAATCGGTCAATGAGTTTGGCTAAAACTGCTAACACTCGTCATCGTTAAATCAAAGGCCACCATCTTGAGACAGAAGTAAATGGGGGAAAATGTTAAAAATATGTCATTTGGGAGTTATACAAGGTACCTTCGTATCAAATTTCAAAACAATCGGTCAATACGTTTGGCTAAAACTGTGTAACAACAAACCAAATGCCCAACGGTCGAGTTGAAAGAGAACTCACTTCGCTCGGTCAGTTAGTTCGACTCCTTGTAGGGAATTTTTTTAAATATTTCTTAATACATAGGCTATATTGTAACAGAGGCAAAGTGTTTGTGAACTTAATTATTTATTTGTTTGTTGTTATTTATATTCATTGTAAACATTGGTAACAAACATAACCTATATCGAAATAATATTATCGTAGGAACAGCTGTGTGTGAAATCAGCTGTTTAGGTGAACGTTAGAAATCACTCTACCGCCTGCGTCACTACAATGTAATAATTTTTCCGTTGCATGTGAATACTTATGTGTTTTCTCTTTGTAGAATTGGTACATAAATATATAGGGCCTAGTCTAGGTTAACAAAATAGAAATAATAAACAAGTCTGGTGTATTCATTAACGTAATGTAGGTTTAATTTATTTTATTCCACATCTTATAAGTTCAGCAATTTCTGAATACAACTCAAGAACATTTCGTTTTATTTCACCTGGTTTATGTGAAGTACTAATTTTTAAAAAATTTTTAATTGTTTATTTTTAATCCATCGTTATAATACGTTCTTTATCTTAGTTATCTTGACACTGTTTTTTATTAGTTTATTATCCTTTAAATACCTTATCAACTCTAACTTCTCTGATAACAGAGTTGTATGTAGTATAAACCATATCAGTGTCTTCTTCAATTCAGTGGGTATGGGGCCATATTTCAAGAATTCATTATTTATGTTTAATTAATATCATTTATTGACATTTTGTGACAAAATACAGTAGTTATTTTTATGTTATTATTTTGTAGGCAGTCGCAATTTAATTTTAAAATACTCATGCCGAAGTTAAAGTTGAATAACACAATATCAGTGATTAACAGAATTATTCCAAACTGTATGTTAGACCTATTTATAGAACAAACAATACCGTTGATAATTATTTTTCAACTGAAACCATTAAAGTAAATTTATTTATTTGCAAGGTGAAAAATATTTTTGTAGATAAAATTTATGTGGGTCGATTCGTTATTTTTCCAGACAACTTAAATTGTCAAAAACGCATTATAAATAATTGGCTATTTTACATAGGCCAATTAGGATGGTCAAATGGTGGTACCGGGGGTCCACCACTGGAAACGTATCCCAACTTAGACGCAAAATGGCGAGATTTAAAGCCTTCTGAAGGGAAGTTTATTCTTATGTTTTTCCCCACAGGGGGTCTTGAGAGGATTTAAACGCCTCTCGCGGTACCCGAGTCTAACACACACTTACACTTACACTACACTTACGACTTTAACACTTTACACTCACACTTACATTTAGGGAGGCGATAATAGCCTCATTGTGCATTTCACCTAGAAGCCCAGTACATTTCACTACGCACGTACAATACAAACATTAATAATACAATAGGGCAGTAATTCAGTAGTTGCTTTATTAGTGGGTTTGGGGTTTCTTGCGAGACAAATAATGACGTAAAAACTTAACTATAGCCTAGTTAGAATATTAAAAAATATGTTAAAAATCTTCAAGTTTTTTTTCAATGAGAGGGTCACAACCCCCGAAACCCCTCCCTAGATACGCCTATGATTTACAGAAGTATTAAACACAAGATTAAAGCACTAAATTTCTCTCACGCAAAGCCTTTGTATGCACTGTAATTAGAATATTATATTTTTAGCCATGACAGCACATTTTGTACATGAGGTCTGTTTGGAAGGTGCTGCTGTGTTACGGCGATTACTTGAACTACAACAGTTGCAAGAATTAATCGCAAAGCCTAGACCGGTTGTTTACAAATTAAATTTATTGTCAAAAAATTAGATAATTTACGATTAGAAAACTTCTAAAAAAATTGACTGTGTAGATCTTAATGAAACTAAAAACACAAACAGTCGTACTTTGTTCTTTTAGGTTAGAAAATTACGTTATGCGTTATCTCAATGATGTATGCCGGTCGAATAAACAACCCAGAAGTCAGTCTACAGTGTGTGATAGTGATTGTAGGCGTCTGTCTGTTTAGTGCTTGTTATATCTCGGTACAAAACAGTTGCTATGACACCCTACGGAAGTAGACAGAACGACCTTGGCACAAATACAATTGATACGGTGGAATCAGCTGATCAAGACATGTAAGTGCACGTAAACAATTATGTTTTAGTTTTACTGTTTGGAACATAGGTTGTAAGTGGTGTATAGAGAAACTAGTTTTACTGGTCTCGTGATGCTTAAGTTCGATGAAGTATTAACCATATGCATTGGATCCAAATTAAAAATATGTATTTAGACTAGACTAAGTACAATGTAATGAATAATGCAGTTTCACACTTTGACTCTAATGTTTTGTAATTCTGCAGTGTTTCTAGAAAAGTAAAATCGATTTTTTCTTTAAATATTATGCAATATGTATACAATTACCTGTGCTCGTAAAACGCAATGTATAATTTAAAAAATATATATATTATTCTTGTAAATAAGCAATATATACTATTGCATTAAACTTACATATAAATGAGTTAATAATTCCTAGTTTTAATGGAGACATGTTTACATTAAGTTTAACATTGTAAACACGAAAAATAGTCGAGTGCATTTTACAAACATTTTTTTTTAATTTAACTTTTACGGATTTAAAGTATATTTACATACCTCAAAGTTGGTTTTGCAACAGACATTTTTATTTTAGGGCAGCTTTAAAATAAATATAAACAAAATCACCACTGGCGATCTGAATTTGTGTGTGTGCGCGCGCGTGCGTGCGTGCTTTATAATTACCGTAAATATTTTTAAAATCTGGAACAATATTAAATTTAGAACTTCTACATTTTATCAAAATATGTTCATGCAGATAGTGATGAATTATTAGTTTAGATTAGGTGCATAAAAACTAGGTTCGAGTTAAACGTGTTTTTCTAATATATTAGCAAACTATATCATATATCAATTTCATCAAAATCCAACGATTTGTTTAACACGTCCATCTCAGGGGACCTGAAAGCATGATGTGTTTAAGAACAATGGGACTAATGGGACGGGTAAGTGCAGCATTGTAATGTTGGCTGCACTGAATTTATTCTTGGCATTAAATTTGTAACAGACCATGGGACGATGTACGATAACTTATTTGGCGACATTGATTTTCCACTAAATTTTTTTTGTTTAATCAACAACATAATTGACTAGAGATTAATTAAAAGTATTTAACGAAGATTGTAGAACCTTCTAGTTTATTCAGTAGCCTATTTGATAAGGTGAAGTTGGAAACTCGGTTATTCCATTAGGCCTATTCTGTATTATTTTACTGGGTTTCTGTATTATTTTACTGGGTTTTGTCATTTCGAGGAAAAAAGACAGTTGCAATTAGAATTATTTAAAGTTTTTGATTGTTTGTTTTTATTTATTGACAAAGCTCAGATTTTTATAATATATTTGTGGTTTAAACCTTTATTTTTATTTATTTATTGCAGTTTTACAGTCAACCTAATTACATCGGTGTTGGCCGGCGAAGTAATATTTAATGGATTTCGTAACCTAAACACTAAAATATTATATCAGTATGGTATGAATAACAACGAAACTTATACAAACAGCTGTCTCGCTGATGTCATAGGAACAATTGTTCATTATTTTTTTATTTTACACTTTTTTGATGAAAGTGCATAAAAAATCTTTTTAAAATTTCGAACTCCAGTGCGAATACAAAAATTAAACTGACGGCGGTCGGGGTTTTGTATTTCCAGTGTAATATAAAAACTTTATTTTCAACTGCCATATGTTCGATTAACAGCTGATACTGAAAAATGCCTTCGTTCAGTTTTTCTCTATGACTTCCTTGTAAATAGATTATAAAAACCGGTTTATTGTATAACTCAGCTCTGTCGCTGATCCATACTCAGGCTCAAGTCAAGATACTGACAACGGCTAGAATCCCCCGTCTTTATTTTAGATTAGATTAGTTTTTGAGGTTATGCTGGACTTCGGTGATCCCTAACACAGCAATCAAAGAACATACTGTATAACTAAGCCTGTTGAATGCTTGTTCTCCGGAGGCCTGGTGCCGCTAAGGTCCACTGACTAGCTCATTCTCCTGGAGGTCCTCAAGGTACCGGAAGCCGAACACCCTTTACCTCCTGCTGCCAACAGTCTTATATCTATACAAATGTAATAAGTAAGGGATTTCTTTGTACAACTAAATCTTCATTTTCACCGAACCGATTTTAATATTTGATGTGTCCTTGGAAATTACTAACTGTACAGATTTGTAAATAATTATGAAAGTCTATTATTTGTAATGATTTATTGGTGATAAAACAAAAAATATCCCTCACAATGCATTACTTCCGGCCAACTTCTGGGTACAAGAAATACATCACAGTTTGTAGGACATTATATGACCTTTAAGACTGGTATTTTAGTTATATTTTAAAAAAATTAGTCTCCAAAATTGCACAGTCCCTACCTTTAATATTAAGTTAGTATATTTCTAAAGTAGTTGTAATGAACAAATGAAACATATATTATTAACTTAACAGATGATTGTTGTGTTTTTCTCAACCTAACCTTGACGTTAGCATTGTACCTATGTGAGTTGATCTATTTTTTTATAATAAGGAACAGAATGTAGGCCTATTTGATAAATTACATGAAATGTTCACACTACGTTCCAAGACACAACATGCTACATGCTTGCATTGCAGTCTTATCACTGTGTGTTCCCACTTGTCTTTGTAGTCTAGACCACTTATAAATGACCTGTAAAGGTCGAAACTCTTAATGAGTGACAGACTATGCGGTTAATTAAAATTGCGTTATTTTTATAAACCTCATTATTAGCGAATTTCCATGCAGAGGTTATCGTGGTAACACCCAGACCCGGAGCCTTGAAATGAGCACTGATCCTAGCATGTAAATCACTTTTTCAAGGTTTGTTTTCGCTCATGTTCGCAATATTACTCAGACCTGATACAAAAATCTGTTTTGGTTGTTTTTGAAGATGTGATTTCACCTTCAAAAATCAGCGCTAAAAACTACACAAATAATCAGTTTAAATTTTAAAAATCCACTGAATTTGAGAATTTTTTGGCTGTCGGTGTTCATTTCGGTATTTCTAATGCAATTTGAAAATTCTAAATGATTATATATGAAGGTATTAATGCGTATATGGCGGTTGAATCTGAGTTTCAAACAAAGGTAGGATAGAAAAAATTACTTTTGGAAATTCGCTTCTATCACGTCGGCGAGACAGCTGCGTGCCGCGATTATTTTATTAAAATGGTTCTCAGATATGCGCAGACGCACAACACAGAAAAGTCGAAGTTGTTTGTGTGGAACAGCTGTTTAAACATGATGTACAACTTAAAACAAGTTATACAAAACATTTTTTAAATAAAAGCTCGTATTAGTAGGAACTGTACACACTTAGACTACTTCAGTCAAATCACAAAACTAACCTAATTAGTGGTAAAGTAGTTCTTAATAATTGTTTCATAATTAACTGTTACTTTGGAATAATTAAAACCGTTGAACAAATACAGTAATGCTGTACATTCCGTTTCATAAACACATTCATAGTAATATATTAATTATTCACTTTAATAAACAATGAACAATAAAAAATAAGGAATAAAGAATAATTAATAAGAAATAAAGATTCAGAAAGAAGGTATGAAAGTATGAGGAGTAAAGGATAAGCAAAAAAGAATGAAAAATACAGAACAAATAATCACGAATAAATAAAGAATGCGGATTCAAGATTGAGAATCGAGAATAGAAAACAACGAACAGAGAATAAAAAATATTTTTATTTTTACTGCAACTGATTACAAAAACCACAATCAGTTTATCTGTAACATACATAAACATAGTATCTAGGTCAACCCACTGGCGTGCTTTGTTCTTGTTGTTGGCGTGGTGTTTGCTTAGTTCTACGTACACGTATCAGACGCCCCAAATCTCACGCGCGCGCGCGCACGCGTACACACACACACACGCATGCACGATCACACACACGCGCGCGCGCACGCACCCCACCTACACAACATACACACACGCGCGCGCACACACGTACGCGCACCCCCACACACAACATACACATATGCGCGCGCAAGTAAGCATTCACACACATACCAAAACACACACACGCGTGCACGCGCAACCTCCCACATACAACATACACACATGCGCGCGCAAGCAAGCAGGAGCACACATACAAACACACGCGCGCGTGCACGCTCTCTCTCTCTCTCCCACACACACACACACACACACACACGCGCGCGCGCGCGCGCACTGCATCCCACCCACACAACATACACACATGCGCGCACGCACACACACACACACACACACACCACCACCACCACAAACACACGCGCGCGCGTACACGAACGCGCTCACACACACAACATACACATATGCGCGCGCGTACACACACACACACACACACACACACACACACACACACACACACACACACACACACACAATGTCAATAAATAAAAATGCTTTTGTAATACAATTGTATTGGTATGGACAGTAGGCCTACATATTTTAAGATATAATCTGGTAAGTACCAGGCCTGTTACTGCAGATTTGAAGAAGTGCACAACGCAAAAAAAATTATCAAAAATTGGCTGACCCAGCTGGCCTGTGCACACAAACAGTGTTGTTCAAGCTTAAGTTGCGTAACAAAGTGCAAAACAAACGGAGCTCAGAGAGTGCGGTGTTCTTAATAATTATATAATCACTGCACGCAGCTGTCTCGCTTAGATTATTGAAGTGAATTTTGTTAAAATCTGCATATATTAGCATTTTAAACTTTTAAATTGCGTTGAAGAAACGAAAATGAACCCTGATCGTCGTCAAATTAAATACCTTCATTTCTACGGATTTTGTAAATTCAAAGTGCAAATTTACGTAAGTTGTAATGTTGATTACGATGGTGAAATATGAGCTTCAAGAACAATTAATATAAAAAACCGTTATAATTTGAAATTTCCGCCATTTTGAAACTGTTTCAGGTTTAATGGTTGAATTTTTCTGGTTAACGGATTTGACCAAATTTGATTTTTATGCCAAGTTTGAACCAAATCGGATTAAAATTGCGAGCGTGAGCGTGCTAACATGCAACCCCTCAAGATATTATCTAGAGGTCACGATCGGTGCAAAAAGTCAAGTTTACTTCTCTGTGTGCTCATTTAGGAAACCAAAATTACCGATTTTTATGAAATTCAGGTTGCAATTTTATTTTGCTCAAATCTCAGAGACCACTTGAAATTTATTCAAATGTTTGTTTTCAGAATTCATTATTTGTTCAAATTACAGTCAAAAATCAACAAATACAATTTTCATAACGAGCGTTGAATAATTTTACCCTTAAAAAGCGCAATTCACCTTAAGTCATCTGATTGTCAGGGCACTAATGCACTGCGACCTTTGCAAATCTATTGTGCCCCTTTCTGTATTCCTGAGATGCGCAGTTACGGCGCCTTCTCCAGTCCTAGTCTCTTAATAAAATCTAGGATTTGGAGATAATACACTGCGTACCCACTCCAGCTCAGCCACCTCTGATTGGTGACAAAGTTCCTTATTGAGGTGCTTATCCTTTCAATTTTTCTTTCTCTTGACCCTCACTGCGGAGATTTTGCTCTATTTGGTCAACGTTATTGTTGTTAGAAGTAGATCCCCTCATTCTATTTTACATTCTTACTCATTAGAATACTCACAAGTAGCTAAGGAAATGAGGTCCGTCCGTACAGAGCCCTACAGCATAGGTAAGGCTAAGGTATACTAGGAGGTCATCAGGGCTCCGTTTGATACACCATTAGGCCGGTGTCATTTACTCCATCAGCACGGGTCGTTTTACACTTTAGAGTTAGCTAAGCTGTGTGTATGTTTGTGTGTGTGTGTGTGTGTGTGTGTGTGCGCGCGCGCGCGCGCGCGAGTGTCAATGCACATCGTTGGAGATAAACGAAATGATAGTTTTGATGAATTTTACATGTAAGTGTGTTTTCTGCCCAAATCTCAGTCCTTTTTTTGTTAAAGACATTAAATTAAGAAAAATCATGTTAACTACAAATCAGGTCTAAATATTTTGATCAAATTTAGTTAAAATATTGAATTTAAGGCTTGCTTCCGAAAAAATTCAGATACAATAAGCCACCGATATAAAATCGGAAAGTCTGCTAATCAGGAAGTAGTCTGAACTGAGAGGAACTGAACGCTACCGCTCATCGAAGCGCTTTGACAGAGATCTGTAAGTTTCGTGATCGTTAATGAGAGAAAGTTTGTGCATTATTTTTGCAATCTAGAATTTCGTAACCTTTGATAACGTTTTATGGGATTGTATTACGGTACCGAAATTATGACATACAATATAACTAGGCAATAAAATAATTAAAAATAAAGTTGTGGCAATTTACTTAGGCTACTCGAGTACCAAGCCCAAGTTGTGCAGCACACGTGACACTTGTTGTACACAAAACAATAGAAATCCAACCGCCGCGGAAATATTTATTTATTATGTATGAAATCGCGCTTCAAAAAAATAACGTTTGAAATAATTTATTTCACCGAAAATGTTAAATGGTGTAAGCCTGCAACTCAGAAATTGCTAAACAGATGTAACTGTCAATTGGCTTTAAATTTTCTGTCGTTCCTCTTTGTTCCCTTAATTATTCCATTGCCGCGGTATTACTTCATGACCTTCAACTAACAAATCTCTCATGTCCTTATGTTGTACACAAAGCGTCTGTTGATTTGGCGACGTGTTAACATTAAACCCTAATCCTATTTACTTCAAAAACTTGAACTGCTGTCGGTGGTTTTACAGATGAATACAATCTCGCCGTCACTCAATGCCCATTTACTGCGATATTTAATATCAATAAGCCGAGCTAAGCGAGGTCATTGTTTAAACTCGACTGTTTCACGTTTAGTTTTTTGTTACGCAGTTCTCGCCAAACGCATTCACCGATTGTTTTGAAATTCCGTATCTAGGTACCTTTATAAAGCCCGAAAAACGTATGTGTAAGATGTTTTCCCATTCACTTCCGTTTCAAGATGGCGACCTCTGATTTAACAATGACGAGTGTAGTTGCTGCCGATTTCCTGTAATATTGGCTGAACGGTAAGACCAATCATAATTTTCATTGCTTCATGGAGAAGATCGAATAAAGTTGATCCAGTAACATTTTCCCTAAATATTACGAAAAGGTTATGAGGGCTCAGAGCGCTGTCATAAAGCAGTGGATAGCCATTTTTTTCCGAATTAAGAACGTTTAGTTGCGCAGTTGAGTGACGCAGTAGACTGAGCCCCGCCAATTAATTAAGAATATACTGTTCTTTGAACTGCTAGTGGATATTTTTCGTGAAAAATCAAAGCGCAAACACTTTCTCTGCGGCATGAATGATGTAATCAAACGGAAATGAAAGGCCTACGCGAAAAGAAAAGCTCTTTCTACCGACAGAGCTGCGCCACCGTCTCACGTCAGTTTCCCCTTCAGCTGACTCATTATTTAAACAAGTACATTTATTTTTCAACTTTACTGTAATACTATTTACAAGTACACTGATTTTCTTTACAGGGCCTACAGATAAACTTAAGTTTACATTTTAAAATCTGATAAACCAAATATAAGAAACTAGACAGATATTGTGTTACTTTGTCGGTGCTTTCTGGACCGCGTTTTTAAGAAAATAAATGAAAGTTTCTGTATTATTTTTGCACCATTAGTAACTAATCATAACCTTTCACCTATAAGCGCCGGTTTCATACTTTAAAGTTTTTAAGTTTGTTTATAACTGTCATGCAGATTTATTACATAAATTTACAGCTGCGGTCTTAGTATGCAGTTGGCTCCTAGTACGGGATACGGGCACAACATTTTGATTCTCCTTGCAACCATGTGATTACCAATTCAGTTTGTTAACGCATCACGATTGTAAGTTTGAAGGTCCTTACATAAGCTCGCACTTCGTTTTGTGTACAAATACTTTTACATCCGGTTGGCCTAAACACGACTCACTTTGTTATCACTGATTTCCTTCACAACTTGTAACATTTTTGAAACGCTTGTTTTTAAATTCCAGTTTTTCTTGAATTGTGCTTCCAAGAAATACTCGTAATTTAAATCAGTTTTAAAACAGAAATTGCTAACGTGAGTACACCATACACACACACGCGCGCGCGCACACACACACACACACACACACCACATACACATACGCGCACACCAAAACGTTATCTTAAGGTAAGGATCGGCTTATTTCAAGGTACCGGGTCTGGAACTTACCATGATGGCACGCGGAGGACTGAGGACAAAAATCACTTTACTTTCATCACACTGCAACAAAGACACCTACTTGAGTCACAAAAGTTACCGTTTTCAGGTCTGTAGGCGACACTTTCAAATTGTTTCCCCGTACTCTTTAGTTGCATATTTGTCCACCAGAAGCGCTGGCGTTCCTTTCGGACGTACTATATTAACAAGCTGGTCTTTTTTATTTATTGCAGTTTCAAAACAGAACGTTTTAAAGCTGTTTTATTTGGTGAACAAAGCGAAAATATTAGGGCTAGTCGAGTAACTGATATAAAAAATAACTTTTATTTGCTTATTCAGTTATTTTGCAGCATGATGAAATTTAACGTTTGTAACCCGTTTAACTAAAGTGCACTTCCGGTGCTTGATCATGTGCGCACTGGGGAAGGCTACTTCCGCTCAAAAACAACAGGTTCAAAAATTAATCAATAGTCCCACAATGTTACCACGAAGTTTGTTCTGTCTGACAAGAACATAGATCTTTGGACAAGAAGCGTATGATAAAGCATCCCATAGTGTCAATGTTTACAAACATAAAAGTTTAATGAATTGATAAGTTCACAAGGCGAGAACCTTATCAGCTGAGCTACACATAGTCACAACAAACACTGTATGTAGCCAATGTTTGTAAAGACAACTGAACAACAGATAACTGGTAACAACAACTGGTAACTGTGGGTTTTGGGTCATGTGTCCAATTCACTGTTATTTTTATTTTTATTCATTCTTAATCGTATCTTAAATTATTGACACTTTTTATGAATATCTTGTGTGTGTGTGTGTGTGTGTGTGTGTGTGTGTGTGTGTGTGTGTGTGTGTGTGTGTGTGTGTGTGTGTGTGTGTGTGTGTGTGCGCGCGCGCGTGTGTGTGTTAAAATCTTCGTCCGATTTCACTGAAAAGTGCACAAAAATTGATTTCGGTAATAGATTGGACAACACTGACGGATTAATTCAATTTTGTGGGTGGGGGAGGTTGATTGGATGATTCAACTTACAAGAGGGCCTCCCTGGAGGATGAAAATTTTTGAAATAGTACCGTCAAAAACTAGCACTGTCAAGCTGTTTTGAGACTTAAAACAGATACAAAATAAGTGTAAAAATTTAGTAAATTTTAGTCAAAAAATCACTTAATTTTTTTTAGATTCCTATTTTACATTCTTATTATTATTTATAACGCCACTCACTTTGATACACAAGTTGTACTAAAGAAAACATGCTTCTTCTTGTTTCCCCTCTTCTCAATATTCCTGTCCGTAATTTTTAATATATATCCGCCGTTATTCCGTAGCTTTACTCTTACCGTTAACGCTGATCTCTTGTCCTCATTAGGTTTAAGTGGAGAAAGTACTCAGCTGTTGTAGTTAACACGGAAGAGAAGGGAGAACCAAGACGAAACATGTAATTATATAACCCTGTTGTCAACCTCAGCATAACCGTTACAAAGTGCACAAACGTGCATATGTACATACGGACAAAATTTCATGTACATACGAAATTGAGATCGGGATAATGTAACGGGTTTCGGAACTCTCAGAGGCCATCACTCTTTTCCTCAAAGTTACACATATACTTCCATTTCATGGAAGTAAAATAGGATCGTTAACATTGTTTTTATTCAAAAAAAGCAATTGTCTTGGAAGGGGCGATTGCCCTTCGCCCCTCCCTTTAATCCGTCCTTATTGGACCAGTTCATTGTCTAGCGGTTTCGGAACTATTATACTTTACACGTTTGTGATATTTGAGCACGAAGAACGCAATAAACTAGTTGACAAACAGAAATGTATACATATATTGCTTTGTTACAGTTACATATCATCTGGTTCCGGGTACCAACAGCTGGAGGTACAAAAAATCAGCATTAAAGACATCTATCCACAGGTAAGTAAGTCATGCTCTCTCGCTCTCTCTCTCTCTCTCTCTCTATATATATATATATATATATATATATATATATATATTATTATTATTATTATTAGCCGCCTCGGTGGCCTAGTGGATAGCGTACTGGGCTTTCACCCCGAGGAACCCGGGTTCGATTTCCGGCCAGGACTTGGAATTTTCATACGCTATAAATCATCCCATCGTCTGCATTAGCCCAAGTGTGCACAATAGTCGGACGTTAAAAAAAAATAAATATATATATATATATATTATTATTATTATTATTATTATTATTATTATTATTATTATTATTATTATTATTATTATTATTATTATCGTATAGACCCTGTTGGATCACGCAAAGCACTCTCACTCATGTCTTGCTCCTTCTAATCCTCCACACCTCCCTCATCCTGTCCCCATGGATCCTCTTCCGCTCCTCCGTCCATTTTAGTGCTCTCTTTGGGATTTCATTCTCTGGGACCTTCCAACCGAGCATCTTTCTCCTTTATGCGTTCCTGTCTTCAACGTCTGTTGAGTCTATTTCTGCGTCATGTAGGTCTATTCTGACTTGTGCGATCCACGACGTTGTTTATATATATACATATATACACTAAAATTTTTGGTTTGACTTTGTTTGTAGCCTATAAATTAATTAATAGAAGAAAGTGTGTGTGAGTGCGTAGATGCGTGCGTGCGTGCGTTCTGAGGCACGCAGAGATCAGACATTTTTAACGTAGGTGAACAGAAGAACTTCGGAGATCAAAGCCGGATTTTAAAATTTCTGATTAGATTTTTTGTAAAATAAATTTTTCGCTGGAATTATATTTAGCGGATGTACTTATACCTGGTTACACGTAACATTCATGGTAATACTTTGAAGTACCTTGAAGGCCTAATTTCAACATCTGATGTAAAATAATTAAATTATGATAAAAATATCCAGTTATATTTGGGGCGAAGGATCAAGAACCAACATAATTTGGATATTATTTAAGGAATAAATAACACTGTTCGTGGAATATTAAGATGTCATTACGCATTATGGTGTACGTATAATTTCGTATATTTTTGTGTTACATTATTCTACTTATTTATTTTTGTCTTGAGAAATGAATATTGTATTTCAGTCGATATTGATATAACAACAGCTTTAATTAGAATGACATTTTAATTTAATTTGTTTATCGGATTTCCGTTGAAAAATAGCTGTTATTCTGGGCCCACGTGGTAACATACAGATTCGGGATTTTATGTACTTTTAAAAAAAACTGTGGTTAAAGACACAGTGTATCTTATGTGTATCTGTGGTTAAACTTACACGTGTATCGATATGTCTTCCTACATTATGACTGTATCGTTTCCAATTTAGGTCTTAAAGATCATAATTTTTTTTACAATTTTCTCATATCGCTAGAGTTAAAATCAGCATAAATTAGCGTTTAATTGTCAAATTTCACTGACGTCGGTCAGTGCCCATTATCGAATATTTATTGTTACAATTATTTATAATTATAGCGGTACGTGGTTATCTCGTTGACTTGATAGGAGCGAATTTCAAAAATTATTTTTTATCTTGTCCTTTGATTTGAAACTCTGATTTCCCCGTTATAAACAGCATTGAATTCTACGGACATTAACCCTGTCTGCCGTTGAATTAAATTTCTTAATTTATACTGATTTTGAAAATTCGTATTGCTAATTTCTGCAGTTTTTAACGCTGGTGAAAGCAGATTTTCAAAAATATTTAAGACAAAAGAGATGATTTTAAAGGTTGGAAATTACTGCCATTTTGAAATTGTTAAAACCAAAATTTTTTGGTGATAAGTTCAAGAAATTAAAAAAATCGATTTAAAAATGTTGTCGTATGTCATGAAATTAAGGTTTTTCTTAACTCGCAACAAAGAGTATTTTTTTAACTACTCGAATTATTTTTAATTAATTATTTTCCTATTTGCCCCACAAACGTTCAGTAACTCCTATGAACCCACTCCTTACAGACGGAGATCCGATAACAATAAAATTGTCGGTTTGTTCTGAATTTTACGACTGGGAAGTAGGCTATAGAGTAATGTTATACCTTGTCGCCCTTTACAAAAATCACTTCCAGTGCCTTAATGATAACAATTTTAACTTTCAGGTCGTAGCATCATGTATTGCTCTGAGCTTCGTCATACAGGTTGGGATCAGCATGTGTTTCTCGGCTATTCTGCTGCCACAACTCATGGATCCTCAAAGTACATTTATTGTCACTCCTGATGAAGCTACGTGGATCGGTAAGGATGGCTGAGCTTGTTAATACACATATAGAATGTTTATAAATTTTAGCGCGCTCAAGTTGGCAATTTTAATTCGATTCTGTTCAAACTTAGCACGAAGTAGTAACTTGGACACGTTCGTAACCGGTAAAATTTGTCTAACAGTTTCAAAATGGCTCTCATTTCACACCTTTAAAAATCCGTAACATGTTCGTCTTAAATGTTTTGAAAATTTGATTTCACCGACTTACTCGTCGTTAAAAACTGCATGAAATAGCATTTCGAATTTTCAAAATCACTAAATTAAGACGTTTAATTTGAAGGCGGTCAGGGTTCATTTTTGTATTTAAATTTACTTTTGGAAATTCGCTTCCATCACGTCAGTGATACAAGTAAATAATTGTTTGTTATAATGTTTCAGCAAGCTTGATGGCTATAGGAACACCTGTTGGGTCATTTATCTGTGGACCTCTAATGGATTACTTTGGGAGGAAGAAGTTTTCTCTGATCTGTTGTGTCCCAAACATCATTGCTTGGTTACTGATAGTGTTTGCTCCAAACTCAGTCTGGATGTTATATTCTGGCAGACTAATAGCCGGACTCAGTGGAGGTAAGGGGTATGGGGTAGGGCGGGGTGGGGACCTGAAGGAAAAACTCTGTGTATGATTCCTTATCTCCGTTGCAAAAGCTGCTAATAAGAAATACCTAAAAACACGTATTGTTAAAATCAGCTGTTTATAATTTGCACATTTTGTTTGTGTCTGAGTATTCATAGGCCTTGAAAACTGGTTCAAGGCCAATGCATTCGAGAAGGCCAAAGGAGCGCCTCTCAGACCAGTCTTGTTTTTTAAGGTGCAGTGACACAGTGTTAAAATATTTGTATGAATCTCAAAATTTAGGCAACTATTTCTATTAAACTTTAAAGTCATTAACTTGAATGTATTCGTTTTAACAACCCCTGAGCAAAAAAGAGGTTTGTCTGCGTCTCTGGAGATCATTGGAGATGACCAATTTCGCCAAATTTTATTTTTACATCTCTGGATGATTTTTAATATTTAACAATTAAAAAATTACGAAAAACCAAATTTACTCAAAATCAGCTTCAACAGTTTTGTTCAAGTTTTGCTACCAATACGCTCTCATTCGTAATTTTAATTTCAATTTAATTCAAACTCAGCACAAAAATCGATTATAATAGCTTGAACATGTTTGTTAACCAAAAATTTGTTCAACAGTTTCAAAATGGTGACCACTTAATATCTTTAAAAATTTGTAACTTTCTTGTCTTAATTTTTTTTTTAATACCTGATTTTGCCATCTTAATTAGCATTAAAACTGAATAAATAAGTATATTTAATTTTCAAAATCCGTTGAAATTAATTTTTTTGACGTAGTCAGGGTTTATTTCATGTTTTGAAATGCTAATGTACGCAGATCTTAATGCTGATTATGATGGTGAAATCACAATTTCAACAAGAGAATAAGATAAAAAAAATACTTTTGAAAAATTCGCTTCAATCATGTCAGTGATACAACAGTTGTGTGTATGATTATTATTTACTCTCAGACACTAAATTTCTTGTATTTGAAAGTAAGTAGCCTAACACTGAGTTGTTACAACTTTCGAACTGACTATGGCGAGATGGTTTGTGTTATGTTTTGCACTGTTCCAGGAATGTCGACTGTAACCGGAGTGTATGTAGCTGAAATCACGCAAAAACAGATCCGGCCGATGTTACTGAGCCTCAACAGTGTGTTTGTTTCCTTCGGAATTTTCCTGACAACCCTCCTCGGCTCTTACCTTCACTGGCGCACAGTCTCTGTATGCTGCGTCTGTTGTACAATCGCCACCTTTCTGCTAACTATGTTCGTTGCTCCTGAGAGTCCGGTGTGGTTAATGAAATTCAATACAAATAATTACAAACGTAGAGAAGAAGCAAAACGATCGCTTGCCTGGCTAAATCCGAATAAAGAGGTAAAAACCGATCAATGTGCACGATGAATAACTAATGATATTAACCTTATTATATTGTCAATACATTCATTATTTTGCTCTATTAAAACACCCTGCTGTGATCTTCATATCTTGGACACTCTACTGTTGTCCTAACATTCTTAATAAGGAAGTTTTATTATTTTACACTTTCATTGATTAGTTTACACTTTATGGTTAATCTTACACAACAGGTTTTATTATTTTAAGTGTTTTTTTCATTTTACAGATATTTGAAAATGAATGGAAAAAACTTATCAACAACAGACCAAACACTGAAAAAATGTTGCAAAACCAAACTAGTTCTCAAGGCACTAACAAAAAAAATCGCTGCTGTTACAAGATGTCCAACATCGTGTCTCCGTACACAGAAACCTCTACGCTAAAACCTTTGCTCATCCTGATAATCATTTTCTTGTTACAACAAACAAGCGGAGCTTATCCTTTAATTTTTTACGCAGTTCAACTGTTTCAATCGGTAGAATCAAGTTTGAACGAATATACTGCGCTCGTTGTACTCGGAGCGTTACGGTTTGTAATGAGCATTGTAAGTTTGGTATTATCCGGTGTGTTCGGTCGTAGGACATTAATGATATTTTCCAGTTTAGGTATGGCCCTGTCCAGTTTAGCTGTAGCTTTCATTTACAGTCAGAAAAATGTTACATTTAGTTTTATAAATGAAGAAAACACAACTCTGTTTGTAGATGAAAACACGACTAATTTTAATTTGACAACCAATTTGTCCGTTTTAAATTCCACTGTGTCTATTCCTGAGAGAGATCTCATGCCAGAGTTCGTACCCTCCTGGGTTGGTATATTGTGCATAATCGTGTTCGTAGCAGTTAGTACGATTGGGGTTCTAACCATCCCTTGGACTCTGACCAGTGAACTCTTGCCTACATCAGTTCGAGGAACCGGTTGCGGAATTCTCGTATCGTTTGCATACATTTTGCTTTTCATAATGGTTAAATGTTTCCCTTTTTTATTACTTAATTTTAAAGTGACAGGACTGTTTTATGCTTTTAGTTTTGTTTCATTCGTTACCATATTATTTGTATATTTCTTTATGCCAGAGACTTTAGGTAAAAGTTTAGAGGAAATTGAAAGATATTTCTCAAAAGCACAACCGCCTGCTGTAAAATGACAGTGTTATTTTTGTAGTACCATAAACAGAAACTGTTAATTAATTAAGGTAGCCTACTGTATATGGAAAAATGTATACCATATAATATTTTTGTTCGTTAAGCCATTGAAAACAATGTGTTGATAGTAATTTTCCTATGAAAATATCAACAACAAAAATTTTACAGTAAAATACTGCATACAATTTTGAGTAATTCGTTTCTAGTCATAATAATTTAGTATTCTCAGGATTTATAAAACTGTAGCATGTGAATATTTAGAGTAACAATGTCTTTCAAATAAATGTGTTCAAGTAGCCTAATGTAAAAAAATAGTGTTTTTCATAAAAATATTTTTATAATAATTAGGCTAGTGAAATTAAACAATGTAACTGTTACAATGACTCTTTCATTTTACCTCAAAAAATCTGTAAAATATGTGAAATACTGTATGCCTCAACAAACAGAATCTATCTTCAAGAAGTCAAACCAAGACTGCATGTTGTTTAATCAAACAAAAATCTGTAAAATATGTGAAATACTGTATGCCTCAACAAACAGAATCTATCTTCAAGAAGTCAAATCAAGACTGCATGTTGTTTAATCAAACAAAAATCTGTATAATATGTGAAATACTGTATGCCTCAACAAACAGAATCTATCTTCAAGAAGTCAAATCAAGACTGCATGTTGTTTAATCAAACAAAAATCTGTAAAATATGTGAAATACTGTATGCCTCAACAAACAGAATCTATCTTCAAGAAGTCAAATCAAGACTGCATGTTGTTTAATCAAACAAAAATCTGTATAATATGACAAAAAGTTATGACTTTTTTAACATTTGGAATGGCCACCATTAATGGTTTTGCTGCATTACGAATTTGCCCAAGCTAATGTCAATATTAATTTTTATGCCGATTTAAATGTTTTTTTAATACGGCTTTTGGCGAAAAGCACATAATTTTTTTTTCCGGCGAAAAACCGTTAAGGTTATCATCGCCGTCGTGCAAAGTGAAAGTATAAAAAAAATTAACAAAAATTTACTTAAATAAGAAAATAAAACTACAACAAACTATAAAAGTAAAAATAAATTAAACAAAATTTTAAATAACAGGTATAACTATATAACAATAACGAATACTTAAGAACTAAATAACAATGAATAATGAATAAAATTTAATAACAATTCGTAAAAGTATATATAAACATAACAGATATAAAGGTTTAAGATAAAATAAATAAATAAATAAAATAACACAAGAAATAACAAAAATATAAATTAAATTTTATTTAAAACATTCAGAAGATGAAGGAAGTCTAGAACCCGGTCAACGGCCGAGGCACTATCTCCCAACATCGTCTGCAAACAGTTGCTCAGACCACACATAATACGCACATTTTGGAAACCATCACAATCGAGCAGTATATGTTTTATTGTGATGGTTTCCCTACAGAACTCGCATTCAGGTGGGTCCCCGCATTCCATCAGAAATCCATGCGTTAACATGGAGTGACCAATGCGAAGGCGGGTGATCACCACCTCTTCTCTACGACTTGCACGTATTGACGACCCCCAAGGACGAACAGTATTTTTAATTACCCTCAACTTGTTATTGCTTGTAGCTGCCCATTCATTTTCCCACTGTAGAAGAATTAAATGTTTTACGTGACAAAGAAAGTCAGACAAGATTACACGTTGAGTGCATGGCGGCAGAAACGTTGCTTCCTTTGCCGCATTATCCGCTACAGTGTTTCCAAATATTCCACAGTGACCAGGAATCCAGATAAAAGATACTCTTGCACATCGTAGTTCAAGTTTATGGATAGAGCACAGATTATCTTGAACCAGAGGGTTTACCGAATACATATCCCGGATTGCCTGGAGGGCACTTTTTGAATCAGAACAAACTACGTAATGCAAACTATCGAATTCAATAGTGTTCAAAGCCTTAAAGATGGCAAAGAGTTCGGCTGTAAAGACACTACAAATTGAGGGTAATCCATACTTATACGTTTCGTCCAGTGAATAAAACGCACACCCAACATTATCATTCATCTTAGAACCATCTGTGAAAATAAATTTAGTAGATGGATTTGAATTAGTCAGTCGAGAAAACTCACGTTGATACACAATGTTAGGAGTCTTGTCTTTCAGGTATGTACACAAAGAAAAATCAAAGGTTGGCATATTGATTATCCATGGAGGGACATGACAAAAGGACCTTTCAAACATTGGGGGTAGTTCAATACGCAAGTCTTCAAAAAATACGGGTTGTTCTAATGCCAACAGGGGCTGTAGCGTGCAGTCGGGATTCATAGTTTTGGTGCAACTGATTATGGAAAACAGTAATATAAGCAGGATGCCATGGTTTACATAATATAATACATACGTAACTTAATTGTAACTGCTGTCTCCGTCGAGAGAGTGATGGTTCGCCAGCATCGGCGAGAATACTCACGACGGGACTTGAACGGAAAGCACCAGAAACAAGGCGGATTGCAGAGTTATGGACGGGATCTAGTTTCTTTAAAATTGATAGTCTAACAGATGAATATACAATGCTGCCATAAACAATTTGCGAACGAATTACGGCATGGTAAAACATCAGCATACAGGTCCTATCAGTGCCCCATCGAGACCCACTAAGAACCCTCAACATATCGAGTATTTTATTATATCGTAATTTTAAATCACGCACGTGAGGGCTCCACGAGAGCCTTTCGTCGAGTATTAGACCCAATAATCGAACGGATGGAGAAGTCCGAAGCTGTATACCATCAAGATATAACGACGGAGCTTGGATATGTCGACGGCGACTGAAAGCAATACACTGAGTTTTAGCAGCGGAGAATTTAAAGCCAGTAGTTCCCGTCCAGGTCTGCAACCTATTTATTACCAGCTGAAGGGTTCTTTCAGCTGTTGCCGTGTTTCTGGTGCTTACGTAAATAGCAAAATTGTCTACAAAGAGAGAACATCTGACAGGGGACCGTACATTAGACATTATGCTATTGATTGCAATAGCAAAGAGAGTAACATTAAGTACACTCCCCTGTGGAACACCCAGTAGTACTCTAAGTAGAAGCGATCTGATAGCGTACTACCAAGACGCACCCTAAAATACCTATTACTGAGGAAGTTTTTGATAAAATACAGAATCCTGCCTTGTATACCCCATGATTTTAATGTGTTTAGTATTCCTCGTTTCCAAGCCATATCGTATGCCTTCTCTAGGTCGAAAAAAACAGCAACTAGAGTCTGACGCAAGAGGAAGGCATTCTGTATTGCAGACTCCAGCATTACCAAGTGATCCATAGAAGATCGTCCTTGCCTGAAACAACACTGTTCTTTGGAAAGCAAGTTGTTTGTTTCTATGTGCCAGACCAGACGACGATTTACCATTTTTTTCTAACAGATTGCAAAGGACGCTGGTAAGAGAGATCGGATGATAACTACTTGGATCAGTTTTATCTTTACCTGGCTTAAGAATAGGAATTACTACTGCTTCCAACCAAGCGTAAGGAAACATATGCTCCCCAAATATACGGTTGTATATCTCGAGGAGAGAAAGCCTACCTAACGTTGGAAGATTTTTAATCATGGAGTAAACAAGGTTGTCAGGACCGGAAGCTGAATCTCTAGTAGACGATAGTGCAGATTCTAGCTCATGCAAAGTAAACAAACTACTCAAAGGAAATTCTCCAGATTTGCTGACGGTGAACAGGACTGCTTCAATTCTGTTTTTGTACCGACAAAAGGCACTGCTATAGGCGGTAGAAGAAGAAAAGCTTGCAAGAGATGACCCCAAAAAGATTTACAATATCGGAACAATCAGTTAATATTACTCCATTTGTCTGTTAAAGTCCCATCAATAAATTGGATGCACTAGAACCAGAAACAGAACTAAGTTTCTTCCAAACAATAGATGGAGGCGTTGTCCTAGATATTGTTGAGATATATTGGGTCCAAGAATCTTTCCTACGCTGCCTGAAAATTCTACGTGCTTTAGCTTGTAGAATTTTATACCTTTCGAGATTTTCACTCGTCGGACTTTTGTTGAATCTACTAAGATCTCTTCTACGTTGGCGTATGGCCTCCTTACATTCATCGTTCCACCAAGGGACTGGTGGACGTGGTGAGGTTTTGGAGATAGTTTCCTCTGCTACACATAAAATTTGTTTTGTGAAATTGTCTACTATGGATTGATACACGTACGAATCTCTTTGAAAATTCTTCCCAGTTCGCTTTTTTAATAATCCAACGCGGCAAACGTTGATTCATAACAGGGAGGTTACGAAAGGTAATATTAATAGGAGTATGATCGCTGCCATATAGATCAGACCGATCATTCAAACTTTGTCGCCAAAACTGGACTACAGAATGACAAATCAACAGCTGTCCATCTGCCGGTGGATGCTGCCAAATGCGTGGATGAACCGTCATTAAGAAGACACAAATCTAAAGTAGACCGTATTCTCTCAATACGTATTCCCTTTGAGTTGCAGGATAAAGAATCCCAGGATGCATGATGGGCGTTAAAATCGCCTACTAGTAGGACCGGCGGTGGCAACTGGGATATCAAATCATATTTTTTCATAATTTTGAAAATTATAGCTCGGCGGCAGGTACAGGCAACAGATAGTAAGTCTGAGATGGAACGGTAATCTGAACGGCAACAGCTTGTAGTTGAGTTACTGATTTTACAGGAACCGATGCGATTGAGTCATGAGTCAGGAGGGCGACACCACCCTTGGCTCTTTCTTCAGCGTGGAAATCCGTCCTGAAAACAGAATAACCCCTAAAGTTGAAAATGTGAGATTCGTAAAGGTGCATTTCTTGAAGGCATATTATTAAAGGAGACGAATCTCTCACAAGAACTTTTAGGTCTTCAATATGGCTTCTTACTCCATTAATATTCCATTGTATGATATTACTTTTCATTCAAATTGCAGACATTGAATTACAAATGATTAATTTATTATAGGATTCGATTTGCTTTCTTCAGATATTAATTTTGATGTATCATACTCTACAGACATCGAATCACTACTGTGACTGATGTCCGAGTCAGATGATTTTTTTGATTTGATTTGTGGAGATTTAGCAGTGGGACCTCCTTTAAAACTTTTTCCTATTTTTTTAACAGGTTTGTTTCCTGCAATGTTACAATTTTTATTTTTTTCACCAACTGACGGAGGAGCAGTATTCGATTTCTTTTTTAAAAAATATTCAAGGCCAGGAGAGATCTTCTTGTCAACAGGCTTAAGTACCAGTGATTTAGACAGAAGAGGTTTTTTATTTACAGCCTTTTTTGTAGTCTGGCTTGCATCGGTTGATGTTGAAGTTTTTGTTGTATCAGGACTATGTGATGAAACTGTAGAAACGGTCTTCTCTGGTGAAGAAGCAGGAGCAGGAAAACAGCAGAACCAGCAGGAGTCGGAACCAGAGGAAAACAGAGCTAGCAGCTGAGTTACTTGATCGGTTAATATTTTAACAATTTTTGTTAACTCGGCACAATTGGCACAGGATGACTGCTTATTGCTGGATGCAACAGCAGCAAATGACTTGCCTTCGACTGCAGACTGAGAAACCTTAAACCTTTTTTTCGCATCAGAAAACGAAAGTTTATCCTTGGCCATGACAGCAAGGATAGACTTTTCTTCTTTAAACTTTGGGCAGCTAAACGATCGAGCAGGATGATCGCACCCACAGTTTGGACACTTGGCGTCATTCTTACAACCATCACTACCATGGCCTTTCGTTCCACACTGGCTGCATACCTCTGGCTTTGCGCAAGAGGAACTCATATGACCGAAGCTCTGACATTTAAAACAACGTCGAGGGTTCGGGACATATGGTCGTACTGAAAGCCGTTGGTATCCGGCATAGATGAAGTCGGGTAATGTCGGTTTCGCAAAGGTCAGAATTAACGAGGCAGTAGGTATTTTCTGTCCATTGTCATTACGCAGTATCCGTGCCACATCAATAACAGCCTCTGATGCTAGCTCTGTTTTAACCTCTTCGAGACTAATGTGCAGAAGATCTCTACAAGTAATCACTCCCCTTGACATGTTCAAGGACCTGTGGGGCACCACAGAAACCTTAACCTGTTCAAAAAAGAAGGTCATTTGAAGTAACGAGCGGCTCTGCTTCTCGTTTTTAGTCTCTACTAATAGAGTTTCGTTCTGTAGCTTCTTGATAGAAGCTACAGTTCCTGCTCTACCTGATATTGCTTTCTGTACGAGAAAGGGTGATGTCTTTGAGAGATCTGCTCCTTCCTCCTGATTACTAAAAACTAAAAATTTATGAGTTGGTAACTCTGGATTTAAACTTCCTTCGTCATTTTCAGCTGAACTGATAGACTCGTTTGAAATAATTGAACGATGTCTCTTTAAATTGATTTTGGCGTTGTTAGTATGTTCCATGGTTAGTTCTGCCGAGCGAATCATGAATGTTGATATCTCGAACAAATGGTACAGGGTACACCTAAACGTCACCAGTAGCCCAGGATACTCGAACTAAAGCGAGAATCCCCAATAAATTGGGGGGACCTCCAATATCCTGGAGCCGAAGTACATGTCTTCAGCACTCCAGAATCTTAGGAATGGGTTCCGGTACAACGTTACGGTTCCCCAAACCCAAGTACTACTGGCAGCCGCCTTCTATGTACTCACAGAATGCAACCATTTGTTTCAGTAGACCCAATCATAGGCTCCGACACCCATAATTCAACACCCATGTGCTTGCCAGGCGCCTATAGGCTGCTCGGTTCCAGCACCTGTCCCATCAGCGGTCCTCGGCAGTGCTAGGCACACATCAGATTCCACATACTTGGCCCAGCCAAAGGAAACCAAGCAGTATTGCCACTCCCAGACATAACGGAACAAGAACAGCAAATCCCTAAATGTACGTGTGTGTGTGTGTGTGTGGTGTTTAAGTCGTAAGTGTAAGTGTGTGTTAGACTCGGATGCTGCGAAGTTCGTCTAGGTCCTCTCAATAGGTGCAGCTAGTCTGCACCCCCCTGCGGGTGTGTATGTGTTTGTGTGTGAGAGTAGAATGAGCTAGAGGTATGGTGGGGTGGCTAAGCCCATCAGCTGCTCACTTCAGCTGCCTCCGCCGGCAAAAGCACATGAAGGCTATATATCATTGCCATTCAACAAAATATTCTACATGGGGGAGGGAACTAAATTTAAACATTGTTAATACTATACTAAAAACTAAAAACTATATACACTAAAACTAGATAACATTATTTAAATATATAAACTTAATAAAGAAGGATTAACAGAAATAAAAATTTGAAAACAAAACAAATATTAATTTAATTTTAGTATTTTTAATAAAAATAATATTTTAATTTCAAATTTAAAAAAATGTATATTTACACTGTTCAACAATACCATAGCTGTAGTAATTCAAAATCATTTATACGGCATAAAAAATTAAGAATTCGGTCAATGACCGACAAATCATCTTTTAAAATTGCCTCCATAGAGGAACCCAAAACACACATTTGACACATGCTTTTGAAACCATCACAATCCAGAAGAAAATGTTTGATTGTGATGATATCACCACAAAACTGACATGTAGGTGAGTCTCCGCGCCCCATGAGAAATCCATGCGTTAACATTGAATATCCAATGTGGAGACGGGTAACCACCACCTCTTCCCTATGACTAACACATATTGACAACCTCCAAGGACGAACTGTATTTTTAATTACTCTCAATTTGTTATTGCTCACGGCTACCTATTCATTTTCACAAAGCGAATGGAATAGATGTTTCGCTTTGTAAATAAAGTCTGAACAAATAAACATGTTGCGTGTTTGCCAGCATCAGAGTAGCTTCCTTTGCCACAATATCCTCTCTAGTGTTCCCAATTATCCCACTGTGACCAGGTACCCAGCAAAATGTTATTTTTACACCTCCTAGTTTAAGCCTCGTAGATGGATCACAAGATATCTTGAACCAGAGGGTTTATTGAATATATATCCAGTATAGCCTGCAGTGCACTTTTAGAATCGAAACAGACTAGATAATGCACAAAATCGGATTCAACAGTGGCGTTCAGAGCTTTAAGGATATCAAATAATTCAGCAGTAAGAACACTACAAACTGAGGGTAATCATATTTCTTGGTTTGGCCCAAAATTTTGAATACTAGATTTTTTTGTGTTTAACTTCTGACTATTGTGCACACTTGGGCTAATGCAGACGATGGGATGATTTATAGTGTATGAAAATGCCAAGCCCTGGCCGGGAAGCTTTCCTCGGGGTGAAAGCCCAATACGCTATCAACTAGACCAGGGGTCTCCAAACTTTCCAGCCTTAGGGCCATACTGATTACTCCAGTAAGTTCCGAGGGCCAAAACCATATTATCATTGTTGCCGGTGGTAAAAAGTGAAATAGTCCACTGATGAAAAAAAGTCCGAAAAAGTACGCAACGTTTAAAAAAGGCTGCAAATCGGACTAAAGTCCGCAAAACGGCAACACTGCATATTATTAATTTTCCTGTAATTTCTAGATTAGTCGTAGAGTACGAGCCATGAGGGTAACGTGACACGACATCTGGTGGACACAAGCGGAAATAGGTAGTACCTTCTATCGCTAACAGATGGCGCTAATAGCACGTACAGAATAATCTCGTTGGTTCGAGAAAGTTCTGGTGTCTTACACTCACTTCTAGATGGCAGTAATTGGAATATATAAGAAGGCTAGTGGCGCAACCACAAGTCAGTTCCTATGACACTGTTGTGAAATAAAATAGTGCGTACCTCCTTAAAACGTGTTTGTGCGTGTTTAAGTTTAAGACATCTTTGTAACAGTATTTTGATTTGAATTGTTGCTTTTGTGTGTGATTTAGTAGTATGGAAAAGAAGCGAAAAATTGATAGTGAATGTAGAAAATTCAAAGATCAGTGGAACATTCAGTATTTCGTAATTGAGTCCAGTAACAAGGCACTGTTTGATTTGCAATGAAAGCATTGCCGTTCTCAAAGAATATAACATTAAACGTCATTATGAAACAAAACATTTTCAAAATTACTCAAAATATACAGGAAGTTTGCGGACAGAAAAATTCGAAGCTATGAAGCGCAGATTGAAATCGCAGCAATCTTCATTTACAAAACTCAAAACTGAACAAGAGGCTGCAACTCGTGCCAGCTTTCATGTGGCTCTTGAAATTGCAAAACGTGGAAAACCATTCACCGATGGAGAAATGATCAAAGAATGCATAATTGCAGTAGCTGAAGAAATGTGCCCTAAAAAGTTAAATTTATTAAAAACTGTCAGTATGTCAGCAAACACTGTGGCTCGAAGGGTAGAAAACATCACTGAAAATATATCCTCTCAACTGTTCGACAAAAATGGACATGTTGAGTGGTTTTCTTTGGCCTTGGATGAGTCAACGGATGTGTCAGATACTGCTCAGGTGTTGATTTATATTCGAGGAGTATATAAAAGCTATGAAGTGCATGAAGAACTTCTTGATATGTATAGTATTCATGGCACAACTACTGGTACAGATATTTTTAAAGGAGTTGAAATGGCCATTAATCAAAAGAACCTTCGATGGAAAAACTTGAAATGTATTACAACTGATGGAGGCAAAAACATGAGTGGGAAAGATAAAGGAGTGGTCGCTCTTGTGTCAAAGGCTGTAGAAAATGACGGTGGTTCAAAACCATTAGTCTTACATTGTATCATTCATCAACAGTCTTTGTGCGGAAAATGTTTGGATATGTCTGAAGTTCTGAAACCAGTCATATCAACTGTTAATTTTATCAGATCTTTTGGGCTGAATCACCGATAATTCAGACAATTTATTGAAGAGATTGGAGAAAATGACTTACCTTATCATACTGCCGTACGTTGGCTTAGTTGTGGGAAAGTCCTTCAGCGCTTTTTTGAACTTCGAGCAGTGATCGAAATTTTTTTGAATGAAAAGCATTGCCCTCTTACTGAATTACAAAACAACGCATGGCTGTGGGAGTTAGCATTCTATGTTGATTTGACAAAACATGTGAACGAACTGAATTTGAGATTGCAAGGAGAAAACCAGCATCTTCCTGATTTATACACTAATATCAAATCATTCCGGAAGAAATTGATAATGTTTCAATCACAACTACGAAGTAAATGTTTTTCACATTTTAAAACATGTGAAATATTCAGCCACACCACTGAGACTGAGTTTCCTATCGATTTTGCAATCGAAACTTTGAGTGCTTTGAAAATAAATTTTGATACTCGTTTCCCAGACTTTGATGCCATTGCGAATCAAATTAAGATTTTTCAGAATCCTTTTGATACTGACATTGAAATCCTAGCCCCGGAACTTCAAATGGAAATGATTGATCTACAGTGTAGTGATATAATTAAGAACAAATATCAAAACTTATCTTTGTTGGAATTTTATAAGAGTCTTCCACTGACACAATTTGATAATTTGCATAAATTTTCTCGTGGGCTGTTTTCTGTTTTTGGTACTACTTATTTGTGTGAGAAGACCTTCTCCAAAATGAAGTACACAAAAAATGTTTACAGATCTAAATTAACTGATGAGCATCTTAAATCTCTTTTAATAATTGGTACAAGTAAAATTAGTCCACAACTACAAACTATTGTCAGTGGAAAATCTCAATTACATAAATCTCATTAGTATTTCATATGTCATTATGCTTGTTATAAGTTATGTTTTTATTTAAAATGTTAAAATGTTAGTTGGATTCATTTCAATAATTTGTTAGTTATTATATACTGAAGTTAAATTTTCTGCATATTATACATGTCTTTACTCATTACAATTCTGTGTTTCTTTATCCAACTTATCACAAAAACAATAACAATAAGCCTACAACAATGTTATGAGTAGTTAGCCCATGACCATATCAATGTAGATGTCATATTAATAATTATTCAACATAAAATTAGAATACTTCAGTAAACTAAATTTAATTTGCTATAAAAAATATGTTCTCTAAAAGGAGTTTTCAAGTATGCTAGCTCTCCGCAGGCCGGATGTGGCCCTCGGGCCGTAGTTTGGAGACCCCTGAGGCGGCTTGAATACTAGAGTGCACTACACACAAATATATACATACACAATTTTTTAAGGACCCCGTTTGTAGAGGCAGCTCAGAAAAGGCTCTTGATCTGATTGGTGGTTGTTCCAATAGCTCATTTTCTAACAGAAATTCACTAAAATCCCATAAATGTGTTTAAACATTTATGTGAAATATATTAATTTCAATATTGTAAACAAGCATAAATTGATAGAAATTTTATTTTGCAATTGTTGAAACACTGATTTAATGAAAAATAAAAGTTGTAAAAACCATTCAGTCTAAATTATTATGGTGAGTTTTAAGCAACTACCTACAAGAAATTTATAAAATATCTTGGTTATTTTAAATCATGATCTAGTAATTCATTATTATTACAGTTAAGTGCTGTATTCTGTTTATAAAATTATACCATTCCTTTTATAAATCAAAATTAATTTGATCACTAGAAATGTATTTTAAAAGGTTCGAAAAGTTCTACAACTTTGATTAAATTTTCTAATATTTATGGTTAAAAAAAAAAAGTAATCCATTTTGATATAAAATGTCTCTATAAAATTATATTTTTTAATTTACGTTGAACATCCTTTACTTTAAATCAGTTGGACTAATGAAGACAGCAGATCAATGTAACATAGGGAAAGAAATTAGACTGGAGCCTGTGAAAGGTCAGTAGCCCCAATTGTCTGCTGTCCAGCTGAAAAATTATGTCAGCTGATTCGAACAAATAGCCTACAAATATTTATATCCACCAAACAGCTGACATTCTGGATAGCAGACTCAATCGAATTTCTATAATATATTAGTATTAGGTCACATATTATATTTATTCTTACTATTTGAATGTTTTATGTGCAACTGCATGCAATCAGAAAGTTTAAGGCAGGGTGATCTCTTAGTAAATAATGTATACATTTTGTAATATTAATATTGGTTGATAAGGGCTTGGTTAACATTACCATGGCAAGTGCGGCCAATAATATCAAGAGAAGTACAAGTGCTTTTTTTTCAACCTCAGCATATCCTATAGGAGGTACAGCTGCGCATTGGAAAATAGCATATCTCTCCCACTATAACCACTGCCACGTCCAACTTCACAATGCCATTTTGAGCTGAATTGCAGACAGAAAAAACATGGCCAAAATTGATTTTTTTCCAAATGGGAATTTAAGTGACATTCATTTTTTTCGGACAGAAGGAAACAAATAACACTTCCTAAGGACACTTCACAGGAGAATTAGTAATTGTGGCCATGTTGAAGAATCTAAAGTCAGCTCAAATGGTGTCAAGGGCATTAGTTATAGCTGGAGAGATGCACTATCATGTATTACAACTCCACATCCTACTGTTCAATGGGACACTTCAAAGTTTGGCCCTCATATTTATATTCAGTTGAGTATAACACTAATGCTCATTATTCTAAGCTTGCTCTAATTTTTTTTTTTAAGCTGAAGGAAGTTTTTAAAAAAATGCTTCAAAAATAAACTATGGGAAAATTATATTAGACCAGTTCAAAATTTTTGAAAGTCATGTTCTCAGGTTGTACTAAAATAAAAACTACCAAACAGAATTTCATTAGCTGATTTTCTAGCTCAGCTGGCATTCCCCACGCTTCCTTGTGATTCCAAGCCTAAATGCTAACGTAAACACAGATTTACTAAAAGCAATTTTACTCATAGTCATAATCATGAAGAAACCTTCAGGCTTTGCCCAAAATTTAATTACTACCATTATATACACTTTATAAATTTAAAAACAAATAAAGCAATTTACACACTGACAAAAGGAACTGTACACACAGCAATTTCTTTATTCATGATATTATGTTTTACATTTACAACAAAAAATGAAAATTCTATAACAACAAAAAAACAGCAGACATATTTCTTAATAAAAAACACTTTATTTTCTACACACATACAAATGTCTATGTTTTTTATCATTATTTAATACTCAACATTTAGGCTGGACAATGGAAGAAATCCTAGAAGAATGTATATATAAAATATATATACCTACAAAAATTAACTATATATTGTAATTTTAGGGCACAAACTGTGCCATAACAGATATTAAAAAAGTACATAATTACTTTAAAAAGTACACAACATTGATATTTAAAAAAATAAATAACAATTTATGTTTATTAATTAGTTATTTTATGAAAAGAATCACATTAATAGTGACTGCCATTCTTTGGATCCAACTATGAAGATTCTTTTCACCGACACTCTTCATACCTCCAAACTAAAATAATACAGTATGTTTATAAGAAGAATTTCATTTTGCCAGCATTTCCTAGTTGAAGCTATTGTAATCTTATAACATGATACCAATCCAAATTAAAACTACCAATAATCAATTTCTTCACTCAGTGACTGTGAATTTTATCCTTCAATAAGCTGGAAATAAATCACTAATGGCAATAATGATTCAAATTAAATAAAAGAATCTTATATTTACTAGGCGTCTCTTAAAAGAATTATATGAATTTATTAAAATTGATAACCGTTTATTAAATGGAATGCATTTAATTAAATTTAACAGAAAATATAGTATTGGCTTAGTTTAAAATGCTAGGATAATGTAAATACAGTTTAGTCTTTTGTATAAATAGAATTTAATTATGCTTGATATGTCTTCTTATTATGATAGTTTAGAAGTAAGGTAAAATTGCCTGAACTTCATTATAAATTATTAAGCAAACAATATTTGAATTAAGAATTAATTAACAATTTTATTTAGTGTTAAACACAAGAAACTAAAAACAAGCAATACTGTATTGGTTAATTCTTATAAAATTAATTGTATACACACCCAAAATTTTATTTGTATTTTACAATACAATGATTAAAAATAACAACCTTTATGCAAACTACCTTGTATTTTATACAAATCTTATTATATTACTATCATTTTACTTCAGCCCTTACTCGTTTGTTTATGGTTCTACGTTTTTAAACCGGCACAGGGTTGGTGTAATGACTAGCAAAAGCTGTTCATAGTAATTACATTGAACTTGCGTATAGATGCGAGTTCTAGCAAACTAACTGTAATCTTACATACTGAGCTCATAAGCGATCCCCCCCATACTTTCAATAAACAATGATTAGAAATAAGCTTATTAAGAAATAAATGAACACATAAAGAAAAACATTTCAACTAAATTAATTAGTGTCAAACACTTAATTTGGTACTTTTCCTGTGAGGAACACTTAACAAATTATTAACGTTTCCATTTACAATTACGGAAAATCATGGATTGTCTAAGCCAAATTGTCAAGACAAAAAATTACTGTATACTAAAACTTGATTTCAAAAACACCTTTTCGTCGGAACAAATAGATCCAAAGGCTAAATACTAAGATATTAATTGCATTTTCATTAAAAACTTTTTTATAAAATATCAAAATAACATATTTAATCATTATTCTTTCTTATATACCTCTTCAAAACAATTAACCAAATAGTCTTAAGTTCAACTATTATGAATAGATTATGTTGCTGATCATAAAGTTCTTTTCATTCTTATGTTTTAATGCATTTCACGATACCTCCACTATCTAAATATATCAGTACAGCATATTATTATATTGAAACAGAAACATTATTACTTTTCTTTGTTATTTTAACTCCAATTCAAACTATATATCATTTCAAAAATATAAGTGACACTTCACAGGGTTCTGCCTATTCTGATCACATTTCTTTCCTACATTTACAAAAACAACCAAAATTGTTGCGTAAACTGATAGCAAGCGTTACAGCTTTGTGCCTGGTCCGATTCATATCAACAAAACCAGATCATTAATCTAATATTCCTCACCATAATATACTGTGTAAATATTGGGTTCTGATATAATACTGATTATTAAGGCTGGTTGTTATCTAGGAATGTAACGATTATTCGGACAAGTGATTACAACTATATCTTTCTGTTAGTCAAAGTAAACAATAAGTTTTTTAGTGGACATAAAACTGTTTTTAAATTAATAAACGACACAAAGCAAGTAACAGCAGACTAGGCTTTAAACATTTGTTACGACAACAGCTAATAAGGGTTAGTCATCATTGAGAACAGTTAATATTTATGTGCATGTGGCAAGTAAATTAGTTTCTAGTTTCTGGTTATTAATCAATTTCCATTGGTTAATTAGCTGTTACAGGTGAATCAAGGTGACATGCAGACCTGGGTTGTTAAAACTGTGTGTGTGTAATGGGTTCTTTAAACTGTATGTATATATATATATATAAACATGTGTGTTAAAGCACTCAGTTCTGTTACATTACCACTAATTCTGGGCAAGATATGTCCCAAAAATGTTGACTGATGAACACAAAATTCAGTGGGTGGTAGCCCTTATCATACTGAGTGGTGATGACACTCAGATTAAAGATTAATTGTCAAGGAAACAGTTCATGCAGTCAGATTACACCAGCTCACCCAGAAAACTGGTGGCTTGTCCTTATAGAAAACATATACTGGCAGTTGACTTTTTGGAACAGTTTGTTAATAAACACACACACAGAAAATGCGTAACATAAACCTGTTTCATTAACAAGCCTGACCACACCTGGCCAATTTGAACTCGGGACCTCTTACAAGATTTCGGGAAAGAGGTCTTTGAATCTTCTCCCAGATCTCGCACAAAGTGACTAATACTCGTTTCTTCATATAAAGCTAGCAACGCAGGACTTTGATAACATCAAGCAGGCATGGATATATGGTTAAAGTCACAGACAGAAAATTTATATGACAATGGAATTTGTAAGCTTTTTCATCGTTATGATAAATGCTTCTTGATTACTTTATCAACCTGAATAACAACTATATAGAAAAGTAGTGTAAAAGTGTAGCTTTAAAATTAATATTACAAACATTTTCTATTTACAATTGTTTTTTTTTTATCCCAAAACATAAGTTACTTTGTAAATTGAGTTCAAAATAATTTATTTATGTAAAGTATACATGTGAATGGTTTTCAACATTTATCATTTTAAATAATTGTTACATTCCTATAAAATATAACACTAATTGTTAAAATAAATGCTGTAAACGTTTTATTCGATTCTATAAAAAAATACACAAGTTTATAAAACAATTTTTTCTACTCTCGATTTGTTTTAATAAATAATAACCATGACCTACATGATAAATAAATAATTTGTAGCTGCATCAAGATATTTGATTTAACTCTCTTTCTAAGGACTGGGAATGCAAACTCTCAGGAGGTGTCAAATAACCCGAAAGACTATCTTCAGACTGATGAACCTGTATGACCGAATGACAAGAGTTGTTGCAATTCGCTTTGGCCCATTTCTTTGAATCCACTAATGACTTCCTACGTGGCAGTGTACTGAGATTCGGTATATCACCGATGTGCTTAAAATCTTCGTCTTCTTTAGCAAAAAATGTATCCAAACGAATATCCGAAGCTTGTATTGTAACTAAAAATAAAAATAAATTAAACCAAAAATATTCTGTTGACAAAATTTTATTATAAAAGTTACAAGTTGTAGATGATGTGTTATACAATTCCTGATATATTACCTGATGTTGTGAAGTTAAAAACAGAATTGTTATGTGTAGAGTACACAGTAACTGTGGCAGGTGACCTTGGAGGCCTGAGTTCTTCCGTATCAGACTGCACAGGAGGCTTGTGGCCGAGGGGTGGCCAATTAAAAGATGAACAAAGTTCTCTTTCTATGCTCAAGTATTTTTTTAAGCCTTGTCCTTCTTTTTTCCTTCTGAAAGTTAACCAAATGTTAATTAGTTTCTACAGTCTCAATAAAAACACTTTTTTTTACTAAAAGTGGATGTTATAATAACTCTATTTTGATATACCTCTATAAATACCCTCACAACATTTGTTTTGGTTACTACAAACTTACTTACACAACCTACTAGACAACTTAAAAAACTTCAATTTTTTTTATGAATTACATGTTCACTTTTTCAGATTTGTTTGAATAATTAAGTAGAAGAACATACAAGTTTCTTGCATTCTGTAACTGGATTCATTTCAGTCTCTAAAACATGGTATCTCATAGACACAATAATTTTTTGATATGTTCTATGGCTAAAAATAAAGAAAAACGTTCGTATAAACATATCCTAAAATAAATATTTTATATCTGTAACAGAAAACACTTTTAAGTTTGATTCATAGTTAATAACATATATTTAAAAGAAAACAAATACCTGGCTCGAAGCTTGTGAAAGATGAGGTAGTCGCATATAAAATATTCATGTATTGCGGCCAAAACAAAGTTTACACAACAAAAGACGACAACAAGAATTCTAAAATCATTAGTGGGAGGAAGTTTCAGCTCAAACTGTTCCTGAATCAACTGCGTGGGAAACATTATTAAGTAAAGAGTAAACAACACAATGCTGACAACAGATGCCAGTAAGCTCCAGTTGGAAGAGAGTGGTTTACGGTAAGGTGCGCCTTTAGAAAATACAACGGCTAAGATAACATACTGCATGCTAGACACGGTGAATACTGCGTAGTTCTCGTAACATTCTACTGACTCATTATCAGCAGTTTGGTTGTATGGCACAAACCTGAAACCATATTGACATTTATAGACAAACTTGTCTAGAAATTATACACACATTATAATAATATAATAGTAAATTTGTAAGCCAATTACTTCTATTATAGTTTAATATGTTTACTTTACATACACAACACAAGGACAGGAAGCAGTAAGATGAACTAAGGTTGGTGGTTTTTCTATTTCAAAGTAAGGAATCGTTAGGAAAGGAAGAAATAAAACCATCTGAAAAATAAGACAATTATTACTATCTTTCTTCATAAAATTTTGTTTCAACAGCGTTCCTAAATGTATTTCAATAGTTAAAACATTAATCTACATTATAAAAAAAAAATTTTTAATTAATCCACGAGAATCAGAAGATTACAAACTTACCAATCAAATTTTTGTACAGAGAAGAAACTAACGAACTGAAGACTGATGGCAATTACCATCTGCCCAATCAGGGACACTATAGGTGCAAGAGACATAAGAGAAGTTTGTGGAGCTTCTGAAACGAGCGGACCTTCGTAAGCACCTGTCCTTCCCAGCATGAAAGCGAATGTCGTTATAACAAATAAATCAATATAGAGAAACTGTTTGTCCGACAAATTACTGTCAATGGAGTACAGAATCATAACAGACACAAATTGGATCAGACTGTAAGCTGCCATGTACTTGAATATACCGAAGGACGTTATAAGAGCGGCTCTCCCTTCTCGTATCACTTTAACAGTGCATTCGATGTTAGCTTCGCGTGATGTGAACGGGGAAGCAACAGATGCCTCGGCTTCTGAAAGAGAGATTCCAGCATGAGCAGCTTTTAAAGCTCCGCAGTCGTTCGCTCCGTCTCCACACATTGCTGAAATAACAAAAAATATTATGGTGTTTCAATCATTTATCAATTTTTTAAAAGAGATACACTAGTCTACTTTCCTGACACTTCAATATTTTGTCCATATATGAAGATTTATTTTTCAAACCAGGATACTAAATTTTTAATAAAAGAAATATATTGTCCAAGAGTAAGTCAAATAAAACACAAAAATAAACTCAAAATGGCATTAAGGGTTAATGTTTATTCCCAATTTACTCTTGTTCTTCATATGTGACCAAAAATTTCAACGTAACCTGATTAAGTGATTACTGTTCTTCTTTTCTTTAAATAACTGTAAAAAGTAGAGTGTGTGTGAGTGTGTGTGTGTGTGTGTATATATATATATATATATATATATATATATATATATATATATAATGTTATGGGGTTTGCATGATCAAGACATATTGTGCAACTAGGCCTTTTGACCATCAGGGTCCTAGAAGCCAAACACACTCTGTCTCCTGCTGACAAGAGCCTCACAATAACAGATGTGGCCTGCAGTTTTCTCTTCCTTCTTGCATAATTAAACATGGTTTCTCCATAGTACATTCCTATCCTGTTCCTGCACCTCAGATTGCAGTGCTCTTTAATGAGTTCCCTAATTACCTTGAAAGAGTTTAAGTTTGATAATGTGTTTGTGCCATTTATTTTCATATGCTTTGTGTTTGTTGTATTATATGGTTTTATGACCTAACGATGTTGTCCATCATCAAAACACACTTCTTGTCCAGGAATAATGATTTTTAGTGTTTAACAAAATGGGAAACACAATAGCACAATGTAAAATGTTTTAGAGGTTTTCAAATCACTACACAAATATTTTTTTTTTAAAGATGCTTCTTGTGAATCCTCACCAACATAATATCCCAGTGACTGAAGTTCTTGGATCAACTGTTGTTTCTGGTCAGGGGACATGCGGGAAAACACAACTCCTCTGGTAGCGATCCGAGGAACCAGCTCAGGAAAATAGTTCTTTATTATTCCCCATGTAGCACCAGTCAATGCGAAACTATAATTGTTCGTAGATCCAACATCATGAGGCCCACTAAAACAAATATAAATTATAGTGATGAATATTTGTACAGGACCTTTAATGAGAAGCAAATTCAAGTCTATTCAGTTGTACAGGATTGTAAAGGATGACAGGTTCAGGTAAAAAGAAAAAATGTTTATCATATATTTTTTCAGATTATATGTTTTATTACTTTTAAACTAATGACTTAAAATCTGTGTAACAAGTGAATAACATTTGACTAAAAATAATGTATAAAACTACATAATCGTAACAGTAATAAAACTAATTAACAATAAAAGTAAAACAATGAAGAATGGCAAAAAACAGAACAGAGCTGTAGAGAAATTTCTAGAATCTGCAGAACCTTGAATAAAATAGGAGCAACAAAACTTTGTAAAAAGTAAAAATAATATAACACAATCTGTCATACTGATATCATGGACGGGAACTTTCAAAATATTTTTCTTTATCTTACCTTTTTTGAAATTCTGTTCAACTATCATAATCAGCACTAAAACCTGTATATATTAGAACTTTAAAATTTTCAAATTACACTGGAAATACAAAAATGAACCCTGATCGCCTTCAAAACATTTGTTAATTTTAACGGATTTTTAAAATTCAAAATGATTTAAGCAGTTTTTAACACCGATTAGTGTAATAGCGAAACTGAATTTCCAAAAGAATTTAAGACAAAAAAGTTATAAATTTTTAAAAATTTAAAATGGGTGCCACTTTAAAACTGTTGAACAAATTTTGCTGGTTAATGAACTCATCCAAGCTACAACCATTATTGATTTTTTTATCAATTTTGAATCAAACCTAACCAAAATTACTGTAAGTAATACAGTAAGCATATTGTACAGAATTTACAAAATTCAACTGCAATTGAAATTGTGGTAAAAATTTACAAAATTCAAAACAATTTCAAAAATTAAATCAATGTTAATATCTCTATGATTTAGAATTTTAAATGTTAAAATTAAAAATATGAAAATTAATGCTGATCACCTAATTGATTGGTATAAAACTTATCAAAGTTATTATTGAATTTTTGTCTCTAACTTGAACCACAAACATGGATATACTGTATTAACGAACTTTCAAACATATTCTACAGGTCAGAATATGTTTACTTGTATCACCTTTGGTTCGGCTGATATTCGTTAGCATTGAAACTTTCATTTTCTAATAAAAATTTACTAGAACAACTTCAGAACCAAAAAAGACAGAATATTTACCAAATGGTGTTATCAACAGGTGTTTCGATGTCTGTCATAAGGCTGTTGTGTGTCGTACCGTTAGCCACAGGAACATTGTTGTTTGTTGCCGTCATTGATTCTATTGTATCCAAGCTCACAATGCTATCAGTACCTGTTATCTGACTAAAATCTGCAAAAGCCTGCAACAATGAAATCATCAACTTTTGTAATGATTCACAAACACTGATGCCTTTAAAAGTCAATCTTTTAATGGAGTCACAAAACAGCATTATTTCGAACAAAGTAAATGACCTAAAAGACTTCGTGTTAATCAGGCAATTATAAACAATTATACAACAGATGTTCAGAAAGTAAAGAATGTTCCAACTTGACAAGCCATTCAGTTCCCCCCACCACCACCACCACCACTCCTCAAAACCAGTCTGACACTAACAGTGAGCAACTAGAGACATTTACTGTTTACTGTAATACATAATTAAATATGTATCTAAATAGTGTATTTTTAATGCAAAAAATGTCTACCCTATCGAAATTTACAGACAGATAACCGAGGTTTATGGTAACATGAATACTAGTCAATGGAACAACATAATTCCCAATCTCCACAAAAAAAAAAAAAAAGGCAAATTCCGAGCACCGAAAAGTTTATGATTACAGTGTTTTTGGATCGAAAGAGTGTCCTATTCATCAAATACATGCCTAAAAGTGAGACTATCAGTTCAATAGCCTACTATCAGACACTTCACTATCTACGCTGTGCCGTTTAAAACAAATGACATGAATTGTTGTTGAGCTGAATTGTGCTCCCTCAAGGTTGTTACCTTGAGCATGCTAGCATGTTAGCATGCTGCTGGATTGACGACTAACTTGCTTCAGCAATTTAACTAAGAAGATCTTGAACATCCACCTTACCCTTACAGGCAGAACTTGGCCTCTCTTTCCCAAAATTGGAAGGATCTTTGGGGCACAAACCACTATGGAAGTAACAACTGACTAAAAGAGAGCAACAGTCCAACAACTGGCAGTAAATGAGTATACAGAAGGCACAGAAAAGCAGGTAAAACACTGCAACAAATGCTTAAATTTGAACAGTAACTATGTAGAAAAATAGCTAAGGTATCAATGCCACATAAAATAAGTTTTGTTTCATTATCTTATTAAAAAGTTTCTAGAAAAAAATGTTTTTTTTTACTTTTTTGACGACCATCACAGTTTTTGTCCTATGATCTGTGATTTGCTGAAGTAAAATGCATTTTTGTTGAAGAACTAAGTATCAAGTTATTGGATTCTCTGCGACTCAGTTATCGATATTAATGGTATTCATTCTTGCTTCTTACGTACTTTATGGATGGTTCAATAAATTTTATTAACACTTCAAACCTAATTACCAAACCATTTGAATTAAGATTTAGAAAGGAGTACATAAAATAATGAAAATATAATAATTTACCAACGTATCAGTGGGAGTTGGTGCTTGTTGTGTCTGCACGTAATATAACTGTGGTAACTGGTCTGGTGAAGTTTGAATTGAATGGATCATGATGACCCGCTGACCTAAAGGAACGATACCGCAATCTCGAGCCACACTCAAGGCAGTAAGCATATTGTCTCCTAAACATTACAAAAACATATTCACGTCATACAAGATTAAATCCTTCAGCACTATAAAATTAATTTTAAATAGAAAAAAATTGCATTTATTTATTGATTTCATTTAACTGAACAGATGCACAACATTGACACTTTTATAATGCCAGAATAACATTGTTTTGGTAATAAAAAACATTATTACGTAATAATACACAGAGTTAGCCACAATAGAACTAAACAACAATCAATGCAATACCAGCTATTAACAGTTGACTTATTTGAAGAAACATAAATTTTAGTAAAATGCTTATTTTGGATAACAGTTGTTTAACTTTAATGTCCATTGTAATTGTCTTAGTTTTTATAAAAAAATACTAAATATTAAAATATACTCTCAGCATTTCCAGCTACTACAGGAAATATCTTTATAATCATTATTTTTAAAACCAAATTACTGATACTTGCAACCACAACAAATATGCCACTCTATGTTTCAATTTACAGGTTTTTTTTGAACCTCTACACATGGTTTTTCTAACAAGACAAAACATGCATAAACTTATTTCCTCTAACCTGTAACCATGATTGTTCGAATGTTTGCTCCTCTCAACACAGCTATAATGCCAGTACTCTCTGGTTTTAATCTGTTTTCTAGAACTACCAGTCCAAGAAAGCAGAGATCAGTTTCTACTTCTTCTCGGGACAATCGTTGCATTTTAGGATAACTTAGACGAGACGGAAGGTCACGATATGCCACTCCTAACACTCGGTAGCCCTCCTGAGTGTACTCTTCCAAACGAGAGGTAAAATCACTCGGGACTGAAACAAATACAATTTAATTGTAAGTTACTTTGTTATAACTGTTATTGGACATCCATGCTACCTGAACAACCTTATACTGGAGACAGGAGTCTGATGTATGAGCAAAAAAGTATGAAATAAAACTTCTTATCAGAAGGACTCTATCAGGAACAAAGAATATTAAAGTATTTCTCACACTATTTATAATTTTTGTTTATAAAGAATTTTCTCTAAAATTTGGTCACTGTCTGAATGAGAGTTGAGGATACTTAAAGCCTCAATACATAAATCATACCATCTTCAAATTGTATGATATATATAATGTGAAAGCTCTAATGTCTACTTGTATTAAAATACCTTAGCCTAGTTTTTTTATATACCATAAAATATTTTTTCTTCATTAATATTTATTTGTTTATATATTTAAATATACAGTACAACCCTGCTTACCAGAAATAAGGGAGGAAGCCCTTTTGAATAACGATGTTTTCAATTAAGAAAACTGAACATTTTGTCTGGATTTTAAAACTGCACGTGTACCCAATACTTTTTTGTACCCAATTAATTCTAGATGTTTTTGAAGGTGAAATGATTTTAATCTCTTTTTTTATGCCATATTCATGATTTGTTATGGTCTTTATAAAGTTTAAAGTTACATTTTTAGGCTTACATCAACTGTAGGCTTGTACAACTGTATACTATAAGTAAGATAGGTAGGCTATGGCATATTGCTCATTAAAAGAACTCAGTAATTTTTGTATATTTCTTATGTCCCTCACAACATTTTCGAGCAGCAATGTCCCGAAATTAGAAGGATGTCAGATAGCGTAGACTCGCTGCATTGTTCAACAAATTTTAGTGCAATCTAAAATTAAGCATGATCTGCAAATGTGCATTAACAGTTTGTGACTAAAGCAGATGTCAGTGTTGTGAGGTGGGGATGCTGACTAGCAGTGTAGCTATAGGCATTTATTTCTTTGCTAGAACATGCGTTCTTGCCCTTATATTTCTGTACATTTTATATAAACCCTGTCATTTTTTAAAATGGATTTGCGATTCTAAATGCATTTCAGTTCACCTGAATTCAGTTAACCTAGGTTTTACTATAATTTATTTTGTATAAATTTTCGATCGCTTAGAAGTAAGAGAAATGTAACATCAATTTCCTTGAGCAATGTCACACTGATTGTTTTTCAATTCTAAATAAATTTTGTGTTTAAAACTTGTGTAATTTTTTGGGTTCTGGCTTAGTTTTATAATTTTCTGAATAAGAAAGGTATTTGCGTGTACATCTAAACTTTAATACAACACAAGTAGAACATTTGCTTACTAGTTTCTGGACGACAAAGTCCTTGAATCATCTCTGGTGAGCCCTTACAGAAAACACTGAACTGAGCGGCACCGAGACGCCGACTGATCACGCTCATTCGTTGCAGGTTCGAGGAGAATGGAAATTGTCTCACAATACCTATTTCTAGGCTTTCTGGTATCTACAGTAAAAATCAAGTTAAGTAAATACAAATATTTTTATAATAAAAAATAGGGATGAGTCAGGCAGAAGGAAATAATGCAGCAGAAATTCATCGCAGAATGAGCTGAGTGTAAAATGAAAACTTCATACATAATTGATGGTGTTGCACGAGAACAAGTGCAAACAAACTCGAAATTTTAAAAAACAAGTTCAACTAATATAAAGATCATGGCTTCCATTTTTCAGGACAATAAAAGTGTGTTTCTGGTGGATTTCATGGCGCAAGGGATTTCAATCAATACAAAATCATATTGTCATACATTACGTCGACTACAGAGTCAATCAAAATAACAGGTTTGCTGTCTTCTGGAGTTCTTATTACTCATAACAACGCACAACCATATGCCAGTGACCTAACCCAATAGCTTCTTGTGCACAGTCCAAATCATGCTCCAAGTTATTTCTATATAGTTGGCTCATTGTGCAATGTATTTCTGCTGCCATTATTTCCTTCTGCCTGAAGAAAACAAATGAAAGTTGGCAATTCTTGTTAACTTTTTTTTTTAATCTCAAATCTACATCCACATAAACCTTAACAGATTTGGTTAGCCGATGTTCTTTTTTAAAACAAAGCATTTATTTACATATAAGTAAGAAATTAATTTTAAGGACCAATCTATATACGAGCATTTATGCCTCCTGTAGGTCCTTCATATTTTGCATTATATTATGTATAATTTTTTAAGGAATTTTGAAATAAATAAATAAATTTACCAATAAACTTAAGTAATGTTTAAGGTGCAATATTACAAGTACGAGTCTATTTTACGACTTTTGGTGGCCGCAAATCACAACCAACTTCAGTTGTAAGAAAGTTAATAAAACGTTTCTTTTAAAAAAAGTGAAATGTGTAACTTTAAAAAAAATATGCTTGTGTTTTTGGTGAAGTGAAAGCAAATATTTAACCATTTCATGACAAACTTGTCATCATAGGAAAATTCAACTTAAAAAAAATCACTATGACATCAATCTTTGAGAAGCACTTAGTAAATGCTTTTGAAGAAAACATATATTTTCATTTTTTTTAAATTCAGATATCGTTGGTCAAGCTAAGCTAGAATTTACAGAATAAAATTAGGATTTCACTTTTTAATTGTTGAAATAAGACTAAAAAAGTCACAAATCCACACCTCCTCTGTAGAAGCCTTAATTTTAGAGTTCGGTGGCTTGACAACAGTGGGCGAGATCAGATCAAACTTAGTGTCATCGCTTACTTCAGGTTCTTCTAGGATCCAACCAGTAGATTCGAACATCTGAAAATTTCAAACATTATGCAGTTTGCTGGCAACTAAGTTAGGTTAACCAGTAATGACTTCACACATTACAAAAATTATTCAATAAATAAAATAAAATTTTTCTTAATTTTTTGTAATCAAACAATTATAAATTTCATTCAAAAATGCCGAACAAGTAATAGTTGAAATTGATATATTTTAATGCACTACTCAAACAGAAATACAGAATTTTTTTGTTGCTCAGTGTCTATACTTTTTGTCAGGTTAGGCTAACAAGAACAAAAGATCAGGTTAGGCTAACAACAAGAACAGAAAGGGTAAAGCCACAATCGAACTCCATCTCGATTCACAAACCCATAACCTCGAGATCGACAATTCAGAAGGACCAGTGTCTTAGCCTCATCGACCATGAAGCTATAAAGAAATAACCACAAAAAAAATACAGCAATAATTTTATAAATACAGTATTACGTTATACAGATGGGTAGCTTTCCCAATCTTATTCTCTACACCTCATTTATATTTTATAACTGAAATAGGTACATGCTAAATTTCATCAAAATGTTTGTCAATTTGCTTTACTTCCAGTGATATGTGCAGATGGACAGTCATTTAAGTTTCAACTACCTTTTTTTGTTTCAGAGAACCTAAAATGAGATATACAGTGGTACCAGAACTGAGACTGTAATCTGAGCAGAATGTTGTGCAAGTCAGTGTTTACAATAGGGACTTACAGAAAACATTTTAATTCGTTCTATAGAAAAAATAATTATTGAATACTCACTATTACTATATCAAAGATGAAGAATGAAGAAAATTCACAGAACAGAAGTCACACTTTATTTTAACTAAATTCATAAAAATGTAATTACGTCATACACACATGGGACAAATCAATGCTGTATATTTTTTTAGTTCATACTGTAGTTTTTTTTATTTCAATAGTCAAAGTTTGTCTTTTACTTCCATTACCACAAACACTTCTTTTAGGACCAATTTGATTAATATTCACAAAAAAATTTTAAACAACAATTTGAAACTCACACACAGACATTTAACGTTTTGTTCAATATAAAAATCAAAAGTATACAACATAATATTATAACTGTTTAAATTTTTTAATGGACTAACAAATTAAACACACAGTAAAAGGGTTGATGATACACTAAATAAAATTAGGTACCATGACAAAAAAGGAAATAAGAGCGGGCATTCTGAGAACAGATAACTAAGAAATATCCTGTAAGTTTGGGCCATCCGACAAAACCCAAACACCCATCAACCAGAGACTTATATATATAAGTTATATAGGCAATAATTATAGACTTTGCTAGATTTAGTTATGACAATGTAGTTTTTAGCATGGTAAGCATATTCATTGTATGCGGTGAGGGCGGAGCATAAGCTCAGTGTTAGTCGAGGTTTCACTCAGTTTGCATCTCAATGAATATGAGACGAACTTAAATAATTATTATAAGTTTTTAAGTATATATTAAATTCTTATTGTAATTAATAAAAGTTGTTTCTTTTAAAAAGCGACATCCTCGAAACCATACCATAAGTGGCGCAGTTGGTTTCCCCCTTGAAAGTTCTTAAGTGAATATTAGGATCTTTTTTGTATCAACTGTTAACGAGGAGGGACAACACGCTTTGGAAAGTTAAGAGTATATTGACCTTCCAGAGTAAGGCTTCTGAAGAATTAAGCAAACATTAATTCGGCAGAGCAAGATACCCGGAGAGTTAAGGCATATAACGGCCATCGGTATCAAAGAAGAAAGAAGAGAGAAGAAGGAAGAAAGAAGAAAGAACAGGATCGCTAAAGCTCGAAAACTACACCATATGCATTATGGAACTTACACCATGAACTTAATGTTCTACATCCTACTGTAAGTAGGAAATCTATAAATTAAGACAGTTGTCTAATTATTTAAATAAAACAAGTTTATAATATTCAACAAAAATATATATCGTATTAAAGTGTAAAATATTTTCAAATGAAAAATTACACAAATTTTGTACATAATTTTCAAACTAAATAATTTCATAATTTAATTGCTATAAGTAGATTTTTATTTTAAGTTATTTAGCTTGTATTATTGAAACTCTATTTAGTGCCAAGATTTACATTACATATTTTAGTTCAAGTTATAAGTAGGAATTTAACAATGACAATGACTACTCCAACATTAAAAAGAGAATACCTAGATATAATACCTGAATACAGTGGTGAACCGGCTATGCTCAACAGGTTCATTTCTATTTGTGATAAAATTGTTAACAGATTCTTTGTAACTGAAAATCTGGAAGATTTTCAGAATGAATTTGTTTTTAATCCATACTTTCTAAACTAAAGGGATAGGCCTTAGAAATTGTTGTAAATTCCAACACTTATGCGTGGAATGATGTTCAAAATACCCTACTAACTACATATTCAGACAAAAGTGATTGTTTTACTTTAAATTTGGAAATGGCAGAATTAAAGCAGGAAAATAACGAATGACCTTTTCATTTCTATGAAAGAGTTCAAAAACTATAAAACCTAAGATAGCTTTCTTTTTAAAAAAAGAAAAAATGTATACAAAAGATATTTTGTGTACCTATGTACAGAAATTAGCATTATGAGTGTTATTAAGGGGTTTTCAGGAACCATTGGGATCTCTGATGAGCACAAAAAACCCTAGCACGCTTAATGAAGCTTTAAATATGTTGACTAACGACTTTCAGTTTAAAAATAATAAATTGTTTCAAAATAATTGGTAAAACATACCACCTAAAACTCAAAATTTACCCATTCTTAAACCTGTGATTAATAACCAATCTTTCCAAAATCGATATAAACAATTTCCACAAAATAATCCTAATCAATCTATCAGACAAAATTTTGTAAACCATAACCAACAACAGAAACATTTCGGAAATCATACACAACTAAAATCTAGTCAACCATATCAACCCACACTGATGAGTTCATCTACATGTCAAACGGGAAACCTGATCAGACAAAATAAACTGTATTAGATAAAAGCCGGTTGATGAAGAAAATAAAACCAGTTCGATTGACCAAATCGTAGAGCAAATGCCGAATATTTCATTAGCTGAACAGACTGGAATTGACTATAACATCACAGGGTAAGATTATAGCGAAACACAAGACGGTTATGACACTTTTGATAATTTTAATGAAGAAGACAATGCATGCGGATTCACACAAGAAAATGAAAACATTCAAAATCATTTTTTAGGACTTATGACGTTAAACAGAAATTTTCCATAATGTATAGAAAATAACACAAACAATTTGCCATACGTAACAGACCCAAAAACTAATCTTAAAATATTAATTGACACTGGAAGTACCAGATCATTTATTAAAAAATCTATTGGTTTTAATATTTTCAAAAATACTATTAAACAAGAACCATTTGAAGTAAGCATAGCACATGGAATTTGAAAAAAAATTTAGCTGCAAATTACCAATTTTAGGAAGGAAGATTTCAAAATTCTATTATTTGATTTTCCCAAAGATTTTGACTTGTTACTTGGAATAGATAATATTAGGGAATTAAAAATTACCTTAGATTTCGTAAATAATAAATTAGTATTTTGTGACAAGAAGATACCCATGCAATTCTTTAACACAGATGAGCCTAATAAAAATAATATTCATAATAATAAAGAAGTAAAACAAAAACATATTTGACTACTTTCGCAGTAGAAGAAACCACTTTGGTTTAGAGAAACGGAGAAAGACGTAACAGAACTGCAGATCACTGATACTATGCTCATGGACAGAACAGCCAAAACAATAACCAAAGACAAGAAGCAACGGTTCCAAGGCAAAGTCAAATCCAAGCGAACAATCCAAATCTCTGATGAAGAAAGAAAAGCAAGATCACAACGTATGAAGCAATACTGGGCTACGAGAAAGGCACAGAGCATTAAAAAGTGATTGATTTGGTGTACCCCAAAGTTGGGTGAAACAAATAAAGAAAGAAAGAAGTAAAAGAAAAAGGTACCACTTGCTATGTAATTAGAGCACAATCTAAACAAACAGTAAAAATAAAAATTCACAATATGTACAATGGAGAAGGAGTATGTACTGTCTTCCCCATAGACAGCAAGATGGAATGGAAATACCGCAGTGAATAGTAAAAGTAGAAAATGGAGAGAGTTATTGCCCTGTAATTAATAATACAATATCTAATAGACGTTTATTTGTTGAATCAATAGACGTAGAACCACTAAGCAATTTCAAAATTTGTAAATTAAGTAACAATCAAACAAATTCACTAAATTTCAACATGTTAAAAAATAAAGATAATAAATTACATTTACAAAAAATTAGATTTTTTTTTTTTGGTGTTTAACGTTTGACTATTGTGTAGAACACTGATTATTGTGTGTCATATGACTATTGATCATATGAACACTGAGGAAAAACGAAAAATTTAAAATTAATTTCTGAATATTTTGACATATTCCACCATGAAAATAATAATTTGACGTTCACTAACCAAATTAAACATGTAATCAGAACAAGGGACGAAATACCCTTATACACACAGAAACTACCGATACCCGGAAATTTATTGCAAGGAGGAAAATAAACAAATCCAGGAAATGCTTGACCAAGAAATAATTCGACCCTCACAGTCACCATGGAATTCACCCGTATGGATTGTTCCAAAAAAAGCAGACGTATCCAACAGACAAAAGTTCAGGCTAGTAATTGATTTCCGAGGACTAAATTCAAAAACTAAATTCAGTAACTATTGGACTAAATTCACACTTCCTAATATAACAAACATATTGGACAAATCAGGGAGATCACAATATTTCATGACCCTGGACCTTGCATCAGGCTTTCATCAGGTTGACATGCATCCTGACAGCATTGATAAGACAGCTTTTTCAACCGAAACTGGACACTATGAATTTCTGAGAATGCCGTTCGGACTGAAAAACAACCCACCGACATTTTAACGTATAATGAACAACGTGTTACGTGGAATCCAGAACGAAACTATCCTAGTCTATCTCGATGATGTTATCATATATTTAACTAGCTTACAAGAACAAGTGCAAAGATTGAGAGAGGCATTTGATAGATTAAGGGGAGCTAATTTCAAAATACAATTGGACAAAACGAAATTTTTAAGTAAGGAAGTTGCTTATTTAGGACACATAGTAATACCAGATGGAGTAAAGCCCAACCCAGAAAAAATAAAAGTTATAAAAAATTACCCAATTCTGAAAACAGCTAAACAAATAAAGGGATTTCTCAGATTACTTGGATATTACCAAAAATTTATTAAAAATTTTGCAAAAATAACTAAACCTTTTTACCAGTTGTTTAAAGAAAAATGTCAAAATTGACCCTAAAAACCCCGACTACTTGAATTGCTTTGAAACATTCAAAGATATATTGACTAACAAACCAATTTTACAATACCCCGATTTCGAAAAGGAATTTATATTAACCACTGACGCTAGCAACTTTGCAATAGGAGCAATTGTAAGCCAAGATAAAAATGGAAAAGACCTTCCCATAGCGTATGCTAGTTGAACTCTTAATGACAATGAGACTAACTATTCCGCAATTGAAAAGAAATTACTTGCAATCATATGGGCGACAAAACACTTTATGCCTTATTTCTTTGGAAGAAAGTTCAAAATTTATACAGATCACGAACCTTTGCAATGGTTTTTCTTGTTAAGGAAACAAATTCTAAACTTTTAAGATGGAGATTAAAATTAGAATAAAACAACTACGAAAAAAAATACAAAAAAGGTAAATTAAACCAGAACACGGACACATTATCCAGAATTCAACTGAATGTCACCGAAAAAGTGTCAAAGGATCCTCAAAATTCTGTGGACGAAGAATTACAGAAGACTACAGCTGAGTCAACACAACTGTATTTTCCAGATCTAAATGATAGTCAGTCGATGATAGTAAACTTTAATTTGGAGGAAGAAGATAACACGGTCAATCAGCAAGAGATCAATGAAGAAAGAGACCAAACTGTTCATTTCAATTTCAAAGGGAATACGCGAGTGGAAATTCCAATTTCTGAAGAACCTGTGAATTTTGGAAAAACCAGATATTTTTGTACAAGGTAGACTATCAGCCAAAAAAAGTTAAGATATTAAAATTATTTGGAAACTCAAAAATGAGATTAATCATTGAAATATCAAGAAATAATCTAGAAAACGACATTATTAATTTTGTAAATGAATTCCTAGTACCCAAGGTTAGATATAATACATATTTTGAAAATGACTTTTTCGAGAAATTTGCAACATGTATAGGTAAACATTTCAAACACTCTTAACTTTTATTAGTTAAGTGTAACTCTAAATTACTAGATATAACCGATGAGGAAGAAATTCGAGAGCTTATAAATAACTGCCATTTAAGCAAAACCAATCACTGTGGCATACAAGAAACGTATGAACAAATTAAAAAGAAATATTATTGGCCCAATAAAAAGGGATACATTCAAAACTTTATTAATTCTTGTGAAATATGTTTAAAGACAAAGTATGATAGAGTACCTTTAAAGCTCGAGATGAATCTAACACCTACACCAGTACGACCACTGCAAACAATCCACATAGATAGCATTTCATTAAAAAAAAACAGATTTCTTAGTATCATAGACAGATTCTCTCGTTATGCACAAGTGTATCGTGTGGGAGGCGCACATGCTACCGAGGTCGCTGATAAACTCTTAGACTACTTTGCACATTATGGAGTACTTGAGTCCATTATTTCAGACAATGGAACTGAATTTAATAATAAAATAATTAAAGAAATTTTGGAATTACAAAACTAAAATACATTTTATAAGTACTCAACACCCACCTTCTAATGGATTAATTGAAAGATTCCATTCCACCCTAATTGAACACATAAGGCTTTTAAATAATCAGGTAGAATTTAAAAATGATAATAATAAGCGAATGTGGTCGGGCATTATCGTGAAGAAGAATGACGTTTCTCGCCGGTTTAGATTTCCTTTTCCTCTGAAAAGACTGTTTTGCGACCTCTAAAACATCGCAATAATATTGTGCATTTATTGTGCGTCGTTGATGGAGGAAATCGGCGTGAAAGTAATAATCTTGATTGTCGAAAAATACAGTGGCCATTACCTTCCCGGCCGACGATCGTGATTTGGCCTTCAGAGCGCCCTCTCTCCCCTCTTCCGCCACTCCATACTTGCCTGTTTCGACTCGGGAGTGTAATGGTGAACCCATGTTTCGTCACAGGTGACAATCCGGTTTAATAATGCCTCACCATCTCGTTCAAATTGGGTCAACAGTCGCTGGCAAAACTCCAAACGATTCCGTTTGTGAGCGTCGGTCAAAATTCGTGGAACCCACCTTGCAGATACTTTGCTGAGTTCCAGGTTTGATGTAACGATTTTTGAACGCTACCATAGCTCAACTGGAGTTTTTTACAAAGAAAGTAAAATATGCAATCATATCAACCCTTATAAAAGAAAGTAAAATAGCATCCATTCAGTAATAAAATTAACACCATTTGAAGTATTGTATGAGCATATTGACTCAAATCATGTTTTGAATATTGACATTGAAAATCAGGTCACTAACGATTATGTAATAAGTCACACAGAGAAAACAAAGAAATTGTACGAACATATAAGAGAAACTAACCAGAAGACTAAAGAAAACATTCAAACTAAAAGGACTCAGAATAGAGAGCCTTTACCCGAAATCCCAACAGATGTTTATGTAAAAAATTTGTAGAAACAAAGTAAAACCAAAAATAAATTTAACAAAAAAGAGAGGTGTTTTCAACAAATCAAGAGAGGAAAACAGCTGAAATAAAACCAAGACACCATAATACTAAGCAGAAAATTCATTTATCTAAAATTAAAAGACAGAGGAAATTCAAAAACATAAAAAGTAACCCAGCGCTAAATCCTGTTCCAGGTTCCTCCCGTTCCTTGCAGAACAGGTCCTCTGTTCCAGAGCCACTGCCGATCCAGCAGAATTTAAAGATGTCTCCAAAAACTTAGGGATGATTCCAACAAATTTAGGACCAGCAAAACTGAAGTCTTCATTTCATACTTTTGTACACTATTTTAGTTTAAGTGATTTCATTGTACAGTTAAATAATATTCACTTAGTTGAAGGCTGATATTCTGGGATATATTTCTAATTTTTTAAAATTTTTATTTGTTGGCAATTTTGTCTTCTTTATTTTGTTGAGGACATACATCTTCAAAACATATGAAACGTGTCAATGAATAAAAAATCTTTGAAGCTAGGAAAGGCAGATTTATGTACTCAACAAAATAACAACATTTTTATCAGGGAAAAAATTACATTAAGAATTTCATTTCTGTTCTTTGCTACTGTCTGGAAATTAGCTTGGTTCCCACTGATTATCATTTATATATTAAAGGCAACAAGTATTTCTACTTGAAATTTCAATATATTGAAATTTGTTTAAAATATAAATACAATATTAAAAAAATGAAACAAATAAAAGAACAAGAAGGTAATCAATCCTCACCTTGAGATCAAGTGGGTCTCCTGATAGTTTTTCATCGATGATAGTGAGTGAATGGCAAGTTACCATTGCCATCAATAACAGGCACGGCGGCATGGTTTCTGGATTTTTGTTTACAATATGAAACTGGCTATCCTTCACAGGCACTACTCCCCACAGATCCAAGCCATCTTCTGTTAACGTTCCTGTCTGAAAACAAAGCTCTCGTTTTCAAGATAAAAATTAGTTTTCAAATCCTGCAACAGTATAGCTCATTTATAATTCAAATTGTGCATCCTGCAAATATATATAACTTCAATATTTACTGAACATACAGTTAGTATTTGGTGAAACTCCATGATATTTAGGATATTTGTAACACTTATAGAGTTTTACAAAACTTATTTATTCAGTGGATATGTTCGCTGTAAGGCATCTACAGACAGTATAGTGACATATGTTTCGCCAAGAGGCATCTTCAGATATAGTACACTATGTATGAAGACGCCTCACAAAAAAAACATTGTTATTGAATAAAAATGAATTTTTGTGAAACTATATAAGTGTTCTATTTTTTTTAATATATAATTACTCCATTAAAAAAAAAATTACCATGAAACATCAATAAAAAAACATCTGATAATAATGATGCAAAAATAACAACTGTTATTATAGTACAAATCCAAATTCATACAAATAAATAAAATCATACAATAGTTTCTCTCAATAACATCTATTGTGGACAGACAAAGAATGTTAAAGACATCATATATTAAAGAATTAAACAAAACTAACTGTTGTTAGTTATTTTTTTAAATATAGTTTTTTATTTTAAACACACCTGAAAATAAATTTATAAAAGCTTTATACAGAAAAAGTGAGTCACTTAGAAATGATGATGACCGTAACAAAATTAAACATTTCAATGTAAATAAATTGCCCATCATGATCGATGATTTGTTAAAAAATATGCCCCAGTTAGGGGTTAAATAAAACCAATTTTTTTTTTTTATCTTTACTAGACTATTTTTTAAAATCATTTATTGTATTTTACTACCTTATCAAAGCAAACACAATTGATAGATCCAGACACATTGATGGTCCGAGGGCTGATGCAGTAAATATTATTCTTCTGCAGCCGCCCTTGTGCGTACATCCTACCCACGGTCATAGCAGCTGGCAAAGCAGGCGGTACGACTATAGTGATTAGGTCCAAAGCATCCAGGGCTATTTCCTTAGTACTTATTCCACGGATAGCCTGCACAAATGAAGTTTACCTTTATTTGAACACCCAAAGAGGGAAACCAAAAACCATAATCACCATGAATTCTATACAATTTGTATGATAAGAAGGTATAACACTTTAAATAATTTTCAAAAGCTAACCGAGTCTCAAGATCGTTATGCAAATTACACAAAGCTAGTGTTCGATATAAGATAGGCTACGTATTTACATAATTAATTTGCTTTTGAAAGTTAACTTACTCATTAATGACTTACTTTTGTTATGACTGTATAAATAAACCCAATGCTTGCAATTGCAGCCAACAACTGAACAAACTTATAAGAATCTCGTTCAAACTTGAAGTCGACAGGAGGAGGGTAGAGGATGGATCTAACAAGATTGCCTTTAGCGGTGGAGAATCCAGTACGTATGACAACCGCATATACACGTTCCATTCCATAATATCTGGTCTGGATAACCTTAGTGCCACAGAACAGAGTGTGCCGTGCGTGTTCTTTGTCACTGTAATGTACAGAAGAGTTTGGCAAGGGTGTTTTGGTGATTGGAACACTTTCTCCTAAAACATATGAAATCATTGCAACTGAAAACTTTTAACATAAGTGCACAGAAGGCATCCAAATAACACCTTGAAGCCAGATCTTAAAATTTCTAATTACATTTTTTTAATTAAATATTTAGCTGAAAATTACACCTGTTTACAAGAACACTACAGAGAAAATTGTTTGAACTTCACTGGCAATGCTGCACAGGTACTTCTAATTGAAAATAAATAAAATTATCATTACCATATTATTATTCGAAGATAAAGATTAGGTAAGAGGTCCTTTGGAGCAGACACATTCCCTTCCCCTTCCTTCACAGAAACACTTTTTCATTCATATTTTATAAGCGTTTAATTGTCATTATAAAATTGTTGAAATTTTTTACAGTAGTGATAAAATATTGTATTGGTAATATCAGATTTGTCTACCTGTCAGCATGCTTTCGTTAACTATACAATTGCCAGCCAGCAACACTGCATCGCAATGCATGTTGCATCCATGGGAAGGAATCAGCATCAGATCTCCCGGTACTAACTGCTCCGTTGGAATGACAGACATGACAGGCTCGCTGTCTACAGTCCCTGCTCGGAGCACTGTCACTACATCAGACTTGTGTACAGTGTTATGAAGGTTGCGTTGGTTCTGAAAACATAAAGTACGATGACATCACAAGTCAATCAAGGTGCTTTTTATAAAGAATTAAATTTAAAATGTAACTTTTACATTTTACGATTAACTCAAACCGAGATACTTGCGATTAGAATTCCAACCCATATAGGAAAAACTCATATGAAAGGACTTGTAAACATGCCTACTTACAAGAATCCTAACAATATCGTTAGACTGTTAAAATAATCGCATAAATCAAAGACATAAAAAAGTATTTTTAATATAAAACTAATCTGTTTAAATGAATTACTTACATTTCGAGTTTGTATTACAGTCATGGTAATACTGATGGCAGACATCATGAAAATAGCGACAGCATAATAAATATAGTCATCAAGAAACCAAAGAATAAAAGAGAAAATCTGGAAGACATAGAACGGGTTTAGAACCTCCAAGAAGAGCAAAGCTATGATACCTCTCAGTGGAACTAGAATTTCATTTCGGCCATACACACAGCGTCTGAAAATTGAAAGAAAAATATCAATAAACATACGGCGTATTTCCTAATTTCTTTGTAAAATATTCAGAAAAGCTTGCCGTATTAACCCTACAAAAATGAGACAAACCTACTGTGATCTACTGCTAGTGATGCCAAAAGTATAACTATTAATGTGTTAAATAAATGTATGTTCTTCAACTGTTTGCACCCAATTCATTTGAAAAATGAATGCATCTATGGGTCCAATTAAATTATGTTTGTTGGCAGAGGTTATGCTAGGTTCTGCACCAAAGATATGCTCCTAATAAATTATATAACTTATATATAATTTTGTTTAAAATAAATATGAACATAATAAATAATATTTTATTACTGACTAGATCTTCTTCATGACAATCTAATACTCACAAATGAAACTACAAAGCAACATTAAAAGTTCCCTCTGCCAAATGACAATGCTACTCTCAGTAGTAATCGCATCTGAATTTGTATCCGATTTGTCTCCTCCCTTTGGGTCATGTCAAATGGTGCACTTGGGATCGTGGGTCATCATGGGACTGAGGGAAATGAGAAAGCAGACCTGATGGCCAAAAAAATGAGCATCTGCTCACCTTGTGGGACTGGGGCCCAAGTGCAGGATCAGTCAAGCAACTGCAAGAGGTGCAGTAAGGATGTGGGCTAGGGGAGATTATGTCAAAAAATGGAAGCAATTCCTTCGGTAATGATTAGGAAAATATCTCCTCTCGGCAACAGACCCTGCACTGACAAGAACACTTGCTCAGTTCAACACAAGGTCTCTGAGACAGGTTGTTGCCATGACCACCAGACATGGTCACATCTGAATAAGATGGGACTGCCACAAATTTTGCCTAATTTTTGTATAAGCAGACAGGAATTGAACACATACGCCTCGAGAGTCCAAAAGGAGACTCTTTGGACTTCAGAAACCAGACAAGGAGTTTACAACTATACAAGATTCTGGAGCTTGATAAAAGCAATAGAGTTGGTTTATGCTGAAGTATAAAGGGAAAACAAAAAATTTATAGCTGACATGTTGGAGGCCAGTACCCAAAACGGAAAATGAGGTTTTTGATTACGTAAAATATATATGACCTTTTTGATTACGTATGACATACAGAGAAATCTAAAAGAAGTTTAATCTATGTAAGTTTATTTAATGAAAGTTTTTGTAGCTGCAAAATTCAACTACAATGGAACCTCAATAATCCGAACTAACTGGAACTGGAGTTAGTTCGGATTGCCAGATCGTTCAAATTATCAAATGTTTGGATTATCAAAGTTCTACTGTATTTACCTGGAGAAAATGTATTCATTATTTTAGACACAACTATATACTGAAAATGTAAACGTATATATTATGCAATACAAATATATTATTTATTGCAATATTAATATTAAGATATGCACTACTCTTACATAAGAAAACAATATGTTCACAAAAACAAAATCAAGAACAAATTAATTGTGCAGCGAAAGCCGCTTACCTAAGATATTGCTGGGCGACAGATAGCCCCACCTGCTTGTGCAAAGTTGAAGTCATTACGTCATTGTCTAAGCCACGTAATTTGTAGAATTCTAACTTATCTTGGTCCCAGACATAGCGTAGCTTCTTGCAGTCAAACAAGCGAACCGTTTCCATTTCTAAAATGCAAACGAATCATTCATTACTCAAAAACATATGTACTCAATCTGAACTGATAAATGTAATAATATTTCATATTTTAATTAAATAAAATTACATTATACCGTTTTAGCCTTTTAACCATACCATCAATAATTTTTTTTCAATATATTTTGAAAGTATTGAAAAAAAGTAGCTAGCTACGTTGGCTATATTTAGCTAGTAGCTGTAGCTATAGTTAGCTACTTTTGCTTACACTAGCTGTAGCTGTAGCTAACTACTTTTCACTTAAAGCAACTGTAGCTAGTTATTTTTTGCTTAAAGTACCTGTAGCTATAGCTAGTAACTTTTTGCTAAAAGTACCTGTAGCTAGTAACTTTTTGCTTACAGTACCTGTAACTGTAGCTAGTAACTTTTTCCTTAAAATACCCGTAGCTGTAGCTAGTTACTTTTTTAAAAATAGCTTTCCCAATCACTGACCAATAAAATGTTTTTTTTAATTTGCCAATTGTAATGATTGTTTAAAATTTTTTAAAATTAATTGTTCTATGTAAAATTACCTTTAAAAATCCCTGATGAAGTATGGACAGATAATTTAAGCATTCTGATTTTTTTTAATTCTATCAAGGCCTGTTCCTTCCAACTGTCTCCAATACTGTGTTCTTCGTCAACTTCTGGAGTCCTAGAAAATATTTGGTGAGCCATCATTCATAACATTAGAAAGATAATTGTCACTGGTCCCTAGAATTCCAAAAAAAATATTAAATACGAATGGACAATTTGGAAAACTTTTGCAATTATCACAGTAGCTACTTATTTTTCAATTCCTTATTCTTTGTAGCAGCATATATGAAAATATTATACATGTTTTTTTACAGAAATATAGGCTATTCTCAGTAAAACAAAATTATGTGTTTTTCTGCATGAATTCAATAAAAATGCAAAATGATCCCTTCAATCCTACTTCCTGTTTCCTTTCTCCGATAGTTCTTCTTACTCCATTTGAAACTTATTATTTATATCACACATTATGTTCTTGATTTTTTTTTCTTTGGCTTATTATATTACATTAATTTATAATAATAATATATGAACTATTTCTTTATTCGATAATTTTCTACATGAGTAATTGTTGAATGGAGATTGGGAATATGGTTTTATTTATAAGTTTATAATTTTGAATTTCATATAGTTACAATAAATTATTATGTTTTTGTTTATAACAAACAACCGTTTAATTGTAATAGTTCCAGTGAAGCAAATGTTTGTGATGTTTTATTCACTAAGATAATGTGTTAACAGTCAATAAAAACCTTAAATCAGTGTGTACTACAAATTATGATCACTTAGAGATTATTGACATAAGTGCTACACAAAAACACTTCCTGATTTAAGCCTTTATTGAAAATTAGAATTTATTGCAACAGAAAATTTGTGTGGGAGATATTTTAAGTACACGGAAATAAATTTTGGAGGTCAAACTTATTGGAAGTTAGGAATTCTTCAAAAAACAGTTTAAAATTCCAGATATTGCTTGGAGGTCGCTTATTTACCCCTTCTAAACCAGTACAATATACTTGTTGCTTTGCTATACTGATCTATAATTAGTTGATTTTTTAAAGATTCGTTTTAGATTTAAATAAAAATACATTTTATTCAAAAAGTCCTCCCACAGACTTCTCATCTGTGTCTAGAAATGAGCGTTCTTTGATAGATGAATAAAGTAGGAAGCCTGTGATATTCCTGCAACTTACTGTAAGCAATCACTGTGGAACTTTCCCTTGGAACTTATTTACAGTATGTTGTTAAGAATACATTCAACATAACTTACAAAAGCAAGTAACAATTTACTCACTCATAACTGAGAGAAAGTAAGGGTTGTATAATTTACGCACTCATAACTGTTTTAACAATGTAATTTTATGTAAATTAGTTGCATTCTTTTACTATTTTCTGTAAGCAATCAATAATACAGAAACAGCTCAGTCAAGGAACATATTTAAAGAAGTATCATTTTCCGACAAACTGAGATAGAATTAATAACATAATAAAACATTATAGCTCTTTTACCAAATATTTTATGGCAATATCTTACCTGCACATCGTTTGTACTGTAAAACTTTTAATGGCCTTTACATAATAGCACTTGTGTTTCCCTTGATAACGTTCCTGGCAAAGAAAAATATTCCATCATTACATACAAGCATAACTATTACACCATATAACATTGCACACAAATATTACATAAATATATACATTTATAAATTAAGGTTACACATTTTATATTGCTATTATTTTTAATCTAAGTGCTCTCTAATAAAGAAGCTTGTAACTAAAACATTTGAGATAGCAACCAAGTTTAAATCATTATTCGAAACATGGATTATAAAACACCATTTTTTTCAGGGATTATTTACAACCCTGTCATATTTTATTGTTTAATTATTATAAGAATTGAATGTTTTATTGAAAATACCTTAATCTTTTTTTTTTATTTTAATAATTTTACAAATAATGTTAGAATGTATTGAAACTTGAAAAGAAAGTATATTATTATTTTTTGACAGCTATCCTCAAATATTTAGTTATCTCGTCGATGCAAGTTTCAACAGAATTTTCCATATTATTACACTTATTGTTAGACTTTCATAAGAAGAGGTTTGTTTATGTTTGGCATTCATTTTATATAACTATTCACATCTCATAAACACAAATCTACTGATAAATAGTCTACTGATTGATTGCAATTTCTCACATTATTTCCTTAAAATAATCTACGTTTTAGTACAAATTTTAAACTCAAAAATAATCATGGTGTGTTGCTGTCTCACTGGCATTATGGCAGCAAATTTCCAAAAAGTAGCAAAATCACACAATTTTTATATCATTTCCTTCTTTTATATAATCTTACCACTACAACCAACGTTCAAGCCTGCATACCCTACACTTATCATTTTCAAATCAAACTGAAATTTCAAAAATAAAACCTAAGCACCATCACATTCACTTTCATATTTTCAACGGATTTTAACATGCTATTTTTACGTAGATACTGATTACAACAGTGAAATCAGATATTCAAAAAGTATAAAATAAAAAAGTTGGCTAAAAAATTTTTAAGATTTTGAATGGCTCCCTTTTTTGCCAGAGTTTAGTCATTTTTCCAGGACAAGGAACTTCAAGCTATTAGTAAAATTGATTTTTTTCTAGCTACAAACAAATCTGACCAAAATCGTGAACACTAGAAATCACACACACACATACACACACACACATGTTCAAAAAGTAAAGAAAACTTTTTCCCCAAGACAATTTTTTTTAAGATAACAAAACAAAACTTATTTTACAATACATTTTATACCTTAACTATTTGTTGTAGCGTTTCACTGCCATCTGTATACTAACTTGCTGCCAAGTTGTTGATTCACTCACTAACACTATTCTTAAGTTCACTGTCACTTCCATAGTGGTTTCCACCCAAAAAATCCTTGAATTTTGGAAATAAAAATCACTTGAGACCAAGTCCAGTCTATAAGGCAGATGCTAAAAAACTTCCCACTTAAATTACTGAAGCAATGTGGACATGAATTATTGTGAAGAAGCACAATGTCACTCGACAACAGTCAACACCATTTGTTCTGAATGTGCAGTGTAGTTGATGAAGGTCTAGCAGTAGAGTGATACATCCATGGTCTCCCCTCTAGGCATGTAGTGATGAGTACATCTGTTTAATCCCAAAACACTGTAGCCATAACCTTCTTGGCGCTCAGAATTCGTTTGGCTTTATTTTATTTGTATGGGCATCAGGAGTCACTGAAGTCAATCCAATGAATGGCACTGACATTGCCATATACCTCAATCACCATATTTTATGGACTATAAGACACATTTTTTCTTCGAAAAATTGCCTCTGAAATCTTATACTTGAAATTAATATAAAATGATCAGTGTTTGATTTAAAATTTCTGTTAGTCTTAAAAATGGTCATATATTTGTTGCCATGGGAAACCTATCTTATCTGACAACATTGGATTCAAATGGCAGCAGCAGTACACCGATACAACAAACATGAGTTGTGAGCATTCACAAACTTGCTAATACTGTCACCCTTCTGCCCCACCAGGGATTCAATTGCACAGTGACCTTGAATTGAAAGTGATTTGTGGTATTGGAAAACAGTATAATATTTTTGTTAGTAGCTCATTCCGTAATTGAAAAAAATTAAAATACATTAAGAATTTTTTTAGTCTAGATTTGCTATCTAATAAAAAAATGATAAAAAAGTTATTTTTTAAAAAAATTGCTTAAAAAGTAAGGTGCATCTTATAGTCTGTAGTGTCATAAAATGTGGTATCTATCTGCAAATTTCGATAGAGCGGATTTTTTTCAAATTCAAAAATATTATTACAGTATGAACCGAAAACATGGCCGTAATAATTAACTTTGTTACATATTTTAAAGTCACACGAATAAACAGTAAATGATTGTAGTGGCTCACTGTTAGTTTTAGACTGGCACAAGGAGTGGGAAGGTCAATGGCATGACAGCAGCAGTGGTGAAGGCAACTGAGCGGCTCATTATATCAAAACATTCTTTATTTTCTCAACGACCCTAATATATATATATATATATATACTAACTAACAACTCCTCAAAAAGTAACCTAAATCAAGATTGGCATTTATACCAATATACCTGGCATGAAATAAATCTTATCACAATAGTAGCTAAAAAGGAAAATTTGTAATTATTATTCATTTGCGTAAATCTAGGTAATGCAAAAATGGTAGTACAGCACTAAATACACTTACCACTACTAGAACTTTCTCGGCAGCACTTAGTGGACACCTTTTGTGTGTAGCAAACAGCATTAAATGAGGCCACCAATGGAAGACTAGGCGTACCATTCCAAGACTAATGAAAATGAAAAGCCATGAAATCGCTGTTAAAATTGTGTGCCTCTTATAGCCATACACCTCCTGACAAACAAATCATCATAAATATTCCTAGGGATTCAATAAAAAATTGTATAAAATATATACCTGTAATAACTTAACATCACCTTAAATAAACATAGACAGAAAATAAGCTTTTTTTGAAAAAGTAAGATGGTGCTCTCAAAAACTTTTTGAAAATCATTAATTGTCTAGTATTTAGAGAAACACAGTGGAAATACCTTTGTTTGTTGAATATTTTTTTCTTAATATTCATTCTTCTTAAAAGAAATAAAGGATCAAAAATGAGGAAAATGATGGATTAATATTAATGGAAAGGATAAAGCTTACAGCAGTAACTACAAGTCTACGACCCACGATATTGAAGTGTGCATTTCAGAGACTAACCAGTGTCTTGGACATACACACCAATGAGCCCTTTACCGTATTTTGAATAAAATGTAATTTTAATCACTCCACTAAAAAATAATGCACAAAACTGTTTTATACTTGGCTAGTTATGGTTTTTTTATCAGGAAACATTTTATTTGTAATATTCTTTATGCTTACAAACTAATAGTGAAAGTCATAGGTAGATAGTTGCAAAGGAATGGCACACCTTGAAATGAAAAAAAGAGAGACATAGACAGTAATAAAAGTGTAGTGTGTATCTAGTAAACATATTTGGGTGTTTTTAAAAAATGCATTTTAGTTATTAAAATTTTTTTTTATATATATAAAAACACCATAATGCTTCTTACAGAACAGTCTTCATGCCTATAAAATTTGGTTTTCAAAAAAAAAGATCATTAGTTGGTTTTTTTATAGTTATTTTAAAAAATTGTTTAATTTAAAATTCAGAAAATGCATTACTTTTGAGGAACAAAATAACAATCAGATATCAATGAACATGCTTTTTTTATTAAAACTCCTTCTCTATTAAAAATATTTTTTTTTTAAATTGCCACATTTTTTCTAAAAAAACAACAATATATATTATTCCAACTTGTCATTTAGGTAACTGGCTAGTGACAAATCCATAAATGCAAATAAAGACCAACAAAATTTATTCGCAATTACAACACGTATTACATAATTAAAAAAAAAACAACAAAAATAGGTGACCTACAAGTCAGTTAAAAATAACCACTGTACACAACATGAATTTTATTTCAAAAACAGAAAAATAACAAAATTATAATTCCATCAACACTTTTGTCAGAAACAACATTGAAATACTAGCCTACTATATTTTATATGATACTAATTGGTAGTTAATTTGAAATCTGAGATTGCTTTGTGACTAAATGCTTTGCGGCCACTTTATCAAAGAACCAAACATGACTTTAAATCAAATCTGACAGATATTAACTTTTTTATTGACTAATAAATTACTTATATGAACAATTAAAACTTTTATCACAAAATAATTATTTATATTTATAGATTAAAATATGGATATTAAAGATGAATTCAACTCATTAAGGCTGTTATTGAGTACACAGGCTATATTTCACAACTGTTTGACATATACTTAAATAAACAAAATGCTGTACATCGTGTATTGAATTAAGAACAAATTTGTTTTAATAGATGTAATTTAATAGAATATTAATAGATTCATATACATATTCAAACTACATAGTGCATTAATAAAAAAAAAAAAATGTTTTAGGCTCTGAACTGAAACAACGTAATACACGATAGTGATAACCATACAATATTGTAAAACTATTGAAGAATGCTTCTAATTTGCAATATATCGCCAACTGTTTCAAGTCCCAATGCTGTTTACAGCATGGCAATACAAATCTTTCACGAGTACAAACATTCCCTTGCAGTAACTATGAGTTTAATCAAAATTTGTTTGTGTACTTCAACCAGTTATTTACTCAATCTTTATTGTGAAACAGATTTTCCAACATACAATAAGCCATTTTGAATGGAAATAACACATTAACAGAGTAATACTTCATTTATTTTTTAATTTGATTTAATTTACGATAAGTTTGAAAATAATGTTATTAGATGATAGCTTTTAGTAGCAACATACTGACAGAGATGTTCTCGAAGGTTTTTTTGCAGCTCAGTATGTATCCAGGATGGTGTTTACTTCTTTGATAATCCGCTTCCTTAGCTTATTTAAGGTTTGGGGGTAATACATGAATAATTTTTCTTTCAGGTAGCCTAAATTAAATCTGGACAACGTACTGGCCACACACACCCGGTAGAAAACCTGGGAATGTTCCTCTTAAAACATAGAGTAAATTTTGCACTGTGTAAGCTATAGTCCTCTTCATCAGCAAACTCTTCTAAAAGTTTCCAACACGAAGATATAAAGGTTAGAACTGACACTGTATACAGTGCAGCTGTCACTGATTATGCCTTCCCCCTGAAAAAGCTACAGACCATTTACTCCGAATTTTGTACCACAGTTGAGCAGAATGTTAATGTGGTATCGAAAGCTCTTTACTTTTGAAGTCCAAACTGTGGAAGTTACTGAAAGAACTGTGTCGTGCGTTTCCCTAGCCCAAAGGTGACCCCTAAAACTGCTTAGCCTCCCCTAGTATACATCACACATTGTAACTGGTAATATGGGTACCACTGGATATAAATTTTAAATCATTACAAAATAAACTAAAGCATAGACTCAGATAACACCAGATAAATTACAAATTCATGAAAAAACTGAAACTTGCCAAGTAATAGTTTTAGAACAGGCACTACTGGATTAGATTTAAAGGGTGTGTAAATTATTTCAGGCAACTTCTATTATAAGTCATACCTAATTATCATCTTGTAAATAAAAAATGTGTGTAGATAGTGCAATTATAAAATTACTACTGTGCATTGTATATACCATTTGATCTTCCAGGCCCAAGTTGATGTAATCCACTCCAGGTATGATACCATCTTGGTTAGCTCTGCAGCCTGATGACAGAAAACACAAAATGCAATTCAGTTTGTTGACAGTATTGGAATAAATGTGATACAGCTTAAAAAAAGTATATGTTTAGTTTTAATTTTACTTTTAAACTCTTTAAAATACACTAGTTGGTAGTTACATACATATATATATGTATATATATATATATATATATATATATATATATATATATATATATATATATATATATATATATATATATATATATATATAATATATATAAACACAACACTGCACTTCCTCTCTCTTTCCTGCAAAGACAGACAGACAAATGTCTACACACATCTTCTTTCTTTTTCTAAAGCCTAGTTTACAAAATGCATGAAGCTAAGGAATTCAGCTTACCAGTTGTTGACTCCTAACTGGTAGGCAGGTAGGATGTGATCTAAATTAGGAAGAAATACTTATTATTTTCTATAACTGCGATTGATTTCATTCTAATGACATTCATGATCCTTATGTACGAGAGCTATCCAGAAAGTCGGTTACGTTTTGATATATAAAAAAAAACGAATTACAAGAAAAAAATTGTATTATATACATTTGAAAGTGGCACTAAAATACTATTTTTCTACATAGTCGCCATACAAATTTAGACATTTATCATAGTGGTGAACCAGTTTTAAATTTCAGTATCGTATAATTCTGCCGCCTGAGACTTCAGCCAGGTTGTCACGCACTCCCGCAGTTCCATGTCATCATCAAAACGCTGCAACAATTTCATGCAACAAACGTCTTGAAATTTGTGGAAAACTAACTCTGTTATTATGAACTGACGGTCTTCTTTAATTTTCTCATCGACTTTAGAGACAATTTCATCGGTCACAATGCTTGACCGTCCACTTCGCTCTTCGTAGTGCACATTAGTTCGGTCATTTTTTAAACCTAATGCACTATTGATGCACTCTGCCTTCAGTGATCACATCGTTCCCATAAACTTCACAGAGCTGGCGATAAATCTCAATTGGTTTATTGCTCTTAGTCAACAAAAACCGTATCACCGACCGCACTTCACAGGTTGTGGGATTTTCAATATCAGCGTACATTTCAAACTAGTATTGTACGGGAACGAGCAGCAACAATAACCTCTCATTAGCACAGCTGGATAGCCACTGAACAGACGAACGCTCTGACACCAAGATGGCCACGATATCCCTGCCCCTAGCGTCTACAGAGCAAAACGTAACCGACTTTCTGGATAGCCCTCGTAATTGTACACACTTGTCTTTGCTGCTTACTCCATCACAACATGTTTAATTAAAATAAATAATTACACATTTTTAATTTTAACATCCAAATTTTATGCTACTTAGAAAACGAACAAGGATGATCAGCATTTCTAAAGTCAGTAACTGCAATCTCTAACATTTGACCTTGAGACACAGCAGTACTATAAAACCCACCACATAAACAAGACAATCTACAAACAGCATGTGTTTGACTGATGAACTGTGCTACTGGCAACTGTCAATACGTTAATACATGATCACAAGGCACCAGTGGCTGGTATTCTTCCTGCTCTACAACTGACACATTACCCAATGTCCAGTCCCATCTATACAGTGCAGTAGCTAGTGACAGGTACTGGGATACATACTAGGCACCATGTAAACTGGGCTTTTAGACAATTTTACGTTTATAAGTTTTAATTATAACAAATGAAGAATAGCTTAACATTCGCCAAGTACTCAACTTGGATATTCACTATGTTTATGAAGTATTTTATCATATGAAGTAACTACTTATAACATAAAATAAAAAGTGAAATTGTCAATCATCTTTAAACAACGGGCACAAATTAAATGTTCAAGAACTGAGTGACATCTGTGTAGTGTTACATTGTACTATACAGTAAATCTCAGTAATTATGTAAGTGGAAAAAAATTATTGGAACAATAACTTTAGCAACAAGTGTTTAATATCAAAAAAATTTCTGGAAGAAAATTCTGAACAAAACTTTTATTTCTAAAACAGAAAACACAGCATATAAAGCATATAAGCAGAAAACACATATGTAACATTATTATGTTTTCACAGTTATTACTTAACTGATAACATTCCCTGAACATGACACAATGAAGTAAATACCTCACAATGGCACGTACATTCATTATTACCGCTATATGAGTCATCATGTGCATTGCTTCTTTGAAATAATAAATATAACATTATTATGTTTTCACAGTTATTACTTAATCATGGCCATTCACATTCTTACTTTCTACAAAAAAAAAACTTTTCTTGCAAAACCAAAAAGTTTAGTCTAGAGGACAATGTAATGTTCAAAATCACAGGTGCAAGAATTCATTTCAGAATGATGTTTAAACTAAATAACATCATTCTATATATATAAAAATATAGAAAAACTATGGATTACAATTATTTTCTAAATTTGTGTTTTTGATCTTTTCTCATATACTGTATATTACTGGTAGCTACTTCAACTTACTGGTATATTATAAGTACCAATACCAATAAAATTATTCAGTGGTACTTATTGGTACCTACTGTATATTACTGGTCCATTGGAACTTTGCTGTTTAATGTCCCACTAGAACCTAAAACGTTCATATTAAAATTATGAAACCACAATTTTGTAAAACCTTTCAGCATAGAAGTAAGAAAACCAGTGGTTTTAAACATTTTTATTGGCAAATTCTTATTGTAAAATAAAATTTAGGAGTAGCCAATATGGTAGTCCCAAAGCAGGACCACTAAGTGAGCACCTTTAGGACACGCTTCAATGGGATTTCAAATTGTGTGTGTGTGTGTGTGTGGTATGTGTGCGCACATGCGCATTTTCTTTTCTTTTACAACTCTAACATTCACAATTTTAGTTTGTTTTGATCCAAACATGGCACAATAACTAATTTTATCTTGCTCATTTTTTGAAAATCAATGTTCATAAAAATGTAATAAGAACATTTTTAATTTAGTGGAAAAAGCGTGCAGCTAGATATGAATTATTTACTACACTTCAACAATCTTATTGTAGGCTATAATTTTTGTGTATACCACTTCCAAATCATTTCTCTATGGTTCTTGAAAGATTTATTTTTGTACTGCATAATTCTGATATGAAAACTGTAATAATTATAAAATTACTATAATGGTTTAAAACAAAATTAATTAACTAAGTTTTTTAACAAAAAACATTAAAATACAACTCTCATAAAAAATATAAGTTAAAAAGAAAAATAAAGTGATAATTACACCAATAAATTAAGCCTATATTACATCAAAGATAAAAAGAATTATAGTTTATTATAAGTCAGTCATTCTTTCCTACCATATACCATTGAATAAGTCTCTAATGGCCAAGACTCATGAAATAAGTTTACATTTGTTTTGCTTAATTTGAGTAATCTACAAATTTGACACTTTTGAATCCACGTATAACCTTACAATGCATTACATTTCCAGTGTATGCATTACTGCTGACACAGTACTTTGAAAGCTCTCACAAAACAACAGCTGTGTACACTTATCTAAATAACAGCTACATAAAAATACATTATCTAGACCTAATTAATGTGTAACTGAATCTAAACTTAATGTACCCTTTACAAATTTTGTACCATACCTTTTTTTGACGTTATAATATAGACTTGTTTCATTGGAATAAGGCCGGTTGTGTACAATCACACTTGTTTACTAAAACGGTACATAACACTAAAGCACCTGCACTACATTATTACACACACTCGTCCGAACTACAAATACTGAAAACATCTCATAAGGCACACTACCTAAGCATCACAAATGATGTTCTTATCTCAATAAGAAGAAGCAAAGATTATTCTGAACTTGTCAACTTGATACAGTTACAAAACATAAGCTCCACTTTAATTTTTTTTCTAAATATTAATGATTAGAACATCATTATTTCAACGACTGCAAGGAAACAATGTGTTATAAAAATAATACTGAAACATATTTATTTTCACAAACAGGAATAGTAAGTGAATCAAAATTTCCCAAGCAGTGTGAACACATTCATGAGCAGTGGTCGCAAGTGAATCATAGTTCCCATACAGTATAGTAGAACTCACTTGTGAGACGTGATAGTAAGCGAATCATAGTTCCATAGCAATGTAAATTAGAACCCATTCAGGAACAGTGATAGTAAGCTAATGATAGTTCCTAAGTAATATACAGTAGAAACCAACATTAGAACCCCATAAATTCGAAACAACTACAACTAAGATCAGTTTGGATTGGTGAGAAATTCAAATGTAACCAATTTTTTTTAAATATAATAACTTTTGTAATAACTTAATAACTCAAATTCATTTTAATTAAAAAGTACATTCAATCATACACTACTTTTTACAAGTTACTGCGACTAGACTTCAACAAATAATCAATTTGACAAATACAACTTGAACTCAAGCAATTCAACTTGAACTCAAAAACAAATCTGCAGGTGTGATGATATTCATGCCTATACAGTTAAGCTGGCTGCTCTGTATATAACACCTGCTTTGACTCACATTATTAATAATGCTACGATACAAAGTACATGTCCACATAAATTTAAGAAAGCTGACACCTGCCCAGTCTACAAAGATAGTTCAAAAAGTACGGTGAACAACAATCGGCCAATCACACTAATTTCTAATCTAGTTATGGTTTTTGAAAAAAAATATTTTTTCCAGGTTGTTAATTTTGCAAGGAAATATAATGTACTGAGTGCTCGACGATTTGGCTTCCTCAAGAAGAAAGGAACACAGCTACAGCCCTTTAGAGCAAATTTATAAAAGTCTAAGTCCCAGTATCCCAACTGTTGTGGCTTTTTTTGAAATACTCCAAAGCATTTGATTCTGTCATCCATGATATTCTCATAACCAAATTTCAGAATATGGGAATAAGAAGTGTCCCTGATAGACTTATTTGCACGACAGGACACAAGTTGTAAAGGTTAATGGGATAAAAAGTTAGCTAGTAAGAACAAATGCTGGACTGCTCTAAAGGCACTATATTAAGACAAATATTGTTTATTTCATATCTTGCCTGTTAGTGTTGCAAGAAGATTTAATAGCCTATGCTGATGATACAGCTGTACCTATGACAACTGAAACAGGGCCTAAACTTGCAACGGCCAAATCCACTAAATTAGATATTATCCTGTATCAAAATAATCTGCTTCTAAATATAAGCAAGTCAGTCTATATCACATTGAAAATTATAGAGACTGTTCCACATAATGTATAAATAACGAAAAAAAATTATTATTGTAAATATATATAATGTAGCAGGGTATGCTTTTACAGGCTGCGGTGGTCTTTATAATAATATATCATCTGAACAATTGGTTCAGCTACAAAAACATATTCTTAAAATTACAGAAGTCATTGAACAAGATTCAGATAAACTATTAGATATTAGACAAATGTTTGCAGTGAATTGTACTGTTTATCAATATAGTAAACTAAAAAGTGATTTTTTACAAAATACAATTAATATTCGGTTTAAAAGTATTGCAATGCCTTGACACTTATTAACTATTGAGCATAAAAGCTATATATTAATCCAAAAAGTATTTTAATGAATTATCCACAAATTGAAAAATCTAAGTGCATACAAGTGCTTAAAAAAAAGATAAAGAAAAAAATCTGATATACTGTTATTAACTAAAAATATTAGTCTATCATGAGGGAGATTTTTTTTCTATTCTTTCATTGCTTCTTATTTACTTTATAATTTAAAACAGTTGAATTAAAATGAAAGATATATATTTTTATATATTACTATGATCTGTGAGGTGTAAATCACACTTAATATTAAATATAAATATCAATCTGAGGACCAACCTCTGTATGGGAATTTATATCCCGTATAGATCCTTTATATACAATTATTATTATTTGTAAAGGAAATTTAGTAATAAATAAATAAACAATCAAATTACTGTCAAGTCATATCATAAAATCCACGAGATTCGTTAGTTGGTACATATGAAGAGCTTAACAGAGGAAATGATTGTGTAAAACAATCTCTTGAATTTACAAAGTTTCTTATCTTAACATTCAAAAGGTTTGGATCTTGCAATTTTTTGGAGGATTCTTATAAATTAAATTTGTTTCAATGGAATAGTGACAATAAACGATTTTCTCAGATATCATAAAACACTTGATCTTAGGGGACTCTTTATCTTGCTATTGTGACAGTATAAATTGTTTAGTCTCATCTATGTCTAGTTTTATCTAGGCAGATACTCTAGCATAGTTTTTTTTAACGATAATTTTTTATCAGTGGTGGTTCTTGCCTAACTTGGAAGGTTGCTCAACCCAAAAAAAATTGTAGAATTTTTTTTAATCATGAGAACCAATAATTGCTTTAAATACAATTTAAAATCAAATAACAACAGTTAGTACTTGGTGAAACTTTATATTTGGCTAATGGAAAGAAGTACAAAAATATTTGAGTAACAATGTTTTTTTAATTGATGAATAATTTCAAAACATTTTATATTACTGAGCTTGAAATGCAATACTTTAAAATTCACTTTAAGATGAGAATTGTGTATTATATCTCACAAATTGTAAACAAAATTTTAAATAGATTTACTTTGTCGTTAGGTGTACTTTCAAAACTGGTTTAAATTAGCACCAAAAAAGATCATCTTATGGGTTTATATCAAGGGATCTAGAAGCCAATTCAACTCAGTCATTTCAGACTTTCTCGGCTCCCTAGAAAAATTTGTTTCAGAATATTGTGTACCTGTAAAGTCAAAAAATTGTGTTTTATTTTGTGGCCATTTTAAACGGATGAATAGAATTTGTTGAGTAACAAACTCATCGAAGCCACTATGTATTAACAAAGTAAATTAATTGTGTACAAAGTTTGATTCTCGTGTGTGATAACGTTCATTTTCAGTAATACTCTGCCATTGTAACATCCATCTGTGTGCTGCAGTTATTTTATTACAAATTAAAACAAATGATTTTTAAAACTGCAATTTTTTTAAAATTAAAATGTTATACAGTTCTTCTGTCAATATAGCATATTTTAAAATTAGTGTTTAACTCTATTACAAGTGGTGATTAATTTTTTGTCAATGTGACACATCAGCTCTTCTGCGACTGTTACACATATCGCACAGTCTGATTCAGAATGGAATTCACTTAAAAAGAAAACACAATTTAGAAGAAAGACTTAGTCACCTGCTGTGACATGACTTCCTTTGTGACTTCATTACTAGAAAAAACTGGATAAATCTGGTTTGTATTACACTGCAGGCAGAAATGTGCTTTGACTGCACAATATTTTATACTTTCTAACTACCTGTACAGTCAATAATATATATATAGGTATTTTACATGTGGCTTTTTTATAGAAAAAAGTCTCATTGTTTAAAAAATTCAATATTCTACTCAAACTGCTAATGATTTTTACTTTGTCACTATACAAAGTATAAGAGCTAAAGAAAGTTTAAAGATTGTGAAAAAATTTTATTCTAACATTTCGATAAATCTATCCACTTTCAGACCCCTAGAATCCAAAAAAAGCTGTTTTTACTTGGATACTTGTCTATAATTGTGTGTATATCTGTGTGAATTTGCACATCGCTGGAGGCAAAATAATTGAATGATTTTCAGTGAAAGTTGGTCTGTAAGTCTTGTTTGCCCATATCTTGGGACAATTTTTTAAATTTTTTGCAGCCTCTTTTTGTTGAAAATCTAAATTTCTCAAAATCGGCTCTAAATATTTTGATTAAATTTTGCTGAAATGTGGTAACCAAAAAAAATGTATGGGTTTCAAAAACCCAGGAACTCCAAAAAAAAATCAGGATCATTTGGCCTAATTATTCAAAATTGGTTTATCAGATTTTGATCGTAGGGGTCTCAGCGAAGATTCATGACTTAAGTCGGTGTATCATTTGAAACATTATACTTCTTTTCAGATTTCATCAATTAGATACAGCTTTTTTCAATTATTTGTCTATAAACTTTGAAATCGATTTTTTTAGGAAAAAGCGACCTGTATGTTTGGGTTACATATTTTATCTGGAGCCATTTTCAAATATTATAAACTGAATGGATAAAAGTTTGTGTGAAGGTTTCTAAATAAATCTTAATTTAAGTGTAGGCTCTACATTTCTACAATAAAAGCACCTTACATTTAATTTGGGTTAAAAATAGACTAATAAAATTAGAAATGTCAGGTCTGCTTCTATTTCGATCTTGTGTTATACAATAGGTCTATAGGCTACTGCCAATTAAATGCAATTGGATTCAATCAAACTTTATTTATGTACAAAAATAGCTGTATTACAAGGTGCTGTAAAATACTTGCATTTATTCAGAAAAATTTGGCCAACTTTAGTACAATAAATAATTTGGCTTGGAAAAAAATCATAAAAGAAAATTTGACAAAGATTAAAATTAAAGAAAAATTCGCTTAGTCTTAAGAAATCAAATAAAAGAAGTTCAAGAGTAACAAAGAAATTAATGAAACATTGAAGATATAATAGTTTTACAACAAAGGAACGGAAATTGACTATCTACATTTTGAAAAGAACAAGTTTAGAGTTTAGACTGATTAGAGAAAAAAATTAAATTTCATGAGAAAATGAGGAAAACAAGACATAGAATTCATTGGAGTAGAAGAAAACGAAATAAATAATAGATTGGCGCAGATGAAAAGTAAATGAGGTGAAGAACTGGTTAAATAAATTGCATAAGCTTTCTGACATTCCATTTCTCTTTGTCAAAAATTCACTTTAGAAGGAACTAAACAAAAAATCAAAACTGACTTAATTTCTCAAAATCAATTTATCAGATATTGCTGAGATTTTTGTCATATATTAATAACCATAACTCACGCAGGTGTGTCATACTTGAAATGAAATTTACAATTTGAGAGTAAATTGAAAAAAAACAATCTGAGATTTTTGTCATATATTAATAACCATAACTCACGCAGGTGTGTCATACTTGAAATGAAATTTACAATTTGAGAGTAAATTGAAAAAAAACAATCAATTTAGTAGCAATCTGTAAATTGTCTTTTATTTCAAATATTCTACACTGACTTGAATTGTTAATTTCCATAAATGAACAAAACTTACGCAAAACCAAGAGACAGACTGCAAGAATCAAGCCTACTTTTCAGGTTTTTTTTATAGTTCATGAACCAGAATTTTTGAGGATATATACATGTGGTTCTAATATTAATCAGTTAATTTTTGTTCAAAATTGTTTGAGCCGATTTTTGACAAAATCTTATCACAATCGATCGAATTAGGTTAGTCTCTAGTGATACATACGCCGAGCAAAAATCATTTATTTGGACACAGGGAACACAAAAACAGTGAAACCTATTACAAAATCTTAAGAACAATTTCTGTAAAGATCACAAAACTTTTTTATATTTGTTTAGTGAGAAATAAAAACTCTTCTCTTTTATTGAGATTAGACGCCTGAGAATGAAGGATTTCTTATTTATAAAAAGGGCTTACATAGTTATTATGCCAACATAACTTGTAATTAGTTGTAGTGGAATAACAAGAAAAACCTTAGCCTATAAATTATATTATACACTGAGTTGATATAATAATGCTGGAAGCACGTGATGATATATATATATATATATATATATATATATATATATATATATATATATATATATATATATATATATATATATATATGTGTGTGTGTGAGTGAATATATGGTATATAATATCATACACTGGAAGTACATATAATTGCATATAATGCTTCCTATGTCTGTACAGGCTTGTCTAATGAAATAATAAATGGTACAAAAACTTGTTGATTATGTCCAATTGCTTGTCGTGGCAACAGACTAATTGAAGTAAGTGACTGATTTAGTAAATGGAGCGTATAGACTCAACTCAATCAACATTGAGTGCGTAGTGCTCCATTAAACATAGAGTAACAAAGGAAACAACATTTAAACTATTTTTCTAAAAGTTTATCCGTAGTTATTTATTTATTATTAAATAGTTAACTATTTATTATCCGTAGTTATTCAACAATGACGCATATTTTTTTTTGTAACTTTAATGTCCATCTAGCTCCTAAACAGAAAATTAAAAAATTTGTCAGTTTTGAGTCTTTGAAATGGAACAAAAAAAACTGTACATAGTGAAAAATAAATTTTCCTGTAGTTTATTTCATTAGGTATTTAGATTAAAAAGGAACAAATTGTTTTAAAATTTTAATAAAAGTAACGTATGGGTGGCAATAAAGCATCAGAAAAGAGTGTAATTTAATATTTAGTGTTGCAACAAAAAATTTTAAAAGTTTTTTTAATAATTCAAATATTTTTTGGATTTAGAAAATTTTAAAAATTCAAAACTTAATCACTTAACGAAACTTACTGCATGGAGAGACAAAGAATCTTAACACGCAACAATCTTTCTTACATTATTAAAGCAAATTTCCAAAAACGAACAATATTTTGACACTCAAATAGGTCTATCATTTAAAACCTTGAAAAAACCATAACTTTTTTATCTAACACTTTTTTTGAAAAACCACTGTAATCAGCATTAACATTTCAATAAATTAGCTTTCAAAATTAATTGAAAACACCAAAATGAACTTGAACCATTATGAAGTTCATTTGTATTTGTATACACTATGTATAAAAATTGTGATCGGTAAGTATGGATTTTTATCATTCATCTACGTAATTTCTTTTCTAGTTTGTCATCTAGTTCAACTAATAAAAATAAAAAATCAATTTAAGGGAATCAAAATCAGATTCGTTTAGCTTCTAACGAGATTCAAGCATGTCTGAGATCTAACATATTATTTGATATCTCAATGATTAGCTGTCCTGACAAGGGCTGTCTGACACTTCTAGGCAAGCAAAGGCATGTCTGAACAATGCTAATTTAAACAATCCTCTTGTATAGTTTCTATTAATTATGCATACAGACTTTGATATAAAATTTCAGCATATTTTCAATGGATTTAATAAATGAAATAATTATACAGTATATTTTGTCTTTACATAACTTAATTAACTGTAATGATAATCTACTATAAAAATTAACTGTTATTTAAAAAACATCAAAACTATTTTTTGTTAATTTAAACAAATTCATCTCAAATTTGTCAGTTGAGGCTAAATTTATTAATTTGACGTTTAAAATAATTACTGAAGTTTAATTACAATTAAACACTAATTGTTATGATCCTCCTAATTAATAGAATTAATTTCAAGGTCTACAGTAATTAAGTATAATAATTAGTGACTTACTGTTACTTATTTATATAATGGAAAGAGAACATAAAAAACCCAATTTATTTATCCCATTAAATAAGTCCATTACTAAAAATAAAATAACCTTACCCATTTAAGTATTTCTTTAAAAAGATAGCACTAACAATTTTTAAACTACACGCATGCTTTGATAACATTTAAAAGAAAGTATGGAAAGTTTTATAATTGTGTTTAAAACCAGTTCTCCCAACTTCCTAGAAAATACCACTGGACCTAATCATTGTCTTTAGTGTTTGTCACACCTTATTTAAAGGTAATCTTTTAAATTAGTCTACCAAATGAGTTCATTATTTTAATTTTACATTCTCACTATACGAAATGATGGTAATCAAAAAAATCTTCAGATTTTGATAGCTATATACATTTCCAGATCCCTGGAGTTTAGAAAAGTTGACGTACATGCATGCATGTCTGTGCACAATGATTGCTAAAGATTATATAAATTGACTGATTTCAATGATCAATGAAAATTCAATCAAAACTCTCTTAAAAATTTATTTTTTTTCAAATTCGGCCTTTAACAATTTTAATAGAGTTTTGCTGAAATGTAGTCCATAAGAATTAAGTTCAATCATGGGTCACTACAATATCTTGAAAAAATAAAGGTTTGGAATCTACAAATAACTGAAAAAATCAGCGTAATTAATCTGCAACTTTGACTTGAATCTTTTATAAAGCTTCATTAACAAAATCAAATTTCTATTTTTTCTGTTGATAAAGTTATGTTTAGCTTTTGAAATTTTACAAAAATTAATTAAATAAGTGGATTGTTGCAATGTTTTGGCAACATTCATTTAATAACTATGCTGAAAAATATTGGACCCGGAAAATTTTAAATAACTGATATAAATAACTTTGGTAAATAATATGTTGATTTTGCTACAATACACACCATAAAACTAACAATTCAGTTTAAAAACTCAGAAATACATGACAGATGAGAGTTTAAAAAATTAAATAATTAAAACTACTAAATAATAATAACTTAATTTCACAATCAAATCTTAAACAGACCAAACCAGCTTAAAATAAAAAAAACATCTATTACACAATCCTTTTTTGTCAAACCCACTGTACTGTACTGTATTCACTCACAAAATTGCATTTATAGAAACAAAATAACGGATTAATTACATTAAAACATAATAACTTAGTTTCAATGTTATGTAAATCCCTAAAATTCCTGATCACACAAACAGTACACTTAATGGTATGTTTTGCTTCTAAACTTACCCATTAGGCAACTGGAGAAAGAAATAAAGATACTGTATGTGATTTTGAAAATTTTGATAGATCACATTTTAAACAGTCTGATAAGCATGAAATCTATGTTGAAGTTGTGATGGCAGCAAAACTCCCTACCTATCATACGTCTGCTGATTGAGCATTATCCAACTGTGACCTTGATACCCTTGCAGACAATTTTATTAACCATGTCCTCAAACTAATAAATAGGCCAAATTTATAGGTCGATATATAATGTATACCTCTCATAGAAGTTACAAAACAAAAGACCAAAACTAATACTTGTAGAGCTTAACTGTTCAAGTTAAATTTAGCATACTAATTTTCATTTAAGGAAATGGCGTAAAAACTTTTTTTTAAACAAATAAAAAAGAGTTTAAAATTAACTATTTTAACAGCATCCAACAAAATTTATTGAACACTAAAAATTTTGGTATAGAGCTATCAACAAAATAAACCAAAAACAAAGGTTTAGTTTTCTGGATTTCTTATTTAAACATTTTTTTATTTTAAATTTGGTTATTTGTGAAGTCTGGGGTGACAAAATTTCAAGTAAAATCTGAGAAACATATTTTTCTTTTTTTTTGTCAATAGTTATTGAGTTTTTGGGGAGGGGCCAACTCATTTTCTATGGAAACTTAAGGACCATACAACACACATCATGGAAAACTTTAATGGAATCATTGGACTGATTTTCATTACGTTTTTTATTGTAAATCAATTTGAAAATTATTTTTAAAAGTGGTCATGATATAGCCTACAAGCAAACTACACACACACATAATTGGTCAACTGTTTAATCTGTAGCTATGAATGAGTAGCTACATCATGATGAAATTTAGCACGCAAGTCTGTTTTACTCATATGTCTAAATCATTTGTTAATTTTCACTAACAAATAAATTCAAGCACTTTTTTGGTAAAAAAAATCGAAAGATCAGATTTTCTTAAAGTATGTTCTTTGTGTTCAAATTTTACTAAAATGTAATCCATAAATACAAAAAAAATGTATTATGGGTCATAATCTCAGACAAACATGACGGGAATTGTGAGGAAAAAACTGAAAAACCAGATTTATTTTTCAAAATAGTTACTTTGGTCATGAAGATCCATAAAATTATGGTTCACGAGTAAACTGAATAAAAAATAAAATAAAACTAAGCCATGACCATCACATGGTTGTTTTTTTTTAATATTTACTTGACTAACTCGGTTTTAAAAAGCAGACCAATTTCCAAGGTTCTTTTTGATGCTTTTGAAACCAAATTTTCGAGAAATATTTGTGGGAAAATTGTTATAATATTTTTAAAAAATTACTTATATCCTATTAAATCAGTTATCATTTTGTTGTTTATGGTTTTGTATTTTAACATAAAGTAAATAATAAAATAAGTTATGTTAATATATTGTTAAATGATTTTTAAACCAGTAATAGAAAACTAATATAATACCTACTTTTAAAAAGGTATTGTTGTTTTTTTTTTATTACCAAGCTTATTCTTTTTGGTACATGTATTCAGTTTTAATCATACATTTGTGATTGTGTTTATCACTCATGGATTGTTGATAACGAAAGACGGTTTAATGCCGACAATAAAAATTACATTTGTTAAAGATAAATAATTTTAGATATCTAGGTTAGATATTAGTAAATTGTAGGTTATATTGTACAAGTTTTTATACTTGATGTAAAAACATATCACATTCAATAAGACTATTTGATGTGTAGAATTCTTTTTTTATATATATTTGTGAATTTTACAAAAACTTTTATACAAGTTAATCAATCGGGCTAATTAACATCCTTAAATACTGTCTTATAGATGCTAATTCAAACTCAACCATCATTCCTCAGAATCACTGAATCGTAAACTTTGCTAAAGTTTCAAGAATATGTATAATTTTCTAATAGATTATTGATTCCAGCTCATTCATGGTGTTATCTACAAACAAGATAGATGACAAAACTGGTACCAGAATATGGCTGGTACCAGGCTCTCCAATAATATTCTCTATACCAATAAAAAACATACCACATTCTTGGTATTTCAGGTGAAGAAATAAATGAACACACAGTCTCATTGGCAAATCAAAGTGAACCAGCACAACTGATCACATACCAAAGAGTGGTTCACCTACCTTTGCAGCGAGAGCAAGAATTGGTCATATTATATTGCAATAATAACTGTATCACTTCATTCTCTGTGACTCCTATATGAGGGGGGAAGAAAAAGGAGATCTTGTAGTACATCTTTCTCTTATGTAGCCTACTCGTATGACCTTAAATCCAACTGAGAAAAAGTTAAGAAAAAATGTAGGGAATGGAATACTTGCGTATAATAGCCAATAAAATAAATGTGGACACTAACAGTAGTGAAATTTAATGGTTACGAGGATACATTTGAATGCATTTCTCAACTGCCTTCAAATTTAGGATATTTATTTATTATTACATATAAGGACTACTAAATTGATATGTATTATCAATTAGTAGCATGCTTCAATAAAGAAACAATTATTGCACAAACTAAAAAATTGTTAAAGATAACTATAATCTTACTATAATACAAGCCAGAACAATAAACATGATAAATCAGACTAATGATAACTTACACGATAAACAAGGCTAACAATATAGTTTAAAGGTATATATTTCTTTAATTATTACAAAATAAATGTAATGACTACATGGAGATAACTAACAATGTAAAAAGACAATAACTACAAAGTAATAGACCCTACTTCACTATTAATCTACTTGGACCCTACTTCGCAAGCAACTAAAATGATGTATTTATTGGGCATAGCATAATCTACCTACCTATATAAAAGTTTTAGAAATTTATGAAAAAAAAACTTTTCGAAAGTACCATCTGACCAATTACTTGTAATTTACCTATCTTTATTGTCCTCTCCAAAAATTATTGGTTGAAAAGTTTATACACTAGCAACCAGAGATCAGACTGGGTATCTTATAAAATGGCCTAAATTAATGTCAAAGGTACTATTGTATTATGTTCACAAATGTGTAGCCATCAATGGTTCAATTTTGTGGGCCTATCTAGATAAAACAAGATGTGTCTATCACATAAAAATAGATGGCAAGCACACTTCCATCATGTAGGCCTACTATTTAAACTACCTACTGCACAAGTGACAAGGTTGCACTTATCTGAATTTACTCTATCTGAAAAATGTTAAGCTTTCAAAAGGAGTCAATGTTCAAGAATCAAGGAAAGTGTTAAGAGATTTATACACTATCATTTGTGGTGAGAAAGAATCATGTGTTACAAACATTTTTGAGTGGTTTAAGAGAAATCGCAGATGTCCACATTCTAAACGACTTTGCACATGAAAAACAGATAAATGAAAAAAATGTACAGATGTGATTACAAACATGAACACATTTTTGCAGTCAATGAATAGGCTACATCAATGAACTGAACAAGAAAAATCTTTGGTTAAGTAGACGTTTTGATAATCTCAAATGAACATAATTGCTGATATTTAAACCAATCCTAAATTTTTAGGAAAAAAAACCTGTGATGATTTCAGGTTTTTATGTACAATTTAAAAATTTTAGACTTAAGTGCCAATTCATGTATTGGAAGAGTTCCAATTCCTTAATAAGAACCTAAATAACTCGAATGAGAAAATAAATTTCAAAGCATTATGATTGTGTTTTCAAGCTGTATGCATTGCACATGTTAACGGAGTATATACTGAAAGGTAAAATTGTCAAGCCAACAACTGTTTGTTAGTGAGTAAGAAGACAACCTGATTTGTAAAAAAAAGAAAAGTTGATTTTTTTTGCCAGGACAACTCTCCAGCCACACCATAATATTTTTGTCAAGACACTTTTCTGCAAGCATGGGATTCCTCTGATAGAACATCTACCCTATTCACTAGATCCATTCGATTTCACTTTCATTCCTTAGTCAAATCACCTTTGAAAAGAACAAGATTTGAAACTATACTTACAAGAATACATTCAACTATACAAGAATAAGATTTAATAAAATGCAACAGAGGCGATGTAAATGCTTTTAGAAAATAATCCATAATACTAGCAACAGAAAATTTGTAGGAACAGGTTTTACAGTTTAATGTTACTCACTCATTCATTTCACCTAAGCTAAGAAATTCCACATTTCAAATCACCATTCCTGTTCCAAGCATGTATAATAATTTACCAATTTTGTATCACTGCAAAAAATATTAAATAGCTTAACTGTATTTTAAAATACACTATATTTCTAAAAATTTATTTTTTATCCCCCTTACCTTGCAAAGGTTCACCATCAGCTTCACGGCAAGTTCTTCTTTCTTGATCTTGTAAGTTTTTCCCACATGATACACGACTATATGCATTTCGCTGAAACCCAAGTTTCAAATGGGATGGTGTTGATGGCATTTTCTTAATGCAGATAATGTAACAATATGAAATTTATAAACTGTTGATAATAGTTTAAAATTTACAGAATGTTACTTCAGTTTTCACATAAATATGTTCCATTTATACACATAAATTCCATGTAAAACACAAAGAGTATCAGAGTCTAAGTACATTTATCCACAACAAATATTTAAAGTTTTATAAAGATCCAACTTTATTACTCATAGAACATCGAACCAACTCCCATACATATATCCAAATATGTATGGAAAGTACACATCAATAAAATATTTTTATCAATGTCAAATGATATACACTAAACACTAAAACGTAGACAACACTGCTTTTTAAAATGCAGGTTTCATTTCTGTCTTCATCTGTCTGGTTTGGTGTACAATAACAGTATTTGTCAGTCCCCCGGATCAGGTTTCCTCCATCCTACTCTTGGTCTTTTTAAATCGTCCTCACTTCTTGACGTTCTTTGATAATGAATTATATTTAAACCCTTAAGAATCATATTGATTTCGTAAGATGACAAATATCGATTGAAGACTTTTGAAACTAAATAAATGTAGACTTTTAAATAGGCTAGGCCTACTTATTAGTTTGTAGACAGTCTAAAAAACAAATTTTCAAAATTAAAAAAGAAATGATTCTGTTCATAAATTATTACACTGCTTTACACTTAAGTCATTCAGTTTATTTTCTCAACAAAAATTCTTAAAACCAAAAACAAATAACACTTTTATTTTTAAAAAGAAGCAAATTAATTAAATTTATTTGAAAATTTGCCATGGTCTTCTAGTCTCTTAAAAAAAAATATTTCAAAATTTTAATTGGTTCGACCTATTTCTTTTTCAGTTTTATGTTCTTCAAATTGTGGTCAAAGCTGCAATATGTTATAAGTACAAAAATTACTGACCTCTGAAACTGAAATTACGAATTCCTAGAAATTAAATTATCAAAATAAACCAAAAATTTCAGTAACCAATACAGTTATTAGTCTAATTAAAAAATTGAGAATACCTGGTTTCAACGTGGTTAGATTTTTAACTATATATGGTCTTTGATGCTAAATTATCTTTTTCTTATTAACTGAAGAGACAAGATAATTAACTATCGTCTATTTCCATAGTTTTGATTTTAAAATCAATAACACTTTTCTCACTTCTCAATAAGAGTAACCTCCCTTTTAAGACAAAAGATGTTGAACGATATTTAAACGATGTAAATTTATTCAAGACGGCTATATAATCGGAAACCTTTGAAGTTTTCTTAGAACTCACGTACTGAATACACCTCAGTAAAAATCACCTATACGTGTATTTTAAAATACTAAGAATCAATATTTCAGAGAATTGTAATTAGAAACCGTGTTAAAACGACTTATAAATCATGCACAAAGCAGAAAGACACTTCCACTTAAACTGAGCAGAGGCGGCTAATACAAAATTGATAATGCTAGGCATTCACTTCCATTTGGAATAACCCGTGCACACACTCTCACAACGCTTTCATTCATTTGCAGGTATCAAATACGCCGACGCAGCTGCATGCAACAAATAAATGTCTGAATCATTAGAATATTGCACTAAAAAGCTGTAAATAACTACTAATGTTTTAAGCGTTCATTATTAAATAAAAATTAAGCTAATTTCTACTTTTTTCTTGTGTTGTCCAAGAGGGAAATTGTAATGTTAAACAACTATTATTTTATAATGCAAAATTATTTTTAAAATTACATAGTATATAATAGTAACTGTAATATGGCATTCGTAAAATTGGTCAGCAAATGTGAAAATTTAAGTAAATTGAAATAATCAATCAGTATCCATTTTTGGTTTTTATTAGTTCAATTAATTATATTACAGCTCTTATTATTAAATTGAAATTATCCACAATTAATATTAAAGAAAATGAACTCTACATTATAATCTACATTATAACTGTATATAAAATGGTGAGGAATGTAGTATAACTACAATTTAATAGTATAATGACGTTAACTATAATTTAAATATTTATCAGTAAACTTAACCATAATATACAACATTTAAAGTAAATAAAAATTAAACGTAAAAAATTTTTAGCAAATAGTGAAATTATAAATTCACGTTCCTCAGTTTTATAAGTAGCAATCATATTTCAGTGTAATACAATATTTTAATATGGGACATTCCTATAGGTTAGCCGCTTAGAAAACGGCCTGCTAAGAACACCAGTTGAACAGAGAAAAAAAAATGTGCAAGTGAAAGACCGAGTCCCTACTTTTTCACCACAAGTTCCTCTTTTTCCTTCACTATTGCTGAGCAGTAACCGTTTCTAGACTCAGATTGGCAAACTCTGTGTCATTAAACTGTTGGAAGGAGTTCTAGGGGAATTCTTCTACATGTGCAAGAAATTCTCGCCTAGGCCGTTTACTAAATTGCTGGACTGTAGTACCAGTAATTAAAATTATACTACATCAATTTACGACATAATTTTTTTCCTTAGTTTACGCCCTCATTGGAGCACTTCAATCAGTTCATACACCTCCAAGTCCAACATCGCTATTGAGAGATTCAGTCTCTTCTTCCGTTCCCAAAATTTCTTCATCCTGTCCGATCTGGCTGCCCTTTGTTCATCAGTTATGGTATAGGTCTTTCGTTCAAATGTTGTTAGCTTGAATTGCAGATATTTAATCCTTAGAATCCTCTTCTCTGCTCTAGCTTCAATTTGAGGCATCGTCAAGTTTAACTCTTCTAAATTACTTTGGATCTCTTTGAACCAATTATTCTGCGTTTTAATCTTCCAGAAATAGCTAAATAGCTGTACGACATAGTTTATTACACAAAATAATAATATTAACAACTATGATAAAATTGTTTTATTACAAATAGAAAAAGTATTTAAACGTAATAGCAAAATTAAAATACTGTGAATTAAATTCAAAACGTTTTAACATAAAATTTTAATGTTAAAAATGTAACATAAATAATTTTTTTACCTTGTTAATAAACTACACAAATTTTAGACTACATATAATTAAATTGTTTTTATGAAGCTTTAAATGAATTATATACACTAATTTTACAGACTGCAACCAGTTCATTCAATGAGTTAAGTAAAAAATTATGATTTTGCTGTGGAAAGTAATCTAATTTGACAGAACAAAACACTGAGATGTAACTAATAGAGATTGTGTTGTTATTGAAAGGCCGAAATTACACAGTTGACGATTTGAAATAAAGAATGAAAATGAGTTAATTTTAAAAAAACCGAAAATGTTACTGACCTCAGTCAAATTATTTTACTAAGGCAGCGATGTAGTCGCTGAAACGCGTCTAAGGTATAATAAAAATATTTGTGAGAAAAGTATAATAAAATAATAATATTAAGTGTTTTTTTATTTGACATTTATTTATTTTTATCAGTTATGGGGCCCAAAGTCTGTCCATAATCATACCCAGATATATAACAAGTACACGTATGTAGATAATATAACCATGGCCATAACTAAATACTACACTAAACATTTAATAATATTCTATACTCAATGTCAAACTGGTTATAGTCTGTTTAAGATTCTATATGTTCATTGTGACTGAGATACAACATGTAGTCTAAAAATTATCTTTGGAACAGACACAAGTAATGGGTACAACCATTTACTAAGTTTGAGAAATATTTGGCGGTAAAATATTTAGTTATCACAAGAAGAAAGAAAAGACAAATAATGGCGAAGTAGTGTGATTTACTTTTTTGTTTAAAATGCAACAATTAATTAATGCAATTATTGTTTCACCTATGTTCAGATAAATAATTTATATATTTGTATATTTATGTCACGACCGACAATAATAGTGGATTTTTTTTCAAATTTATGATTCAATCAACAGTGGAAGCTAGATTTGCTTTGAAACCATTATTTAGTTTCAGAATTAGGCTCTTGACTTAGACATATTGATTTTTGTCTATTAGTTGTTACCAGGATCGTCAGTGTATAACATATAACATTATCGGGTACAGACGAAAATAATAAGTCTTAACTTGGTACCATAGCAATATTTTAAAATTAGGCTAGGTCTAATTTGGGGCTTGTAGGCTACAAATTTTAAAATTTAAAGTCTACACTTAACATTCATTTGTAATAGCTTCTACAAATAATGGTATCTGTGAAGTACTTTCTAACTGATGTAATAAATCAAGCCTACAGGACAAGTAAAAAAGCAACTAACAGTAAGGTTTACCCAACTATTTATAAAAAAATTAATTTTATGCTTAATAGTTAACAGTTTATGACAGTTTTGCTATGGATACAGTGCATTATTTCTTCTTTCAAAATGATCCCCAAATGTTTTATACGCTTCGAACATTAGCAATAATGGATAAGCGTATTAGTACAACCAATAAACCCCAAGAATCTCTGAATTTAAATTATAAGTTTTCCAGAATAAAGGTAAAAAACAATTATTGAAGGACCAAAAATATGTGATGTAATTTTTTTAGACCCTATCTTATGGCAAACTTTGTACTGTTTAAAGCAGTAGCTCTACAATAGTTTAAAAAATAATAAATTTAGTAATTAAATTGTATTTATTATACACGTACTAGGCCTACACTTTTTATTAAACATATTTCAAGTTTTTTGATTTTGATGTGATTGAAATAATTTTGCAAAGGTCATCTTGTTCCTCAATTCGTTGTTTACTTCCTATTTGAATTGAACTTGAAATAGGCTGCCATAATTGTAAACAAATAATGAGATTAAAATGTTTTTTTGATCCTTTAGTAGTTTTATGTGGAATATAGATTTGTGTATTATTTAGCCTATGCAGCTTAATAATAAAAATTACATTAGCAGTCAAAGTTATGTGTCTTGCCATTCAGCAACATTACAAGAAATAACCAACTACACTTGTTATTGTTAAGTCAAAAACTACCATCTTGGAATGGAAGTGAATGGAGAAAATCTTCCATTTTAAAACAATCATTCAGTATGTTTGACCAAAACTGTGTAACAAACACAAACCAATGCTGAATTGTTGAGTTGAAAGGAAGACCTTGCTTCAGTTAGTCAATAAAATATTTTTAACATTTTTTTAAATTAGAAAATACAACCTGCCATACCGAAAAGAGCATTTTGCATCATATATTAGAATATTAATAGGTTCTTAATAAATAGATATTAACACACAAATAAATAAGTAGGATTTATTATCAATAGCGTGACCAAATATATTTGTTTGTGCACTCACATTCAACATTTTGTTCGAATTTGATTCAAGCGTTAGTAGTTGTGACTAAGTAACAAATGATATGATCAGCCAGTAATCAAAAACTGATTTTTATACTATTGATGAGAGTAGATTTTAGTTGCCCTCAATCAAAAGTGTTGTTTATAGTTTATAAATTAATTAATTCGATAAAGGCCATAATGCAGTAGCCCCAAGTTGTTTTGACATTTAAAAATTGTTTTTTATTGCTTTTTCAAAGTTCTATGCAGTCAGTTTTTGAACTCACAAAAGTAAGATAAAAAAGCTTTAATCATTCATTTTACTCTAATAACAAATTACTTTTAAAGAACAAAAATCATGTAAGCTATTAATGGTACATATCATCGAGTTAATTAAGGTTAGCAGCTGATTTTGATGCTAGCGAATTTACATGATATGATGGACAAAGATATTTTTATTAAGTTTGGGTAGGCAAAGAAACAAAAAGAAATTAGGCTAGTTTTATTTATTTTTTTTAATAGAAAAACAGTTATGTCTTTCAGGATTTTATGATTCTGTTTAAAATGTTTCTTTTCTTTGAAATTGAGATGTATGCTTAAAAAAAAAAAAATTTTTTTTACTAGTCTGATATCTAGAATTATATCTTAATTTTTGAACCTTGAGAAATAAAACAATATAAATTGGCTTAGTAGTTTACAACAAATGATACCGGTTGCAAAAAACTACTGGTAACTTAAATTTAAAAAAGTAGCCTATAAAATGTTAAATGGAAGCTTATGACTTATTGTAGGATAATTATTTTTGAAAGATTGTTACTTTTTACAAAAATTGTTTTTATAGGCTAGTAACTAAACTTATATGGCATTTATAATAAAATATGTCTGGTACTACTAGTAGGCCATGTTTTTGTTAAGAAATTTTTTAAAATATGACATTTTTTTATTTCAGGTAAAAAGTACATTCTTGTTAAAATAAGTTTTTAGAATAGAACATATAAATAAAACAATTAAAAATGGATTTTCCCAATCCCGAAGAAGAATTTGAATTGATGTATGGTGACAAGTTTGAAGAGGTGGATATAATGAATGACATTGATCTAGAATACAGTAAGTGTTCAATAATGTAAGAGTAAAGTTTAAAAAATATATATTTAGTTTTACATACAGCCTGTTAATAAGACTAGTAGTGAAATGATGTATCAATTTAAATATACAATAGAACCCCTGAGTATCCACCACTGACCGTCTGCTGGCTGAGTCATCACTTGTATAAAATGTTCATATATTTTGACAAATACATATTTTTTACATTTTTTTTTTTTTTTAAGGCGAAAAGCACATTAAAGCTATTATCGCCTCCTAAATATAAGTGAGAGTGTAAAGTGTTAGTCGTAAGTGTAAGTGTTTGTTAAACTTGGGTACTGCGAGGGACGTCTAAATCCTCTCAATAGGTAAAGCTAGTCTGCACCACCCTGCAGGTCGTATTTTTGTACAAATACTGACCACTTTATACATTTTCCGATAAAGCAGTCTTCTGATAGACTATGTCTAATGTTTTTAAAATGCTGTATGAACAGATATTTCCATTGTATATTTGTTATTGAAGGATTGTGAATATTTAAGTATGCAGGGCCATAAAGAAGCTTATATGAGATTTTTTTTCATAACAGCTGCTCCACTAAATCTAAGTTTAATGTTTTGAAATTTAATGTTAAATCTACCTTTATCACCTATTGTTATGTTTGCTAATGTCATTACAGTCATTATCCAAAATATAAATTTAGATATGATTATAAAGTAGAGTTAATATTCGCTACTCTCTGTAAAATTACAGTGGTATCTCGACATATGAGTTTAATTCGTTCCGTAACCTTGCTCGTATGTCAAATTGCTTGTATCTCAAAGCAATTTTCCCCATTGAAATTAATTGAAATGTCATTAATCCATTTCAGCTCCTAAAACAGCACCTCAGTGGTTTTTGTTAAGTATTTTTGAATAAGAAAAATGTATTTACAAGAAGAAACATTTATTTATAAATAACAAATACATATTCTATAAAAACATAATAAAAGAAAAAGTGAAGTGCTTACAGAAGAGCTTAATTTTCTGTGGTCACTTAAATTTCGTCACTGGTGTTCGCTTATTTCATCATGCTTTGCTCATTTTCACCTGCAGATAGTTTAAAAAAACTGTCCAAAGAGATTTGTTTCTTCCTCTCTTTCAGGATATTGCGGAAATGAGTTAGGCAGGTTTCATTGAACAACTCCGATACACAACCAGTTGCAACTTTTTCGGGGTGATTTTTATCCAAGAACTCTACAACTTTCTCCCACATTCCCAAGATCTCCTTTATATCTCTTGTAGAGATAACCTCCTCCATCTCTGGCTCCTCTTCAAAACTAATTTTTGTTGAACCACCGTATGTTGCTGCAAATGTAGATCGCGTAACTCCTCAGTTGTCAGCTCCTGAGACAGTTCGTTCACATCTCTCTCATCCACCTCCAGAGCCATGATGAGAGACATTGGCTAGAGAAATAATTTCCTAGAGAAACAATCTCCTCTACCACAGACACTTCGGGTTCCAATCCTTCAAAGGCCCTTTCAGATACAGCCTCAGGCCACAGCTTCTTCCATGCAGAGGTTAAGGTCCTCGTTGTAACACCCAGCCAGGCCTCATCAATAATTCTTAGGCATATCATGATGTTAAAGTGGTCCTTCCAGAACTCTCGAAGGGTAAGGTTTGTGTTCTCTGTCACCTCAAAGCAGCGCCAAAAAATGTGCTTGGTGTACAACTTCTTAAAATTAGAAATCACCTGCTGATCCATGGGCTGCAGGATAGGAGTAGTGTTGGGTGGTAGGTAGAGAACCTTTATAAACTTGAGCTCTTCGAGTAAATCATCTTCGAGATTTGATGGGTGAGCAGGGGCATTGTCCAGGACAAGAAGGGCTTGCATGGGTAGGTTGTTTTCCTGTACATATTTTTTAACAGAAGGGCCAAATACCAGGTTTATCCACTCCACAAAGAATTTCCTGGTGACCTACACCTTCGGATTTGCCCTCCACATAACTTGTAGTTTTTTTTTTTAAATCTTATGTGACTTAAAGGCTCTGGGATTTTCCAAATGGTATACTAGCAAAGGCTTGATTTTGCAGTCGCCACTCGCATTGACGCAAAGTGCTAGAGTTAATCTATCCTTCATGGGTTTGTGACCTGGCATCGTCTTCTCCTCTGCTGTTATGTAAGTCCTATTCAGCATCCTTTTCCAGAAAAGCCCTGTCTCGTCACAGTTGAAGACTTGCTGGGGGATGTATCCTTTGGCTTCTTCAGTTCGGAAAACGTTTTGATGTAAACCTCAGATGCCTTCACATCTGAACTTGCTGCCTCACCATGCCTGACGACGGAGTGAATGCCGATCCTTTTCTTAAAGTTGTCAAACCAGCCCCGACTGGCTTTAAATGAGTCTTCCAATTCCTTGTTTGTGGAAGTGTGTGGGATCTGCTTCAGCAAATCACCGTAAATCACTTGTGCTTTCTCACTTATGATGCTTTGTGTTAAGGTTCCTCCTTGAAGCTGCTTCTCTGTCAGCCACACCATCAGTAGTTTCTCCATCTTTTCATGGAGAGAGATCCGGAGCTTAGAAATTATTGTAATGCCCTTAGCTGGCATTATACCCTTTACCAACTGCTTCTGTTTAAGCACAGTACATATCATTGATGTGCTACGCCCGTACATCCTCGCCAAGTCAATTACTCGCACACCTTTCTCATGTTTTTCTATGATTTCACGCTTTAATTCAATAGACATCTTCTTCTTCTTCGGACCCGTGATTATAAAAATAAATGTGATAATATTTTCTAAATGTACAAAAAGCAAAAAACGTGAACTCAACTTATCAAAAATGCTCTGAAAATTAGGGAAACAATCACACAGACTGAGGTCTAGTCTGAGGTGTGAGAAACTGTTAGATGCTGCACAGTTGTGTGCAGCAGTGTAGTGTGCGATTCCTCGTATCTCAAATCTTGCTCTTATCTCAAAGCAAAATATCGCTTGCTTGGCGGCTCGTATATCAAAACACTCGTATATTAGGGCACTCGTATATCGAAGTACCACTGTAGAGGCTTCCTATCCCTGGTAAGTACGGAACACAAACATTTACTCAAGAAATTTTTCTTCCAAATCTCATTATCACTGTTCTAAGAAAAACGCGCTTTCTTGAATACATAATTTTCTGTTTTTAGTTTACTGAACCATTTATTTTAACGACTTTACATCAACAAGAGGTTTGCTGATAAAATACCCTCAACTGTTATCTGATTCCATTCAAATGCTGACCATGACTGTATTTTTTTTTTGACAAGTGTTGCTATATGTATCGATTAATTGACTTATACAGCACATACGGTATTTCAACTTTATTAATCATTTAAGATATGAAATTTTATTTCAGTAATTTCTGTGATGTTTTATAGGCGATGCATTACAACCTGAAGATCACAAAACACGAAAGACAAAAAGGTGTCTTGATTTTACAAATGTTGATGCAGTGCCTAGTACAAGCAACTCCAGTACGAAGTTCATAGATCTAACACAAGACAATAATGAAATTAACATCAATGCCAGCACTTTGGGCAGTCCATCGTTAGTTGTAAATAAATTTTCTCAAGTTCAACCGGAAGTAAGTTTATCACATTGTTGGTCTATATAATGTTAGTTATATTATTAAATGTAGAGGTTTTCATTGCGAGTTTGTAATAATCATTAATTTGCTTGTGTAGAATTAGTGTACTATATGTTCAGACAAGGACATGTATTTGATCTGTGCACATTGGTGAAAGTAAGAAAATGTTTTTGTTTTTCCCAAGTGAAAATACACTTGTAAAAATATCTTTATCTTATCTGTAATAATATTATCTATAATAATATATAGCCTGATATATATACGCTTGTCATATATTTATTCAGTAATAATAGTATTTAAATCAAAATTGGTTTTTGAGAGTGTATATCAAACTTAGTTATATTTTCTAGCTGTTTCAAACATGTTTTAACACTCTTCACTTGAACATGTTGTTGACACGGACTCTAAATGTTTATTTCAGACAAATATAATTTATTTTAGACTGTTACTACAAATATTACTGTAACATTTGCCCAAACTGACAGTTCAAACAAATATAATTTATTTTAGACTGTAACTACAAATATTACTGTAACATTTGCCCAAACTGACAGTTCAAACAAATATAATTTATTTTAGACTGTTACTACAAATATTACTGTAACATTGGCCCAAACTGACATTTCACAATATTGCTCTAAGTTACACACTCTTATGTTTTATAATTATGTTTATTAAATTTTCGATAGTAGAGTGCCTGTAATTTGACATTCAGTAAACGGACATTCTGTTTATGCAGAGTAATGACAACAGTAAGTATTAGGTTGGCTTGGTTGTGTTTGCAGCAGCATTCTGTGGATCTGCATAGTGTGTGATTATATTATCAAAAGACTGAGTAAACAGATGTCGTTCACGTGTTTGTTGCAGAGATTGTAAGATTGAATTAATATGCTAGTTAAGTTTAAGAACACACTAATTATTTTATTTGCATGATAATTAGAACAACTTATGTACTAATGCAGTACAACCCGTCATATTCAGCCTCTGAATATCCTTTACTCTGGCATAACCAGTCATCTTAACAAACTAAATGCATATTTGTTATTTCACAATAAAGTAGTCTTCTGACAGTATTTGTATAAATTATTGAAGACAGTGTTTATTATAAAAAGTATTATACAGAAAAGTATTATACAGTGTTTAATACAGAAAAGTATTATAAAAAATAATTTTCACCATAACGTTATAATCTACTTTCTGTTCTATTCTTGTTCCTAACGTTTATAAGAAGGAAACGAAATGTGCTAACATAATATATAGCAGTTTCTTTATGTGTTTTTGCATGTTAGTAAAAAAGGATGAAAACAACCAGCCACTTTTGTTGACATTTAGGATCAGACGATCAGTACATTAATTTCTTCTCTTCCTGTTATTGTGTGTCTTACAGAAGAAGTAAACAATTACCATAAGCATTTTTTAAAGTTTATTTCCAACTGTAAACTTATTTTATTTAGTACTAGGTGGTACTGCTCTTGGTGCTACTTTGCCCAACCCCTTGTCATCTAAATCACAGCTGATAGTTTATTATCAGCTGCAGTATAAACATAACTGATGTTGAAAAGATTTACATGTTAGGCAGTTTGTTTTGTCATCTCTTGATTTGGCAAATGTGGCATATTGTAATCATCGATTTATACTACTTTTGTAAATTTATGACTGTAATATGAAAATGTCAAACACAAACAATGATCACAAAGCCACTAGCTTCCTTCATGTGGGTACCTATGTGACACCTTGTATATACAGTACATATAGATAAGCAATTGTTTTTTTGTTTTCCTATAATGTTGCTTCTTAGTGTTAGAATTAATAATTGGCAAGAGATTATTGTACCGTATTTTATTTATTTATTTATTTTTTTTTACACACTTCAGGAAAGTTGTACATATTTAAATAGTTATGATACACTTTAATATGGCATAATACTGATGTTTAAAAAAAAATTATTAGATAAAGTGTTTTGGTTCTTCTTATTACCAAACCTTTACCGAATGTCAAGAGTGATGGATAAATGGGTTTCTACTGTAAAACAGAAAAAAATATCTAAGCGGATTGAAAAAAATGTTATAAAATAAACTGTCATGTCATTTTATTGGTTTTTAAGTGGTGTATAAAGGTCCAAAGAACACACAGCATCTGTTTGTGTCCAAGCAGTCTGTTACATGGTAAAAAGACATATGGTTTTACTACACATTTTCTTTTCATCTTTTTTTTTTAAATGGACTATAAGGTTTTCAATCCATTTCTCATTCTCCAGGTAGAGTCTCAGCAGACAAACATTTTTAATCTGTTTCTGTACAATGTGCAAGACAGGGTGAAGTCACGGTATAGCCTATCTAAGAACATTAAAATTGGGCATTACTGTATCTATTATCAGGAAATTATGCACATGCAGTATTAGTCATTAATGTTTTCAGAAATCAATGGTTATCCTATCATGTGATGCGATATGTGTATAGTATACAGCAGTAACAGGCTGAGGAGGCAATAACATGGCCCTAGCAAAAGGTGGCCATCGTACTAACATCTTTTTAGACATATTTTTGCCAATACGATTAAAAAAATTTTTTTAAATTAATCTTCATTTAACAATTACACAATATTATTTTTTTTATTCAGTTGAAATTTGGTGAAAAACATGTTTACATTTATTTTAATTACACGTTATCTTATCTCAGGTTGGGGCAGGCCAGTAGGCATTACTGAATTCATTATCAGAAAATTATACACGTGCAGCATTACTCAATGATGTTGCAGGCAGAGTAATTAGTTTTACAAGAAATAATTGTAGATAATGATACATTTATTTTGAAGTTAATTTTGAAAATATTTGTTTTGTTATTAAAAAAAAAATCAAGATACTTCAAATTCTATAAGATATTATCTTAAAGTCTTATGGCTTACTTTATTATTTATAGATAATAATCTGGCTGTCTGTATTCTTCATGTTAACTTGAACACATTAATAACAGGATTTTAGTTTTCACTCTTAACTGTTTGATCATCTTTGGTTAATTGTTGCAATATCATCCCATTTGCTTAAAGTTTGTCGAAATGCATGTGTCCACTCTTGTTCTCTTGTGTCTCGAATTGTCTCGCAGGGGGTGCAGACTAGCTGCACCTATTGAGAGGATTTAGACGTCCCTTGCGGTACCCGAGTCTAACACGCACTAACACTTAAGACTTTAACACTTTACACTCACACTTACATGTAGGGAGGCAATAATAGCCCCAATATGCTTTTCACTTAAAATAAAATAAAAAAATGTTACTAAATTGTTGTTTTAATAATTGTCTTATTCTTAATTAACAATTGGAAAACTGTTAGTACATTCTTGTCTTGAATTTTACTTTACTTATTTTTGTTTTTGTTTGGTTACCTTGTTTCATTATAATCATATTCTAGAATAATAAAGGTATTTAAATATTTGTGTTCTTTGTTTGATTTGTGCATAGGCCTAATGATGAAGTCATAATTTTAACTATTATATGTGTAATTTACTATTTTATAATCAATGTTAATTTTAATTGTAATTTATATTACTACAGTTTAGTTTATAATTATATATATAGTAATTTGTTAATTTTGAAGTGAGTTATTTTAATTATTTCTTGTTTAATATTACATTTCTATTTCTGGGCCTAATGAAACTTTCTTTTATTTTACTCCTGTTTTACGTATAAACAACATTAATCCATGTTAGTGTTACATCTTAATTTACATGTGACTACAATGACCTGTTGTTGATCAGCTGTATCCCATGAGGGTGGGGTGAAAAGTTTCCAGCCTGACCAAGAAAAACGATGTTTTTAAATTTTTTTTTGCTTTATTTCTCAACATAATCTCCATTGAGACCGATACATTTCTCATAACGGTGTTCTAATTTAGTTATACCAGTTTTAAAAGTAGATTCGTCAAGCTCCTCAAAATACTGATTTACAGCTTTAATCACTTCTTCATTGCTCACAAATCTATTACCGAAAAGCCATTTTTTTAGGTTAGGAAACAGATAATAGTCGCTGGGGGCTAGGTCTGGAGAGTAGGGAGGATGCGGCATCAATTCGAACTTCATTTCATAGATTTTAGCCATGGCAACACTCGACGAATGCGCTGGTGTTCGTCGACGAATGCGCTGGTGAGGAACAAAATTTTTTCCTCACCAAATTAGGTCATTTAATTTGTACCTCCTGCTTCAAATGTTGCAATAACTCTGCGTGGTATTGACCAGTGGTAGTTTTACCCTTTTCAAGGTAATCAATGTATATAATTCCTCTTGCATCCCAAAAAACAGTAGCCATAACCTTGTTTGCCGATAAAATTGTTTTTGCCTTCTTTGGAGTTGGTTCCCCTTGTCCAACCCATTGTTCAGACTGTTGTTTATTTTCAGGAATGTAGTGGTGGACCCAAGTTTCATCAACAGTTACGAATCGATGCAAAAATTCGTTTGGATTACGCCCATACAGCGCCAAATTGTCGGTAAAATGTTTTTTCGAAGCAATTTTTGGTCGAATGTTAGCAAACGCCAAACCCATCTTGCACACAGCTTTTCCATGCCCAAATGGTTGTGTAAAATATTTTGCACATGTTCAGCTTACATCCTACAGGTCTCAGCTATATCATGCACTTTCAATCTGCGGTCTTCCAACACTATTTTATGGATTTTTTCGATCATTTCTGGAGTTGTGACCTAAACAGGCCGTTCTGGGCGTGGCTCGTCAGGGGTGCTAACACGACCCATTTTAAATTCAGAAACCCACTGCTTAATAGATGAAAATGATGGGGAGGTGGGGCCTAGTGTTGAATCCATCTCTTCTTTTATTTGTTTTGGTGTAAAACCCTTCAAATAGAAGTATTTGATAACATCACGATTTTCCAATTTTTCCATTTTCACGAAAACATCAGAGGTGTCTCGCAGTGTGCTGTCAAACGTAAACTAACGTGGCGATTGGGCTGAAAGTGTACATATAAGCTAGTTAGGGATATTATTGTACGACGCCACTCTAAAAGTAGACTTAGTGGCGCTGTCTCTTGGTCAGGCCGGAAACTTTTCACCTCACCCTCGTATATATAGGTTAGTTTTCACCTTGATAGCGTAGACGTGATAAATCAAAATATTTGTGTTATTATACAGTGATGTATAAAAGTAAGTTGCACAAATGAATGTTGGTAATTTTAGTATTACTGTTAGTTTTGATGTTTACTAAATAGGTTATAATCTATCATAGAGCAATCCTCATAACAGTTTCATGACAGAGAATTTTTTGTACAACTAGCATCGTTATGTTGACCTCTCTGAGGCATTGTATTCGAGAGTTGTAAACCATTACAATAATTACATAATAAAATAATTATGCTGTCATAGAAAAATAACTTAAATGTTATAGTTTCAAATAAAATACAAACTGTATTTTGTTATTTTGGATACAATGAAATTATGTTTTTTTTCCAGACAAGTGAAAATAGTATGCATCAAAATATTGATAGTGTTAATGATTATAAAAGAAAAGCAGTTGATTTGTTCGGAGACATTGATGATATTGATTTTAATGATGACCGTAAGTTTTTTTAGAAATAAGTTAAATTTAATTGATAAAGTTCTGTTCTATTCTAGTAAAAGTACTCTTGAGATTTATACTTGTTACAGACCTGTATTTTTTATATGTATTTTACATGCATATAAATATATTTTTATTTTATATTTTTTATATGCATTTTATACATATTAACTTGTAGTAAGTACTGTATGAAATGTATTTTTAAGTAAAAATGAGAGTTTAAAAAAATATTTCAAAACCTATTTCATTTTTCTCAATCCAACTTGGTTCATACTAGCGGATTTCTACTGTATGGCACATCTGCTTTCATCACTGGTCAATTGAAATATGATGTCTTTATATGTTAATATACAGTAATAAGAATTTTCTAAAAAATTTATGCAACTTTTTACGTACTTTTGCTGTGCTACTAAGTCGGTGGTGAAACAAAGATCGGGGTTGGGTTAAAATCTTACTGCATCACGTTTTTCAATCTCTAGAATAAAACGGTAATCTGGTATCCACTGTTAACAACAGTGGTTCCTGCAGTAATTTTTCTCATTCCTTTAGTGAGACTAAAATACATCAGTATATTTTTTCTATTGATAAAGTGCTTATTTCGAGCCATCACCTCTGCCTTTCCCTGGAACAACATGGTGATCTGGCATTAGTTACTTCTGTGTGATATCCCCTTTGACTAATTTGATATTTATTCTGTTTGTAATCAAATTAGTTTCTTTTCATTTTGTGGCAAAGGCATTTACTTTTTGTTTTTGCACATCACACTACAGTGCTGTTTGCATATTTGTAATTAATAAAAGTGTTGAAAATATGAAAACTTGTCTAAACAATTGTTAGGATTTAGAAAAAAAATATTAATTTTTAGTTACTAGTTTTAAATATGATAATGAGGTCATAGCCAAAGAATGAGACAAAAAAACATAGGCGAAATTACAAAACTGCTGGCATACTGCCTGTTGCAATAAGCAACGAGGTATGTAGAACAGCAGTTGAAACAAAAGCATGGGGAAGAAGTAGGGCGAGAACAGTCGATTCTGGCAGGGCCAGAAAGTCAGTTTACTCCGGGTGACTTTTCTGTGAAGACTGTGCAACTTTTCTGTTCCAACTGGGCAGTGCCGAGAAGTGGCAAATCGGCACTAAAAGTAAGTAGACGATTATTAGCGTACACTTCTTCCCCCCTTTTTTTTATTTTGGTTTGAAGGGATTAATATATATTTTGGGGAATGTTTTATTTCACATAAGACAGTAGTGTTTATTTTTGGGGTTGCCACCAACAATAGTTGTAAGGTAACACATATCAAATAACTAAAGGTAATTTTTATAATGAACCACCAATAGAAAATTATTCAAAGGACCCCGTACTCCTAACACAATTTTAAGCATACAAAGATTTACTTGTATGTCTATTTCATTTCTTTCTAAATTTATTAATTTGATAAATTAATCAATTAAATTTAATTAATTAAGTAATAAGCAATTAATTTTCATGTCTATACGTTCCAGATTTATTAAAAAAATCAAAATTAGAAGAAGAATACACGGAAGAGGAACGACAGCTGATGACAATAGAGAAAATTGTTTCAGAACGGCGTAAATTGCACGATTTCAAAACTTTACCTCGTTCATCGCTGGGGCAGAGTTTAAGGTCTGTCTAGTCTTAATAACTTGTTGCTCTTAAACATTTAGTGTAATGCCAGTCAACAGTCATATATAGTATTACAGTAGAAAAATACAAGATGTGTTCAAAAAATAAAGTGACTTCAAATTTTGCTGGTTAGATACGTTAGATTTTTAAATTTCTTTGTTTTCTGATGTTGATACACTCTTCCCCAACATATGTTCACAGTTTCAGCTATATAGCATTTTTTTTTTTTTTTGTGAGAGACAAAGGTTAGAACTGTTTTGCGTGTGTCGGCTATCTTTTGTTGTTGAAAAAAATGGATCAAAGAATTTGCATCAAATTCTGAAATGTTGGCTTGAAATGTTGTCAGTGGCGTGGGATGAGTGCACTTTAAGTAAAAAAGTGTTTATAAGTGGTACAAACTTTTCCAAGATGGCCGAGAAAATGTTGAAGATGAAGCTCGCCCTGGACGACCCAACACGTCAACAACAGATAAAAATATCAAAGAAGTAAAGTTTTAAATAATTGTTGAATCACTATCAGAAAAGTTGCTAAAGATGTTGGCATATCAGTTGGCTCATGCATGAAATTTTTTCTGATATTTTGGGCATGAAACGTGTCAGCAAAGTTTGTTCCAAAACGCTGAATTATGACCAAAAAAGTTGCTGCATGTCCATCTCTCAGGATATGCTTAATGACGAACCAGAGTTGCTCGAAAGGGTCATAATTGGTGACAAAACGTGTGTGGTTATGACATTGAAACCAAATCCCAATCATCCCAATGGAAGCAGTCAGACGAGCCAAGACTGAAAAAATCATGCAAAGTTTGGTCAAATGTGAAAGTTTTGCTCACCATTTTCTTCCATTGCAATGGCGTAGTGTATCACAAGTTCTTACCACAAGGTTGTACGGTTAATAAGGATTATTACCTTGAAGTTAAGTGCCATTTGCATGAAGCAATATGAAAAAAAACATCTTAATTTGTAGAATGACAAATTTTTGGCTTTTGCATTACAATAATGCACCTGCTCATACAGCATTGTTTGTTAGTAGATTTTTGGCCATAACCAACACCGTATTCATGCCTCAACCACCATATTCACCGGTCTTGGCTCCCTGCAACTTCTTTCTGTTCCCAAAACTCAAGCGACCCATGAAAGGACGAAGATTTGCCACAATTGAGGAAATAAAGACTGCATTGCTGAAACAACTCAAGGACATACCAAAAAGTGCGTTTCAGAAGTGCTTTGAAGACTTGAAAAAGCAATGGCACAAATGTATTATATCTGAGGGGAATTACTTTGAAGGGGACTAAATAAATATTTTTTGAGAAAAGTACAGTCATCTTATTTTTTGAATACACTTCGTACTGACTGACTATACGTTATTATTGAGTGATCTCTTATTATAAACTAACTACATTTTTTTCTGTAGATATTAATATTATTGTAATTTGATATAATTAAAAAAATATATGAATAAAACATTTCATTAATTTAATTTCTTTAGTGTCAATATACAGTGGATGCCCTATTAACCACCACAGTACATCCTTGTTCATCAAATCATTCCTCACGTTTATAAAAAGGAAACAAAATGTGATAACATAATATATAGCAGTTTCTTTATGTGTTTTTGCATGTTGGTAAAAAATGGTGAAAACAACCACTCACTTTGTTGATATTTAGGATAAGACGATCAATACATTAATTTGTTCTCTTCCTGTTATTGTGTGAGTCTTACAGAAGAAGTAAACAATTACCATAAGCGTTTTTTAAAGTTTATTTCCAACTGTAAACTTATTTTATTTAGTACTAGGTGGCTCTGCTCTTGTCTGCTACTTGGCCAAACCCCTTGTCATCTAAATCACAGCTGATAGTTTATTATCAGCTGCAGCATAAACACAACTGATGTGAGGAAAGACAAATTTACATTTTTTTTTTTTTTAATGAAGGTTTATTGCTATGAATCTGTACTGCTCATGCAGCCTTTTTTGAATGTGATCTAATTGCATTAGGCATGTTGTAAGCAGAGTTTTAAGCTTTTATACATCATGCTCTCTTAGTTGTCGAGATACATTGAAACTCGGCAAGAATGACACATTTTAGACATACGTATTTGTGTTTTAAAAATCATTACAGATTTGATAGAATTTTTTGAATTTTATCTCATTTGCTGTGGCATCTTTGAAACAGTGTGTTAAGCTTTCATACACCATATGATTTTTCATTTCCTTTAAATACAATGAAATTAGTAGGAACAATGACAAATTTTAGATATGTGTATTTGTGTTTTCTCCAAAATTCGTTACGGTTTTGATAGAATTTTTTTGAATATTATCTAATTTCGTGTGGCGTGTTGTAAGCAATATTTAGGGTGTCCACTAGTTGGGAAAATCTGGGGAAAGGCTAGCAATTTTTGTGTGAAAATTCTGGGGAAAGTCGATGAATTTATTAAATATTTGGAGGGTAAACAATAGAAAAATCGCCAGTGAAAGGTTAGTTTTATCGGCTTGTTTAAATTAACGAGCATCCTAAAACAGAAGTAGGTTAGACCTGAGTTTGTGTGGGCCATTCTTTGAAGAACAGCGTTAACATAGGGCGTACGTAACCAGATTGATTGGGGGGATGGAACAGATTTGTTATGTCGGAATCCGGGTTTTGAGAAGTGTTGCCGTTTTGGTGATTTTGTTACTAAATCTAGCGAATTTGAATACATACAAGCGACAAAATACAAGAAAAGCAACTAGCTGCTACAACAATAAATAACAATACTAATTTGTTATTTTATTATTTTGTGTACTACTATTTATAAATAAAGCCTGTTTATATTTTTTTCAACTGTGGTGTAATATGTTTGTTATTTTTATGATGTAGTCTTATTAGTTAGTTATAGTGTTATACTGTATATTGTGTTTTTTTGGTTATAAATTTTGTGATAGTTTTAATTTATATAAAATTGCTTCATATCAATATAGCTAATTATTCTTTTAAAATTAGTATTTTAATATGCCTTCAAAATGTTATTCGTACAAATTAAAACTAAATAGAACACATAAATTCTAATTTGTAACCACAATTTGTATCTACTTACATTGCAAACTGTTGGCTTATGTTAAACTAATCATTTTCTTAAAGTAGATATATACAATAGATAACTTGACAATAAATACAATACTTTATCATTCCATATAATTTTTTAGTGATTTAATTTTCGAGTTTTGTATTTCAGTAATGGTCGAACAAAACCAGAACTATCATATTCAGTTCCAAAATGGCCATTTTTTCCACTGACTGATGGAAAAGGAGAAAGACTTTATGCTCGTTTCATGTCTGAGGAATATGCAGAAAAACAAGTAAGCGTTTAGGGTTCATATTTATATACTGACTAATTTGTAACTTTTAGTACAAGGTATCTTTATATCAAATTTCAAATCAATCGGTCGATGGTTTTGACCAAAACTGCGTAACAACATATGGATTAAATGACGAATGGTCAAGTTGAACAGACCTCACTTTGTTTGATCAAAAATGAAGATTTAAAATTTGAATAAAAAAAAATCTGTATAGTGTTATTAAACTGCTTGTGTTTGCTAGTACATGACAACATCCATTTGTGGATTAAATAATTTGAAATTATAAAACTGTTTTCTTTGTTATAGCATTAAGCATCAAGTTTACTATTAGTCCATTTAAGGAAAGCTTAAGTGATACTAAACAAGTCTTTTTCATAGCATCTGTTAATTCGTGCTGGACCTTTAATATGAGGTTTTATTATATTTTTGATTTAGTTTTTAACCTCCTATAACGATCATGAATAGGTGAATACCTTTGTAGAGTTATTATTGCACTGAGACCTTCATAAATCTATTGAGCCCCATTTCTGTTTTCTTGAGTTGCTGAGTTACAGTTCTTTTCCAAACGTAGACTTTTAGTAAAGTCTAGGATTTTGAGAGAATTCAAGGTGGGTAACTCCCCCATTTCTAATTGGAGAATCCCAATTTATTATTAAAGTGCTTGCAGATGCTTGCTCTGTTTATTAATTGCCTATAATAACATTAATATCATTGCTCTTTCAGTTATTTTATTAATTTTTCTCCTTTTTTAACCCTTATAACAGAAGTTGTGCTCCATTTGACCAGCTTTTTGTTCCAGTGGTGGCTCATTCTATTTACATTCTTACTCATGGGAACATGAGAAACTAGAGAAATGATGTCCACCCCATACAGAGCTCTGAGTGTATGGATAACACTAAGGTACACTGGGAGGTTTCCAAGTATCTCAGGACTCCGTTTGATACACAATTAGACCGTTGTCACTCATTCCATCCGCACAGATCGTTTTACATTTTAGAGTTAACCAAGGTGTGTGTGTCTTGAGTAGATGAGTGTTGTATGAGCTCAAGGTACAGTGGGATCAGCTGCCTTCGCTGAGTATGATATACATACATTAAACATATACATACATAGCCAAGAAAATTGTTCTGAAAAGTGCAGGATGGAACAGATAATCACATGACTGTTGATGTGGTCAAGTGTGTACTAAACTTATTTCTTTATGTTTAAAGTATGAATGATGCACAGTTCAAATATTTGGACCTGTGATAACACTCTTTGCACTTTTACATTTTGCATCATATCACACTCGTGCACGACAAGTGTATATACTTATACTATCACTGACATATAATGGATGGTATAAGTTAAAAACAATAACAGGAGTAATGAAATAAACAATCTCATGTGTACAGATTACTAATTGTTAACAATTAGTTACAGGATGTTCCCTGATTAAAGGGCTAAAACAAATATGTCTTAATATTACAGATAGCTCAGATTGGCTCGCACAGTCACACCGGGAGTCTGTTACATATACCTTACAAGACACTGGAAGAAATGGCACACCAAGAGGTAGGGTGAGAGTAGGGTAAAACTGATAGCCTACAATTGTAAAGCTGTCCAACCTGTTATGTGTTCATAGGTCTGCACGTAAAATGTATTGTGATAGTGTTATTTTGTACAGCATCCATTCCAATTTCTTCCAAATATGTACCTAGTTCTTATTTCTGTTCATTGTTTCTTTTGTATTTATATCATTTCTTATTGAATAATCGCTTGGGTGTGTTGATGTAGAATACCATTAGCACCTTGTTTTGGTTATTTTTTTAAAAGTACATGGTGAAAACATTTTATGGCTCTCTTAAAAAGTGACAGCGATTTTTTAAAAATTGGCAGTAGTATAAGACAGACTTTATGAAAGTTGCTTTGCTTGCATGAAATAATAGTTTTATTTTAAATATCTTTTGGATTGCGTAATTTTTTCAGATTTATAAACATTTTAATTTTTTTATTTGTTTACAAAAGATAATAGGTTGAGTTCAAGTGAAATGGCAATTAACCATGAATCAAGAGAACAAGATTGGCATATTATAGGAATGAAAGCACATCTCAAAATAAGATTGGGAAACATATTTAATTATTTTCAAGAAAAGCTTATGAACATAAGGTTGTAAACCGTTTAGTTGTAAAAATAATGTATAAAAAATTGTATCATGCCATAATAAAAGTGTTAAAGGTAGTATGTGTATGAAATCTCATAGGCATCATTCAGCCTTGTTAGTAGATACTCAGGGTGTAAAATAAACTGAAGTTGACATATTAGGAATTCGGAAGTCCTTCGGTTAATCTAATAATCGTGTGTGTAAAAAAGTGTAAGCTAAATTCTGTTATCAAAAGTATAAACTAAAACGGAGAAATTGGCCAAATTCTTAATAATAATTGGTTTATTAGATTTCCTCTTTTTTTCACATTCAAGATTCATAACTCAAATCTGAATGGCAAATTTTGAAATTAGAATTTATATATATATATATATATATATATATGTATTATATATACAGATAACCCTCACGATACGATGTGTTCAAGATACAAAGTGGAATATCGCAAATATTTGTGCTCGCGAAACGATACGTTTTTCGCGATACGATCCCAATATCTCTTGCCGCTTGAAATTGTTTTGAAGTTGGCGCGCTACGGGCAAACCTCACGCGTCACTAAGCAAGCCTCAATACGTCACTATTCAAGCTGTTCTGCTATTGGTCGACGTGACATCATCTTCCTTTCTCTATAAATCCTGTTCTCTTATTGGTCGGCATCACGGCATCGTAGGATACCGAGTCCACACAAAGCGTCGATGTGATATCATTCTTTCCTTCTCGAGACCGCGTGGCGTTCGTACAGTTCATACGATATTCTTGTGATTGTGTGATCGTAATATTATTTTGTGATAAACTTTATTCGCCATGGGTCCTAAATGTGCTTCTAGTGCTGGTGGTGATAAGGGGAAAAGAAAGTCATCGATAACCATGGAAGTGAAGTTGGAAATTAAAAAAAAATATGAAAGTGGCATACGCATTATGGCTATTGCTAATGAATATGGACGAAACCAATCGACGATTAGTACCATTATAAAGAATAAAGAAGCCATTAAAGCCAGCAAGTCTGCAAAGGGCGTTACCACCTTCTCATACAATAGAACTGCCCTTAATGACAAGATGGAGACTCTTCTTCTTATTTGGATAAAAGAGAAGGAAATTGCTGGTGATACAATAACACAAGCTGCTATATGCCATAAAGCCACTGCGATCTTTGAAGACCTCGCAAAAGCCCAGAAAGGCGAAGGGACATCAACACAAGAGGCCCCAACGTTCAAAGCATCTCATGGGTGGTTTGAACGATTCAAGAAGAGATCGGGGATACATAACGTGGTCAGGCATGGGGAAGCTGCCAGCGCCGATGAAAAAGCAGCGCAAGAATTTATCGAGGCCTTCAAAAAGTTAATCCTCGATGAAGGCTACATCCCTCAACAAGTCTTCAACTGTGATGAAACGGGGCTTTTCTGGAAGAAAATGCCCCGTCGTACATACATCACAGAAGAAGAAAAGAAACTTCCTGGACACAAACCCATGAAGGATAGGCTTACTCTTGCCCTATGTGCGAATGCCAGTGGGGATTTCAAAATAAAATGTTTATATATAATATATGTTTATTGTGAGTATGTGGTACTTAATATACTATTTTGTGACTAATTATTATTACGTATAGACGATTTTGGTGTTTATATATGGGGCGTTGCACGAATTAATTAAATTACATAAGATTACATTGTTCATTATATGATTTTTTTACGATACGATCCCGGTTCAGGAACGGATTAAGATCGTATCGCGAGGTACCACTGTATATACATTATGTATATATATATATATATATATATATGTTCACTACGACGGCCATTTTTACATGACATAACATTTGTGTTTACGATAATTATCATGAAATCACACTATTACTACTATAGCCATAAAATGTTTTTCCTTAAAATTGTTAGACTATGTGTCTGTATTACATTTTAGGTGATATTCAACATGGAAAAAAGTACTCTATATATATTTTAGAGGTTATTTCCATGTCACTGGTGGCACAAGACGCCAATCTGTAAACTATTGCTATAGTAGTTATAGTGTGTCACTAGTGGCACTCTGTTATTGATCCATACACACATAAAGTTTCAAGTAAAAGACTGCATAAGTTATATGATTTCTTCTTTAATGTGTTAGTGTTATAATTTCAATAAGTAAATGTTATTATTTTGAATATGTTTTCATTTCAGTTGACCAATAAAAGTCACAAAGACTAAAAAAAAAAAATCAGTATGCCAAAATTTATATTTGGCCTATTTACTACTACTAAATTTATATTACTAAATTACATTTAAAATTAAGTTTAAAAATTAAAATGATGCTGCTAACTTTTTTATTGAATTAAAATTTGTTATCCTTTTAAATTACCTATATGGTGTGCCAGGGTAAAGAAAAAAATTATTATACAGAAAAATTTAATCCGACTTAGGTTACTTAGCATATTTTAAAACGGTTGTAAAATATAATTCTAGGCTTTAAGCATGGGCAAAATTATAAATAAGTCCATACGAAGTAAGAAAGGGAGTGTGCATCACTGGTGACACACCCTTGCATTACCCAGTGATTGACGTCATGCATTTTGTATAAAGCATGGGTGTAAAAAAAAATATATGACTAAATTTTGAGCAAAATCTGTGAACTAATTTTGTAAAATTAAGCTGGTGTTCAATCAAATAATTTTTGTAAATAGCTGCCAGACATAATCGTGTAAAATAATTATGGTATAATGCTTCCACATGATTAATTTAAGTTGAATTATTTTCAGCTGCAAAAGAAATGGAATAAGATAGATGCAAACAACAGCAAACCTCCAGAAGAGTTAATGGACAGCAACAATGGGAACACTGATCTGTGGGTAGAAATGTATCGACCTAGGAACTATTTGGAATTATTAAGTGATGAGGTAAGTATAGCATACATCTTCTTATCCAAGTATCTACCTTTCTAATGCCTAAACTATAAGTCAGATAGTTTTGTCAAGTGTGTTATCCTGAAACCGTGTACAACAAAACAATAGAAAGTAAAGAGGAAAGGGGACAATATTTTTGTGTTTTAAAAGATTTAATATGGAGATGTTGGAAAATGAAAATTTGGAAAACTGTTTTAGTGTTCTTTTAGTGTAATCTTAAGCAAATTCTCATATTTGTAGTTTATGAAGTTTAAAACTGCTTCTCCCAAAGTGTTTTTCATTAATTTTACATTACATTAATTACATGTTAAGTGTTTTTGAATTAATGCATTTAAAAAAAAATACAAAGCTAACAATATACAAAATATTACACAGTGAAACTTTGATTAATGGTTAGAGATGCGGCTGGGACCTTAGTGGTTAATGAAATAAACAGATAACAGAAAACCTTTCATAAATAAACTACCCCTTTCAAATTTTTTTTTTATTTTATAAATTGTGTTTAGGATTAACACAAGTTATTTTGTTAAATTTTAATTTGTATTTTAATAAATTAATAAAAAAAGTAACTAGTAAAATTAAAGTTATAGTTAATAATTAAGGTAACAAATAACGAAAATATACAAATAGAACCAAATTATAATAAGTATCAAAATTAGCAAGAACAAGAACTTGCTAAAAAACCCTAACACTAACTGCAATGTAAATATAATTATAATGATAGTCAGTGATACCACAGAGTAAGTACCGTAATAACTTATTGAGAAGTGTTGCAGTCACTAATACCGGCAACTACATTTGAACACTTAAACAGAATATGTTGTTCTAATGAAATACTGAAACAGCTATGTCACAATGCAATAAATAACATAACCAACAGCAGACACTGTAGCGTATCAGCCACAACTGACAATATGAGTAACAGTTTCTGGTAGGTGGACCAAAATATGACTGACTCATCAATAAAACAAAAAATTATTAATTATTGTAAGAAACTTTTAATAACAGACTGTTTGTACTGACTTCTCAAATTCAATATTCCCTCCTAAAAATCCCTTAATTAATTCCTCAAAATCAATTTTGTTGAGATTTCATTCAAAATTTTATCATTGAGATAAACAGATGACTTTAAGATGAACTGATATTTGAGAAATTAAGGCTCATTTTCCAGATTAGTGTACAGTGTCCAATCTGAATTTGTTCAGGTTGTCAGGCAAAACTATTTGTGTTTTGCTTATGAACAATATTTCAACAAAATTTTATTAAAATTGTTGCAGCAAATTTTAAAAACCAATTTTAGTTAATATTCAAAGTTTTTTTTTAACCAAAATTTCATCAAAGTCGGTCATTTAATTTAGTCTTCAGTGATGTGCCCATATGCAAAGAAGGCCAGACATTTTGTTTTTATATACTTTGTATAGCAAGAAAATAAAAAAATATTCTATTTATTTATAATTTGTATAATCTTTATCAAGTTATATTTTTAAGTGTGATTTCTACATATATTTGATAGGTTTTCATTAAAACTGATGACTGAAAAAATTATACAGTATTTTTTCTTTTGTTTCAGGGTACGAATAGGGCATTGTTAAAATGGCTGAAAATGTGGGATAAGGTTGTTTTTAATAGAGAACCAAGAATTAAGAAAAAAATAGTGGCTACAAAGGCCGGACGATTTGGTAAGAAGTTAATCTTCAACTTATGCAGTAAAATTTTAATTTAACATACACATAAAAAAATAATATGTATTATTTACTCTTTTGTAGACGGAAGATTCCAAAAAAAGACAGGACCTGTTGTGAACGAAGAGTATGATGAACATGGAAGGCCTTTTCATAAAATAGCGTTACTTTGTGGTCCTCCAGGACTTGGTAAAACTACTCTTGCTCATATGATTGCAACTCAGGCAGGTAAACTATTAATGTTTTCAATTTTATTAAGAATAATCGTTTTAACAGGATCTGCAAGTGTATCAAATGTGTTGGTCACCCAACAGTGCCTAAACAGTAAATCAAAATTATGAAATTTATCATTTTCCTAAGTGCCAAAGTTCAAAATTAGAAAAAAAACCTTAGTAGGTCTGAGTTTATGATGTATTTTCTTTTTCAAAATGAGAGTTTAAAAAAATTTCAAAAATACATTTCCTCAAAGTACCTTTGTACTGCATTAAAGTATTAAAGTTGAAGGTAGCCGCCTCGTTGGCCTAGTTGATAGCATACTGGGCTTTCACCCCGAGGACCCGGGTTTGATTCCCGGCCAGGGCTTGGCATTTTCATACGCTATAAAATCATTCCATCGTCTGCATTAGCCCAAGTGTGCACAATAGTAGGTACTGATTTAGGTTACACAACCACAATGAATGTGGCTCTCAGTAGTAAAGATTTCTATTCTTTCATTGGCTTAGATCAAAATCTAAGCTAATAGTTGTGTGCACAACGTTAAACACAAAAAAAAAAATAAATAAATAAAAAAATAAAGTATGAAGTGAACCGATTGGAAATTATGACTGTTTTGAATTTTAAATATTAATAAATGAAAATGTCCTGACTATAATTTATATATTAAAGGATAGAAATTGTTATACATAAGTATTACAGAATTTAGAAACAGTTTTTATTGTTTTTTTTTAATTTAAGTATTTTTTGACATATAATACACTGACATTAAAAATCTAATGAAATTTTTGTTACAAAAGTATATTCATTTTTCTGTAACATAGTACATTTTACATAATTTGTAGCCAGTGTGGCTACATTTTAACCTCACATCCTTCACATTTATGATGGCCAGGAAAACACTATAAGAATGATTTTGATCTAAGCCAGTGAAAGAATAGAAATCTTTACTACTGAGAGCCACATTCATTGTGGTTGTGTAACCTAAATCAGTACCTACTTTGCATGTTAGCGTTGTTGTTCCGGATTAATGAATTTGTGTGTTAAGTTGCAACTTAGTAACTGAAGGCCTATTAAGTTGGTATCAATTAATATTCTTCTCTTATTAATAATTTGTGATTAAGGTAATGGATTATTATGTTACCTATTGGTTTGTTAAAGTTCATAATGCAATAGAGAAATAACGGCCTCAGAATCCAGAGCTATAAAGAATGCTTTTGATGCACAGTCCATTAATAGTTCATGTTTAACACAATCTGTTATTATAGTCACTAATGAAAGAAGAAAGGGAATAACACAATTACTTTATACAATATAGCAGCTTGATTTCTAAAAACTAATTGTTGGTACAGTAATAAACCAATTTAGCGGCAGGGCGAGATGTGGAATGTTCACAAGAAGAGCCAAAAAATTTCAATTTTTTTTTTAAGCAGTATGGTGACCTTCCACAAGTGAATTAATGCTGATATCCTATCGGCTAATAGTGCCTACTTTAATGATTTGTAGTCATAGCTAGCAAATTTAGAATAAATCTAAGAATCAAAATGTAAATTGCTTTTTGAATAGCTAGGTACACTGTAAGAGCAACTGGCTGTTGCCGTTCCAAGCTACAAAACAAGTGGCAATGGAACAGTATCATTTCCTTCTTACCACAATCCTTAGTAACTTTTCTACTTTTTTTTTGTGAAAATAGTTAAACTTTAACCTTCTTATTAAAAATATTTACAGTGTCAGTCTTCTGTTTTTTTTTTTTTTTTTTTGTTAAAGTCCGACTATTGTGCACACTTGGGCTAATGCAAACGATGGGATGATTTATAGCGTATGAAAATGCGAAGCCCTTGCGGGAATCGAACCCGGGTCCTCGGGGTGAAAGCCTAGTACGCTATCCACTAGGCAACCGAGGCGGCTTCTGGGCATCAGTAGGTAACTAATTATATATTTTTGGACCAATGAATAAAAATGTTTGTTTTAATAATGTTTTTGTATCAGTTTTGAAAGTAAAGTCTTTGTAAGTACAGGAAAGGTTTTATTACAAAGTAGTTAAAATGTTATTGGGAAATTTTAGTTAGAAAATGTGGCGTGGGCATCATCGTAAGACCCAGGCATGGGACCTTGAATAATGCTTTTCATACTCTATAGTCTTAAACAATACTTTTGCACTGCCATGTACATAATAATCTATAACTTCGCAGGGTATAATATTGTTGAAGTAAATGCGAGTGATGATCGCAGTCCTGATGTGTTCCGTACTCAGCTGGAAGCTGCAACACAGATGAAAGCTGTGATGGGAGAAGAAAGGCGACCCAACTGCCTTGTGTTGGACGAAATCGATGGAGCTCCTCAGGTGTGTCACTAACCTTATTATCTGATCACTAATAATAGGCCTGCTCAGCTGTGTATCTGTTAAATGTTAGGGCGGTAAAACTGTTCTCTCATTGATTTCATATTTATATAATTAAAATCCTTTTATGATCTAAAATTAAAATTTCGGTTCAAGGGACAAAAAAATATTTTACTTTTTTTTATTTATTTCATAGTCATAAATTTCCTTTATTTAGTTTCCAAATTTCAAATTTGGCATACTAAAATTTAAATAATTATCTCAAAATTTTAATTAAAATTAAAAATTACCTTTGCAGTGAAGTAAAATTTTTAAAAAAGTTCATGAGATATTGGACAGATTGATCTAATTACTATTATTGTACCGTTTTAAAACAGCTTAACATTTTTGCTGAGTAATGGACTTAAAATAAATTTAAGATATTACCAGAATAAGTGTTTGTTCCACATTTGTCTGTTGTCTGATGAGAGTCACATCTGCTACAGTGCTAAAATGTATTTATACAACTTCTAAGGACTCCTCTAAACATGTTCAAGGTGTTCAATCCGTGATTACTATCTGGTCTTGAGTCTTGGATATGGCTACTTGAATAACTCATTTTTCAATGCCATTTTGCAAATAACGTAAACCAACAATTTGATATTTATTTCACAGGCTTCGATCGATGTTTTAGTAAAGTTTGTAGAAGGAAAAGGTCTAGGAAGAAGTCGAGGAAAAGCTAGGAAAGCTGCTGGACACTCAGTTGCTACTGGGATTCTTAAGAGACCAATTGTTTGTATTTGTAATGACGTGTACGTACCAGCATTAAGGCCACTTAGACAAATATCATTTGTTGTTCACTTCCCTCCGACTGCTTCTAACAGGTAAATAATTAATAATTTATTTTAAATGAAATTGCACTCAGCTGAATTATTTTTTATTTTGATAACCCCTGTTTTGCTTCCATCATTGGGTTTCATGCAAAATAATAAATAACAGCAAGCTTTGTTACTGACAATAAAGTTACAGTATTGTGCCCAGTGGTCTGTGATGTAATTAACCGAGCATTGCTGAACAATATGATTTACTGCGTTGCTGTTTACAGCATTTTTATGTGTAATCATTAGCCTTCATTTGGAGCGTTAAGTGATAAACAACTTTTTAATGATTTTAAACCTATAAATATGGTTGCAAAAAAATGTCAGTTAATACACAGTGAACTATAATTGCCATGATTTGTTGTTTGTATTCATCAGTGTTAAACATATTCATATTTCACTACTTACAATTAAAATACAAGAAATAATTTTTTAATAATGATTTATTTGTTGTGGGTATGCATTTTAAGCATGGGTAATAAACATAATATCGAAGAAGTTTATGTTATCTGAAATCAGCTTCTAACCACTATCCACAACATTAGGTCTAAAATATTTTTAGGTCTATGTTTTAAGATTTGTTGAGATATTTAATAAAATCAACATTCTACTGTCCTCTACATACTCTGTATATTCTACTGTCCTTTCCCCTTTGGTCAAAACATTCTCTTCGTTGAAACTGCTAATATTTTTGTAAAAATGTTACTCAACATAATACCAACATTTTGAAATAAAAATTATTTTATATTTGTTTTATTAGTCTCACACATGCATACACAAATATGTTGGGAAGTTTATCTGTGTTACTGCAATGTACAATTGAAAATATATGCCACATACATAAATTTTGTTCTTTTAAATACATCACAGTGTTAGGGGGTCTGTTTTATCTTACTTTTCACATTATATCTAATAAATCCCGATTAAACCAGTTAAAAAAAGTTTTAAAGTTAAATGAATGTTTTGTTGTCCGATTAATGATATCAGTTTAACAGAATTATCTCGAGATTTTCCTTGATTTAAATAGGCTGGCTCAGAGACTCTGCGAAATAGCTCAGTTCCAGTCGCTTAAGACAGATCTGGGCACGATGATGGCACTCAGTGAGAAAACCAACAACGACATAAGAGCATGCCTGTCTCTCTTGCATTGTCTGAAATCTCAGTCAGGAAATGTGATCCGTTTGTCCCAGATCCAGAGTGCAGCATTGGGAGAGAAAGACATGCAGAAAGGACTGTTCCAAGTTTGGCAAGAAATATTTCAAATTCAACGAACGAAACAGTAAGCGCTTGTTTAAAAATTTTAAATTAACTAATTAATATCTTTAAAACTGAATTAGATGAATATTTTGCGTGTTTAAAATTAAGCACTTGAAAAGTCCTGATCTGCAATATAGTCAAATTGTTGTTTGTGCAAAAATATAAATGCAACAATATAAATGAAAGTTGTATACTTTAATATGAAGTACTGTTTGATAATAATTTTGAATTAACATTACATCTGTTTTTACATTAAAATCAGGCTCAGGATACGTTTTCCATTATTTGGTGAAATTATAATTTTCACAGCCGTTCTTTCAACCAACTGGTTGAACCGGAAATTGGTTTGACTGCTTTATATGTCATTATAAATTAGTGTTATGTTTTCAAAAATGCATAATTTGAGTCACTAAAACAAAATTTGCAATTTACAGTTCATAAACACCAAAACAATCTAATTGTTGCTCAAAATCTGAATAACTGATTTTGAAAAATTTATTTTCTTAGATTTTCAACATCATAGGCTTTTCTGTTGCTTCCGAGCCATAGATTTTACTGTTACTTATAATCAAATTATTGATTCCAAAGAATTATAAAATAAAACTTTTGGTTTAAACTATATATTTGTCTTTGTCCAAAAGTTTCTCTACTTTGAGCTACTTCTTCAAAGTAAAAAACATTTGTAAGTGAAACATTTGTAGAAGTAAAAATGGACAGTTATTTAATCCAAAAGTTTTGTTTTTAATCTAATTACAACATTAATGTCTGTGAAAGTTTTATAGAAAGTTTGCCACTCGTTCATAATTCAAAAGTCAACATCTCAATTGTTCCTTGTCAGTTTCATTATAAATAAAATTTACATTTATTATTGTCAACTACTTTAATATACTATACATTGCACAATTTGATGGTATATTTTGTGTAAATTATTGTACAGTACTTATTAAAGATATACTGTTATTTATTCAATAGGAACAGATTTGTTGAGAAAACACCAAAAACATTGGAACCTATGCCTGAGCTCTCTTCACCAGAGCTTAAATGTGGGCCAAGTTCTCTGACTTCCAGGTTAGTAAATATCTTTTAACCTCGTTTAACTCTGACTGATTTAGGAAACAATAATTTTTAATAGAAACATAGGACTCGTTTGATATTAAGAGCATATTAAAACTGACTGTCCACACAAGCAACAGCATGTAGTGGCAGTGTGTGACATTTTCCATTTTAATTACAGGAGGGCTTGTCATCTGCAATTTGTGTCATATTAATATTAATATTAAATAATAACATTATATATTTAATTGTATTACATTTTTTATTACACCTAGGCTATTTAATAACAAAACAAAAACTTCTTTCAAAATGACATGTTACCTCTGGTAGCATGCTTGTTATAAATAGGATTTTCTAGAAAACGCTGTATGAATTAAAGGACCCATTGATCATTAATTCAATAATGATTAGATTTGTGTGCCTTTTTTGTAGTTGGACTGCAGACTGACAATAAATACTGCATTCATGTAAAAATAGCTTTAAAAATTGATATCCTGTGCTTGTAGGATATTACAGATGCTGTCAAATGTTATTTGTGTAAGAAACACAGGCTTAGTTTCAGTACTGCAAAGGGGGCAGTTGCCCTCCCTCCAAATATTTTGAAGGCATTTTTGTTTTAATTTTATAAACATATAAATAAAACTTTTGCAAGCATATTATATGTTGGTTTAATTAAGGAAACTTTTTCTTGAAATTTTCAAAAAATAAAAAAAAATTGGTTGAATTCCCATGAATTGTGCAGAAAGTATTAGAGAGCTGAACAAACAAGTTAGGGAAATTAGGTCTTTTCTAAGAAATGTGTACAGTAATTGCATTTTGAAATTGTGAATGCAGTAACTCCTTTGTACAGTCCACTCTAAAATTTGCTAACTTTTTAGCATTTCTAAGATTCTAATCCATTTCTAAGATTTTGAACAGTGCTGCATTGTTTGTAGATTTTGCTTATTGTTAATGTAATAAATTTTTCAACACAAAATTAATTTTCCAAATGTTAATAAATTTAATATTTGACTCGCTGTAACAATTACAATATATTTATCTTTTACGCAGCAAATCATTTTTCTATCCTGAAAATTCATTTTGATTATTCAGAAATAAAAATGTAATACATTTGCAGCCTGGTGGTTAAAGTTCTTTTTAACACAATCAGTTCCGTATTTTGTAGGATGACATCGGTTTTGCGTACTGTCCAAGGCTCTGGAGATTATGATCGTTTAGCTCAAGGTGTCTATGAAAACTTCCTCAATATGAAAATTAAAGACTCTTCAATGAAATCTGTAAGTAATCACTTTTAAATTGACATTTACCTAAGTTGTGTAGTAATAGCCCATTCTCTTACTGAATGTAAAAGTCGTGCACTCAAGTGTCTTGCTGGCATGATGGAAGTGAATCTCTAAAAACAATTTTTCTCGTAACTTTTTTTTAATTTCTGATTGTAGCACTAAAATCTGCATATAATAATTTTAAATTTTTAAATTACCTTGAAAAAATGAAAAACAAACTTTGTAATCAGATTTTGAATCAAATTTTCAAATGTAATTAAAACAAAAAAGTTAATGATTTTTTTAAGTTTTGAAATGGCCACCATTTTGAAACAATGGACAGGATTTTTTCTGTGTAGTGAATTAGTCCAAGCTATTACAAAAATTGATTTTTGTACTAACTATTAATCAAATTGGACCAAAATTATTTCATATATCCATCTTACCTTGATTACGCACCGAGAGGGAACTCACTTTCCAACTGAAATTGATTAATAATCAATTTGTAGGTTGTGTTTTATTACTCTAGTTAAATAAATTTTAAAACTTGTATTTACATATTCTTTATACATCTCATTATAATAAAGCCATTTGATTGGTTTCAGGTAGCCGATGGACTGTTGTGGTTCTGTTATCACGACTTGTTGTCTACAACAATTGTTTCAACACAAAACTATGTTCTCTATCCTTATATACCTTATTCGTTTGTAATGTGGCATTTCCTGTTCGCTAACTTGTCATGGCCAAAAATATCATACCCAAGTACTGGCTATGAGGTAAGCTAATACAGTAGTTCTGTTTTTACCAAATGTTTTGGTGAATCTGAAAAGGGACGGGGAAGGGAATCCTGATCCGTATGGATCAAACATTTCCTGTAACATTGATTTTAACGTTTTAAGCAATGTGCATGTATTAAGTCTTTGAGGACCGGTTTGTTTAGTTCTTAGCTAATACAATGTGAATGTGTTTAATGGCTAAAGAAGTTTTTTCTATGGAACCAGACAGAATCTTCTTTCAGTAAATTAAGGATACAACCAAAATATTATTCTTTAATGAACTTATCTTAGGAATTGAAGTTCTGCAAGTCGTAGATGGCAGGTGAAGCCAACATAACTGTTGTAACAATCAAATACACAGTTTAGAACACACAAGGTTTATAGTCACTATGTTTGCTTCATTAGATTTCAGCATATATTACACTACTAGATTTCAGTATATATTAGCATATATTACACTACAAACTGTGAAACTACAAGTTATATTCCAAATTTATATTGTAACGGAATCTTTAATGATTACATCTTATAGGAAGACAGTAAGCCAGATGTGTTTTTGTGGATAAACTTTGCACATGTTGATTGCATGGTTTCACAGTGAACTGCTAAATGAGCTGATTGAGGTAGATATCTTACATATCCCATGGAGTGGTAAATTAATAAAGATTTTAAGGAAGTCTTAAATGTTTCATGAAAGGAGGACAGTTTAGGGTTAGCGGAAGATATATCGCAATGAGCTATATCCAACACAGTTGAGTAGTGCGTGGCTCAATTTAAACAGTCTGAGGATATGTCTTGACATGAACAGAGCTAAACACAGAGTATGAAAAGTTGCGGTATCCTAATGTCTCGATGCTGAAAACCAATGAGTCTAGAAATAGACATGGCACAAACTGATGAATGTATACACGCACTGTACACTGAGGCTATAAAGCAAAGACGTGGTGCCTTGAGTACTTATTCAAGACTTCTTGAGGAGCAAGGGATGCTTGTTCATGCTGTAAGATGATGAAATTAGTCTGGAGCTTCTAACAAACAAATTTTCTTTGTTTCACTCTTGGAAAGGAAATTTGAATCTGCAAAAATGTCACATTTATTCTATAAGGACAAAAGTTATTAAAGTTTTGTCATTAGTTATTCAACAACTAGACTGAACTTTGTCAGTTTTTTTTTGCCACTATGCGACTTCCTTAAAACATTGAATCATTAGTGCAAACTTAATTCTGTGCCAGTGATAACATTGAATCATTAGTGCAAACTTAATTCTGTGCCCGTGATAACATTGAATCATTAGTGCAAACTTAATTCTGTGCCAGTGATAACATTGAATCATTAGTGCAAACTTAATTCTGTGCCAGTGATAACATTGAATCATTAGTGCAAACTTAATTCTGTGCCAGTGATAACATTGAATCATTAGTGCAAACTTAATTCTGTGCCAGTGATAACATTGAATCATTAGTGCAAACTTAATTCTGTGCCAGTGATACTTTATTCTTACTGTATTTACTTAAGTTAGGTAACATAAGTAAATGCTGTATAAATATTACACAAAATTAAATCTGTGCTAGTTATACTTTATTTTTGCTGCATTTAGTGGAGTTAGCTATCGTAAATAAATGCTGCATATAAACATTGCCAAAATGTCTCATATACAAATTTAAAAAATTTAAATAATACATTTAAGTACATATCCAATATATACATGTTACTATTACTCCAAATAATCATGGCACACAGCTGTTGTTTGTACTGTATATGTAATGATTAGTCAACTGTCAATTTTGTTGCAAATATTGCTGCAACTGTGTCAGTCTCATTGGGGCATTATCAGAGGTAAAAACAATAACACATGTGGACAGTTGTTTACCCTTTATGGAGTAGGGGACCAATTATGATGTGATATCTAATGATAAGATAATTATTTCTTAATTATAATTATAATATAAGATAATGGATAAGATAATATTTCTTAAACATCACTGTCTGTATGTGTTGAATTTTTTCATAAAATTCAATCGTCACAACACTTACGATAATAATCCGTAAGACATTTACAGTTATAACTTACGTATTTTTAGAGATGCTGCAACGCTTGTAATTAAAAAAACTTAAAGCTTACTAAACAGTGTGTAAGTATCCTTTGTATTGATTATGAATTGTAAATGACTGTTAATATCGGTATGGTACTCCAGGCAGAATGAAAAGGCAATAGCAGTGATTTGTAACAGAATTGAGTGAACAGAAAATAATACTCTATATGGAAATTATGTTTGTGTTTTGTAAAAATATTGTTGAACTGAAAAAATTGTTTTCAGTTTGTTTTTTTGTTGCATCATAACGACTTAGGATGAAATTCTGTTCATAAATGTCTTGATTGCAGACATCGCAATGTTTTACAGAGAACTGTTGAAGTCTGGCAATGATTGTTTAACAAACTGCAAAGTCTCAGTGCTGCAGCTAATGACCCACTAAATTATTCGTTCTATTTTGTAGTTATGTCAAAGGCCAGACAATTGAGAAAACTCATTAAGTACTGTTTATTCACTAGTTTCAACATTTCAAACAATGTAATTCATGTCACACTTAGACTTGCAATAATGAGCTCTATTGTACTGCTGTTTTTATTCAAAGGAAATGTTATTGTAATACAAGAATAATTCTGATGTTATGCTTTCATTATATACACCCGGATTGAAACTGTAATAAATACTTAAGTTTTGTGTTACAACCTTATTTGCAAAGCAATTATTGTAGTCTTTCTATATTTGTACTTGTATGCCCTCCATTAAAGAAAACAAAAAATGTTTTTGTACCCATTTGATTGATCTGGGGTTGTGCATCTAGTTAAATAAAAAGTTTCAGACTTAAATTTTTAAATGCTAGACTGGTATTACTGACACATGCTCGCACAAAAATATCAGGATCTTGTTATGCACTTAAAAGTTTTACATAACTAACTGATTTTAACCACTAAAATGCACACAAGATTATTGATATATAAAGATATTAATGTCTTGAAATTTTAATGTTTAAGAACTTTATGTAAATGCAAACAATTTAGGTCCTATCCTAAAAATTGCTATGCTGTAGTGGCTTTAAAGTGAACTTATTACGTAATTTTTTTTCCTTAACATCCCTATTTTATGTGCCAGTTAGACTAATTAGGATGAGGAATCAGTGTTAACAGAACCTTTTCTGTTAAACTTACCAAAGTAATTGCAGTCTTGAACCTACCACCTTGATATGTTAATGTTAGCATGAGAATACATGACAAATAAAATCATGTTACCAATGGTTTAGTTGTAATGCTTGGAGAACTAACTGTGCATTCTCATTTGTATATGTGTGGAATTTTGTCATGCGAACCAGGAGAAATAAATACAATTTTAGTAAATGAAGTCACATTATATAAGTGTGAAGCAATTGTTTAAGTATGAGTCATTGGAAAATGAGTTAATAAAGTTTATATCATGGTAAGACCTAAACCCAAGACCATAAAATGAGCACTGATCATGATCATTAGAATGTGTTTTAAGGAATGATTAAAAATTTACATTTATTTCTCTGTGAGCACTGTAGTATTCTAATTTTGTTTCAGACTTACTTAGTACAAATATTGATTTAGGTTGTAGCTTAAGTATAAGTTTGTTACCCACCAAAATCTGTTCAACATTTTCAAAACTAAGCCGCCTTGGTGGCCTAGTTGATAGCGTACTGGGCTTTCACCCTGAGGACCCGGGTTTGATTCTCGGCCAGGGCTTGGCATTTTCATACGCTATAAATCATCCCATCGTCTGCATTACCTCAAGTGTGCACAATAGTCAGACGTTAAAAAAAAAAAAAAAAAAAAAAAAAAAAAAAAAAATTAAAACTGCAGCCATTTCAAATTTTTAAAAATTGATTATTTTTGGCCTTCAATCTTTTTCAAATTCTCATTTCACCATTGTAATCAGCATTAAAAACAATATATACCATATTTTACAAACTAACTATAAGATGCACCTTAATTTTTAAGCAATTTTTTTTAAATAACCTTTTAACCATTTTTATTTTTAGATTGCAAAGCCAGACTAAAAAAAATTCTTAGTTTATTTTTATTGTTTTCCATTATGAAACTAGCTACTAACAAAAATACTGTATTGTTATTGATAACACAAATTACTTTCAATTCAAGTTCACTGACACAGTAGACTGCAATGAGGCATCATAGGCTAGACAGTGTTCTGGGTTTGTGATGGTGGGGTGGAAGGGAGACTGTAAGCAAGCTTGTAAATCCCCACAACTCATGTTCAACGCACTGCTGCTGCCAGTTGAATGCAATGTTGCCAGATAGAGACAGTTTTCCCATGCCATTGAATATATGGCTATTTTGAAGACTGGATTTTAAATCAAACACTGGACATTTTTACATTAACTTTGAGTATAAGATGCACGTGAATTTTGGAGGCAATTTTTCGAAGAAAAAAGTGCATCTTGTAGTTCATAAAATATGGCATTAGTATTTTGAATTTTCAAAATCAAATCTGTTGAAATTAGGAAACTAAAATTAATGGCAGTTAAAGTTCATTTTCTTATTTTAGTGAAATTTGAAGTTAAAAATATAAATATATGCAAATTTTAGTGCTGACTTGGTGAAATCAGAATTTCAAAAAAGGGTGAGATAAAAAAATATTTCTGGTAAATTTGCTTCCATCATACTAGCAAAACAGCTGTGTGTTGTGATTATAATTATTTCTAGTGACTAAACTAATACAAGAGGATGACTAAATTGTATTGAGTAAATTTTGTAGAATAACCTACTTTGTACTAACAGATTAAAAATAATCTTATTACATTTTTCAGATTTTCATTATGATATCACAAAACACTTTGTTAGAGCAGTCCGACCCTAATTTTGTATAGTTAATATTTCGTATTGTTTTGTGTTTTAGATGTCTGTGCGTAAGCAACGATGCACACAGTTACTGGACGAGGTGATGCAATATGCAGCCCTACATACGAGCATACACACATAAAGATCAGTTACTTTTAGATGTTGGGCCGATGTTGTTGGATATCATTGTACCTAACTTAAGACCAGTTAGTATTTTATTTCATTAACTGTGTTATTCTTTGGAAAATATACTTTTACCTGCTGTATTATGATGTAAACATCATCAAGTGAATATCATTGACATTGACATTGACATTTAATTTTTTTATAAATAATTATGATTATGACCTATATTTCCTTCTAGTGATCTTTTATACTTACCTCGTAAAGGCTAATGCAGTTTTGAAAACTTACTGTTTCATCTTAAGGCCATAATACAAAATGTCAAATCTCTCTGTCGAAGTCATTACAAAATTAAACAAAACATTGAAAACTCACATCACAAACACTAACCACAATTACACTGTTAAATTACACATGTTAAAATTTGTTTTGGCCAAACGATATGTGCAACTCGTATATCGTTACACTCTGGAATGCCTGAAGATGAAACAGTAAGGTTTCGAAATGGCAATAGCCCTTACAAGGTGAATAAAAAAAAAAACTAGACAGAAAAATAGGTCATAATCCTAATTATTAAATTTTTAGTTGTATTGTTAATTATTTAGTTAATGTTTTAATAATTGTTATTATTAAATCTGTTTAAACTTTGATATTGGATGTTGTTTGTAGAAAAACTGCAATAGGAAAGTTTCAAAGGACTGTTTATCTGTTTTATGATTAATACAATACTTACTGCAACTTTGGATGATTCTAAATCAGAAAATGAATGCATTTATTAAAAAACAGTTTTCATGTAAAAATTTACATGAAAATCATGTATTTATAGAAATAAGTTAGGTTAATACTGTAACATTAAATTTCACGATCGGCGTTCGTTACTATTAATGCCATATAGCCATCCGTATTCAAAGGCTTTGTCCAGGGTTGAACTTTATGAAAGGTTTTTGGCCCAGTTATAAATTGGGTTCATTGACAAAAATCAGTATTTCATGATTTTGCTCACCCATGTTTAAGTCATCATCACCAAAAGGGACTGATTTTAATAATTGAATAGCTGCACAAAATTAATGGGAGCAAGGATTCGGGTGTTCAATATTCTCGAGCGTAAGGAGGTTTTAGGGGCTGAATATTCTCGAGTATAAGGAGTTTTAGGTGCTCAATATTCTCGAGCGTAAGGAGTTTTGGGCACTCAATATATTCTCGAGTGTAAGGAGCTTTATGTGCTCAATATCCTTGAACGTAAAGAGGTTTTTAGGTGCTCAATATTCTTGATCATAAGGAGTTTTTAGATGCTCAATATTTTCGAACATAAGGAGGTTTTAGGTGCTCAATATTCTCGAGCGTAAGGAATTTTTAGGTGTTCAATATTCTCAAGCTTAAGGGGTTTTTAGGTGCTCAATATTCTTGAGCTCTCGGAATCCTAAATACTCTAAGGATTTGGAATGCCTAATTTCTAAGATTTATGAATGCTTCTACTGTAATTCTTACCTCGTTATATGTCACCTGTTTCCTGACAGTATGTGTTTTCGTGCGATGATTTATCTTAGACTGACCCCTAAGTCATCGAACGTGGTCGGTGAAAGACTGACTGAAGTTATTGAGTATGGTTGGCAATCGAATGACCTAATGTTATCGGCAATCGACTGACCAAACGTTATCGTAGGTGGTTGGCGAAAGACTGACAATAAGTTATCGTGGGCGGTCGATGAAAGATTGACCATAAGTTATCACAGGTGGTCGGCGAAAGACTGACCGAAGTTATCGAGTATGGTCGGCAATCGAATGACCTAATGTTATCGAGTGCGGTCGGCAAACAACTGACCAAAAGTTATCGTAGGTGGTCGACGAAAGACTGACCTAATGTTACTGCAGGCGGTCAGCAAAAGACTGACCCTTTGCAGCTACAGTGGCCTGCTTTTATACTGTTGAGTACCATGCATGCACAGAAACCCATTCTTAGTCTATGTTGAGTGAGGGGTTCTTCCCAGTGTAGCTAATGGGAGCCCTCACAAACTGACCTTTGCACTACATCTTTGTATAATCACCTTGTACAATCTCCAACTGACCTTTGCCCTGTACCTTTACACAATCTCCAACTGACCTTTATAGGTTTACTACCTAATCTCAGGCTATGTAGGACCAGCTGTGCTTATTAGTAACCTGGTTAATTTTTAACCTGTTACAATACAGTGGACAACATTTTCAAACCTAAGTAATGAGTTGGGTTCATTTACGAAACTTATTGTTTTTAGGAGGGAGGATAGATGAATATAAGTGTCCAGAGCTGTCCTCCAGAAAATTTTTTTAATAATTGTTTTAAAAATGCAACATTACATTTAATACACAGAAAAATTCTGATTACAATATACCTTCTAAAACCATGCATTAGTATGACTACAAAATGTAGAGTGGAGGGTGAGCGGCCGATGTAATGACTGAGGGCAGTAGTGTGTGTCACCTACCTCAGTGTTACTAGGAGAAGGTATACTTGGATCCTTAGTCTCAGATACTGTTTGTTCCATTTTAACTACTTAGAAAAAATAAATAATAGAAATTAACGCTTTAAGAATCTTACATTTAAAATACCACAGTAATTCTATTTAAAACTGAAATAGATATGTATATTGCTTGTACAGGTTTATAAGTAACATTTTTGTGTTACTTGAAATTTCTTTTTGGTATCTCCTAACCCACCTCCCTGTAGTTACATCACTGATGCATCTTGTGCTAATCTATAATATAAGGAAATGGTTTTGATGAGGCTCAAGATAATCAACACTGAACTCAACTTGCAGCTTGTAAACCTGGTTCAGTTCACCCTGTAAGTTAAGGTAAAACACACCTTTGAGAAAATTTGCCCTTGCATAGTTTGTTTATTATTTCCACTGAATACAAACAAAACATATTAATAAGCACTGGCTGGTCACTAATTCTGTAATCGTGTTTATTGTCTATCACATTGGTGTCTCCTGAACTACTATCTGATTGCTCCGACAACAAAAAAAAGGAGTCATGTGACACTCAGTGTATGTCCATGTAGCTATACAAAAGTATAGTTTTATAAATATTTAGAACCTTGTTTAAGTAACTCCCTCCGAGTACTTAAGAATAACCTTTAATAGCTCTTTAATAAATTCGTTTTTGTTTTGTATTTGTAAGTTGTTAATAGAGTCTTTATGATTCCAGGTAAGCTTACAACTGTACAGTCAAAAAGAAAAGGAGGAATTAAATCATGTAATTAATATTATGATAGACTACAACCTTACTTACACACAGGAAAGGACGCAGGACGCAAGCTATGTGTTCAATTTGGATCCGTAAGTAGTTTAATAAATGAAATAATACATGTCAGCATTTGAGTGTTAGTTTAAAGTGATGTTTTTTTTAAATCAAAGGGTTCAAAAATATTTCACAAATTTTTCATATTCAATTATTTCTATGAAAATCTAATTCGAAAAGGAGAAATTGGAAAATCTGCTAATTGCTCAAAATAACTTTATCAAATTTTGCTCAAACTTTGGACACATGAATAATCTTGAAGAACTTAGATAAAAAACTTGAAAATTAGGTCAATTTATATATACACACACACACACACACAAAACCTGATTTTTTTAAGTCACTTTTTTGAGCTCTTATGTACTGCATTTGAGCAAAATCTTTAGAGCTGATTTTGAGAATTGCTTCATTAGCTGAAAAATTAATCAGTTAGTATCCAGCAATGTACACACACACACACACACACACACACACACAAGCATCCAAGTAAAACCACTTTTGAATTCAAGAGTCCTGAAAAAGATAGATCCATTAAAATTTCAAACTAGTTTTTTTTTAACTTCCTTTATACTCTGTATAGTGGAAAAGAAAAATTTCATACAATAATCATAGTATTTTATTCTCAAAGCAACCTTTTACAATTTTATGTTGAACATTTAGCCTGTTTTGTTTTTATGGCTACACTAAAAAAACCTCAATTGTAAAATTTAACTTAAATTGACCGCTATTGTTCAATCCTCATTGTATGACATCACACACACATGCAACTGCTTTACTAGTATGAAACATATTTTTAAAATAAATACCACAACATTTTTTGTTGTGCTTTTCCTATGTTTGCCTTTAAAAAACTTTTAATTTTCGACGATTTTCTTGAAAACTTGTATTTTCTTGACAATGAAAATACATTTTGTATTTTCTTGTATCATGTGTGATGACGAAAAATGTGTCATCGCACATGACGTCTTATGTAGAAAGTAACTTTCCTTGTTTCTTCTCAAAATTTCTAACATTTTTATTCTCCTCCCATTTTTCAAAACATTATGTTTGTTAAACCAGCTAAATTTTATTCCAAAGTGTTACTTGGTAAAATACAAACATTCCAAAACAAAACATTATTTCACATCTGTTCTAGTGTTCACAAATATGTATGTTGGGAAATTTTATCTATTTTAGATTAAATCTTGACATGTATGTCAAGATAAATGAGTATGTTATCTGTTATTGCAATTTATTATTATATACATTTGAAATTATATGCCATCTGGTGTATCTATGTTATTACAAATTTTGTTTTTTTAAATATATTACAGTATCATGTTATTTACCAAAATAATGTTTATTTTCTTTTGTTTGAGCACCAGTATGAAAGTTCACATTACATTTCACCCTTTTAACAGTGTATATTGGAAATTGTCTACAAGTTTATTTTTGGTTTCCCCTCCCCTCAACTGGTTTTACCATATTCACCAACATATCATAGCATAATGTGGACACGCCTTCAGATAATTACTGTGTCTATATGAGTTTTAAATATTACAATGAATTATTATAATAAAATAGTAACCCTGGATGACTGACTGTAGATAAGTTTTTCTATAAAATATTTCTGTTATTATTTTCAGAAATATAGAAGAAGTGTGCAGGTTAAACAGTGGAAAGGGAGGCAGATGTTTAAGTTATGCTGCCAAGCAGCTCATGTCTCGAGAGATAGATTTGGAGAAATTGCGCCGAGCTGAGGCTAGTCTTTATCGTAATGTTCCTGCTCAATCTGTGCAAACAAAACATATAGAACCTTCTGTTCATCAGCTGAATATTAATCAACCCTCTACACCTAAAGGTTAGAAAGTCATGCAGTACTGAATAATAATACAGCTTTAAATTATTGCACTTCCTTTTTTTTCTGGTGAAAAACCATTAAGGTTGCTGTGTGTGTGTGTGTCTGTGTTTGTGTTGAAACAGAATTTTTCTGCCAATTATAATTTTTTTAGGAACAGAAAATTAGTATCATTGGAATAATGTTTTATAAGTTTTGTAAATCGCCGATGGATGTTGTAAGCCGATATTCATAATTTGTGTAGGGAGACGTATTAAGCAAACACAACCTAGACAAGTAACACTTGCTCAGCGAGCGACTTTGCATGAATGAAAAAATTTTGTAGAGTTTGGAATGTTTTTGTTGTACTGACTGTGCACCAAATAATAATTTCAAATAAAAACCAGCTCAGGACACAATGAAATAAATTTGTATAAATCTGTTCTGAAATCTGTTTCTGTTCACTGAGAGCATAATTAAAGATTTTATTAAGAAAAAAAATTGTAAAATTTAATACTTTATTAAATATTAGCCTACGAAGAAAATGAAAAAAATGAAATTTATAAATACTAGGATTAGAAATTAATCTTAACTCGTAGCATAAATGCAAATAAATAATGCAGGAGAAAATGTGAAGAGAAATTTGTTACTAAGTAAAATAATTAAATGAATGAGAAAAAATATCAATAAAAAATAATTAAAATTTGTATGTTAAAATCAGGAGGAGATTAACATGTCCTAAATTAATTATAATTTATATTAAAAAATAATCCGTGTAACTAAAAGTAAATAATTTTTTTTTTTTTTTTTAATGTCCGATTATTGTGCACACTTGGGCTAATGCAGACGGTGGGATGATTTATAGCGTATGAAAATGCCAAGCCCTCGCCGGGAATCGAATTCGGATCCTCGGGGTGAAAGCCTAGTATGCTATCCACTAGACCACCGAGGCGGAAAAGTAAATAATTAAGGAACTGTAAACTCAAAGAATAAATAATGGTATTGTAAAACCTAGTGTAACAAATTATTGAGTATAAGGCTAGGTTATATTACTAGTACTGTAAAAAATTGTTTATTTAAAATAATTATGAAGTTAGGCTAAATGTCAATACGTATATGTATTAGGGTATACAAAATTGTTAGGAAAATTATGTTTTAAAACATAATACAGATTTTATAAATTAGGTATAACCTGAAAAATATGTGATAGAGATATTTGTAATGTCAATACAATAGACATCAACACCAGAATTATCACATAAATCAATCAAAAAATCGTAAGTTGAGAACCAAGTGCCCTAGAAACAAGAATGAGGTTTCTATGAACTGAAGGTGTGAAGCTGGGGAAAATGACACCCTGATCATTAAAGTCAGCCAAGCTGAAGAGGAGATATAGAAAGTTAGCAAAAATTGCAGTAATAAAATTGGAGAGGCAAACTAGTCGAGGGAAAAGATAGTTAACAGAGAGTACAACATATGGTCAGGGCTACCACCATCATACGTCACACAGCTAGCATTAATTAAATTGAAATAATAATTAATAAATATAAAACAATGGTGGTGTGTGTGTGTGTGTGTGTGTGTGTGTGTGTGCACGTGTTTCAAAATGGTAGCCATTCAAAATATTGCACTTCATGGTATTTTTATCTTATTTTTAAAAATCTAAGCTGGGAAAATTTTCATTAAAATTTTTTAAAAATAAATGTGGCAATAAATGGGTTCTTTTTGTGTATTTTAAATAATGGTAATTTGTACAAATCTTATCACTGATTATAACGGTGAAATCAGATTTTCAAAAAAGTGCAGAATTTTAGTGATATTTGTAATTGCAATTCACTTCAGTTGTGTGCAATGATTATGTTTGTTATATATGTTACCTTTGCCCACAGGTCCACCAAAGAACAGCGTGCCAAATCACTTACAAAAACTAACTCCTAAGGCTGTGAAGAAAGCTACGGATCTGGTAAGATATTTAAAACATTATGTTACTAGTATTTGTGGACTACATTTTGAGCAAAATTTTTGATTAGAATCATTAACCTATTTTAAGAAATTTAACCTATCTTATTGACAAAAAAAGCTTTTTTTGAAATACGGTACTTATGGTCCTATAAAAAAATTATTCTTTTACATTCAAGTTAAAACTACTTTTTTTATTCAAAAAAGTGAAAATTTATGTAGATTTTTTTATAACTATTTCTTATAATTTCTTTTTTAATAATGGGTAAGTAGAAACTCAGGGACCTAAAAATGGATAAGTCAATTAAAATCTCAAAATCGTTTTTTTTTTACAATACTTTCTATATGCATTTACTGACAAAGTAAAATTATGTTTTAATAAACTTTCTACAGAAACAATTTTATTTGAACATCCTCCTTTTGCCAATAATAAATCTGTATTTCTTGTGATAGTTAAATTATTCTCTCGTAGAGTGCGCTAGTGTTCACTAATTACAGCTATATTCATTGTTAAACACAATCTCTGAGTAGGTGTGGTTTATTTTTTTAAATCAAACATTAGTTAAAATTGTAATATTAAGAAGTTGGATAACAATTAGCTTCTTTTAAGGGTTTGCAAACTTATTTTATTAGCATCTTCTGTATTCAGGGAAATTTAAACAACATTTTCTGTGAATTTTCACTAAATTGAATGTTAAATGTAATATTATTTAAACAGAATTATCAAATGTGGTAAAACCCAGTGTGTGTGTGTGTGTGTGTGTACACATTGTTTTATTATAAATACAAAACTAATTACTACTATAAATTACAGTATGTAATTTTACTTTTAAAAAATGTTTTGTTGATAATAAATCTGTAATTTTTCTGTTAGTTCAAAACATTCTTCATAGAGTGCACTAATGTGTGGTGTGTTCTGTTTTTCTCCACTAATGCTAAATTCTGTTTTTCTCCAGCAACCAGTTAACTCATTGATGATACAAAATTATTTTGCTCTTTTAGATATGTTAAACAATTTTAATTTGGTAATAAGTTGATTTAAATTATGTACCATATGTAATAATTAATAGGACAAATTACCATTTTGATGATTTAAAAAAATGTGGATTAGTTTGCCCTACAGACATAAAAACTTAAAAATTGAAGTAATCAGTGTTCATTGTTAGTTTATATTGGTCGAATTATATTACTGATCTTATTGCTAAATTGGAATTACACATAACTTATTAAAGGAAAGGACATCTTACAAAAATATAAAGCACCGATCTTGTTGCAAACTGTTAATGAGCTTGGCTGGGCATGTAGTACAAACAGTGTCTATTAATTATTTAATATTAATAAACTTAATTACATACAATGTACACGATATATTAAAATGTAAACTTTAAACAATTTTGTACTAGATGAGGTTGGGTATGTAGTATAATGGTGTTAGTTATTTCAAGATAGTGGTAATGTTTGATATATTTGACCAAAAAGTAATGATCATTTCCTGGATATGACTGACTTATTTTTTAGATAAAAAACTTCTTTGATCTGTAAATAGACAAATTGTAAAAAGAACTAAATTCTAACCTAATTTAAAAAAAAATAAATAGCAATGAAAAGCTACTTTTTTTTTATTTAGATTTTCATAAAATTTTATTAAAGTAAAATGTAATGTATTATTTTTGTATTATCACTGTTAACTCATCATCATCTGACATTAATTCAAGTTGGTCGCAAGGTTTTGGAATTTAGAGACATTGTAAACACAGTGTTAAAAATTATTGTAAATTTTTCAATAGATTTTTTTATAAATTTTATTTTTGCCCTATCATTTATTTCATAATAATTCAAAATGGCAAAGTTTAGCTTTTGTGAACATAAAAATTGTTTTCAATTTCTCAATATGCTGAAGCTCTTATATCTTACATAAAATAAATGTTTACTTTCAAATAAATTTTTCAAAAAAAAGTATATGAAGCACTATAGCTAAACCGTATGGGTCTGTCATCTCTCCAGAAATGTAGGTTTAAGAGTTATATTGACAAAGAAAATTAATTTAAAGAAATATTTGTTGTTTTAAGGTGAAAAGCATGCATCACCTGAAAATAATTTGGTTTTGGAGGTAATTTAAAAGTAGCCTTGACAGCAGTAATTTATCAGTGAATCATAGATTGCATCCTTGATAACATAACAGAAATATCTTCACTTCTAAAAAAATAACCATTTATTTTATCTGAAATTTTTTTTGTTTTCTTGTTCAGCATATTTTTTTTAATTTCAAACATGTTTGTAACAATCCAATAGCCTGTTTTTCCATCAGATTTTTTTGTGAAATAATCAAATACGGTGGGAAGTTATGCAGTGATTTTGTACAATTTATAAATGATTATATCGTGAAGTAGGATATGTATTAACAAAACATGATGAATGACACAGCAAAGCAAGGTTTGTGTGTTTGTTTATTACGCAGTTTTGGTCAAATGCATTGACTGATTGTTTTGAGATTTGGTACGAGGTAGCTTGTATAAAAGCTAAAAGACATATTAAAAAATGTTTCTCTTGCCTTCATTTTAAGACGATGGTCTCTGATTTAACAATGACAAGCATAGTTGCTGGCTGAGGGCAAGTCCTATCACAGTTTTGACAGCTTCATGGAGAAAGAACATAAAATTTTTGATAAAGTTAGTTCTATGAATATTTTCCCTAAATATTACAGTTACCGGTTAAATTGGCAAAAAAGGTTACGAGCACATCAGAGTGCTGTCATGGAGCGGTGGTCAGGCAGTTTAATTAAGAATATACTGCAATGTCTACTGTACAGTAAGTTATGTACAAACAAAACAAGATAATACAGAAGCACAAAGTCAATCCACTTTGAAAGTAATACTTAATTTTCTTTTTATCTACACCATTCGCTCTCATAAAAAACTGACAATAACTTCTGCGAATGCAATGATTCCTAATCACATTCTGCTATTGTAATGCAGTAAACAAATTCATGCCAGTAGCTTGTATCCGAATGTAGTAAAAGTTTATTGATAAATGTAACTAGTTAACTTTTATATTGGGTATTGATAATCTAGTGACGGAACCGATGTTGGTAGATACAGTATTTGTAGAGTGGTAATGGGGCAGAAAGGCGAAGGCGTCACATGTCCGACTGCTCTAATATTATTTCTCTTTTACATTGAGCTGCATCCAAGCGTATAAGACATGAAGACGCGGACACGCATCACTTCATCGTCTATTATTTGGCACTAAAGTTTTATTCCAACAAAATTTACCCAATTGGAAAAAAATACAGTGAATAAATTTGGTTCAGATTTACAAAAAGCAAAAATGTTTATCCGAGTAATCTAGGGTTGTTTAAACAGGTTTTGTTATAAATCAAAATATTTTGGCACTTAGCGGATGAAATAAAACAGCTGATGCCACTCACACAAACAGCTGATGCTGGACAACAGTTCTTCCTTTGTTCTGTTAATTTTTCTTTTAAGTTAATGTAATTAATTTAACTGAGGCTCCTGTGTACATTTTGTTCTGGATAATTCAAAGTGAATCAAGTAATTTGGGTTACTTCATTACAAATTTGGGTTTTTTGCAAATTAAACATTACAAAAAACTTTCTAACATTCAATTCCCCCTCAAAAAAATGGAAAATTACCTTAATTTCTTAAAATTGTTTCATCAGTTTATGATAAAATTTTGTGATATAATTCTGTGTATCAAGTTTTGAATTATGAATATTAATTCGGGTGTAAATAAAAAGGTAAAACTGGTGACAGTAAGGTTTATTATTATTTTATTCTCAGTTTCCTCCGAAACTGTGATTTTTGTTTCACTTCGCATCAAGTGCGAGCAAAGTCTGTTGAACTGATTTTTCAAAATTAGGGTGATTTTTTTTATTTGATATCTCCGTCCCAGACACAGTGACCCTACATATTATTTTTACCCAAATGTATCAAAAAATATCAGAATCTAAATTATATTAATATAAGGAAGTTTTGTGTGTGTGTGTGTGTGTGTGTGTGTGTGTGTGTGTGTGTGTAGGTCAGGACCGGTGCTGATTTCAAAGTGCCGGGTGTGGGTGTTACCACGATGTTATGAGCAACAATATTCGCGGCTGTGCACCGTGTACTGAACGAGAGTAGAAAATAATTATGTTTTGTCTTCGCTAATACACGGAAATACAGGGGAACATGGGACTGTATTGACCTTAGTTCTAAAGAATAAGCTTACCGTTAAAGAACATTTAATCAGGTAATGTTTTATGTATTTAATTGCTTCATTTTTACAAATAACGAACACAAATAGTTGCATTTTAAAACTTTACGAAATCTTGCACACTGCATATTCACACGTTCCGCTGCGACGGCAGTCTTCTCCTAGAAGGGCGTTAAGCAAAACCGACTTATGTCAAAACGTAAATGGAAGCGAATGGGGAAAATCTTACACATTCGTCTTACACATTGGTTTTCAATACAAGCACTTTGTGTAAAATTTCAAAACAATCGGTCAATGGGTTTGGCCAAAACCGCGTACACTCGTCATCTTTAAATCAGAGACCGCCATTTTGAAATGGAAGTGAGTGGGAAAAAAACTTACACGTACTCTTTCGGGATTTATACAAAGTACCTTCGTACCAAATTTCAAAACAATCGGTTAATGGGTTTGGCCAAAACTGTGTAATAAAAAAACACAAACCGAATGCCGAACGGAGCGGGTGAAGATGGAACAGAGACCTCGCTTCGCTCTGTCTTCTGATATTCTTACTGCTTGTGTGCCGGGGTGGGGGGGAGACAAGGCTCCGAAAACGCACGGCAAAACATCCTCAAGACTTAAAGAAAAACTAGGCTACTTAGATATTTGAATAAATTATGGCCGGCTGTATTAAATATACAGTAAGTGTTGTAGAGGCACGAGTTATAAAAGAAGTAATTATTGTGTCAGAAGGCTGCAGGGATATCGCTTTAATGTAACTGAGTTTCTCAAGTAGCTGGGCAAACAAGTAGGGAGGGTACGGTAATTATAGAGATGTTCCCATTTACTAAAGAATTTATTATCGGCCTATATTGTTTGTTAATGGTTGTTGGCGAAGGGCGGGAGTCTCATTACAATATGAAAAGGAACGATAATAAATAAAATAATAGTAACTAGTCGACCCATTCAGCTCGCCGACAAGCTCCGCTGCGCTAAGTGTATGGGGATGGCATTTCAAACTTTAATTGCGATATTGTAAATCACTTTGCGGTCTCTTTCTTTATCCAGTACTGCAGTAACCGAGCTTAATGCTCCGCTGTATTATACAAGCATCCGATACCACGGCGTTTCTAGTTTACAAGTTGTTAGCGAATTTAAGTTGAAAATGGATTACACGGCTCGATCCAGAACTATAGTTTAAAATTATGTACAGGGTGTGGATAGTTTATCGTTATCCGAATAATTGGAAAATGTTCTGTAACCTTTTTTTTCGATATTCGCATTAGTTCAGTAGCAATCAGCCATTTTGTATTCTTATGACAAAAAAAAACTCATAATGACTCATATAGATTAAAAAACGGAGTTCAGATTTGGTATAATTTAAGACGTTTGTTTCTAATTAAGGGGAGTCTGACGTCCAATTTCTGGAAATTTTGCTTCCTTGTTCTATGTATGTATATATTTTCTCTTCTATTTTGTATGTTTCATAAAAGTTTTACTGCGTAGACACTTTTTACGAAAAAGTGAGCCAAGTGCGTCTGTATGTGTAACTTGTGGAGGTCCTTTGTGAAATTTGTTTTGAAACTGAAAAGATGTTGACTAACCTCAACGACTCTCAAGCGAGATTTGTAACAATCCCACCTTATGTAGATGGTTCCGGATGTGGCCGTGTCCGGTGATCATGACGACGACCTGCATCAGTGACCTCCTGTTAAACTGAATAAGTGTCTGTCAGTATAGAGTCTGGTCCCGAGAGAAGGCGTTTCCCCAATCTTTGGTCAGGGAATTGTCTCAATTGTTTGATGTGTTCATCCCTAGCCCATTTCCTTACTGCTCCTCTCGCAGTTGTGCGACTAATGCCGCACGTTGGCTCTGGTCCCACTAGTTGATAAGCAACTCCACTCTTTGCCATCGTATCTGCTCTCTCATTTCCCTCAATCCCGCAATGCCAAGGTACCCATCCTAATTGCACTCCTAGTAGACGCAGAACCTTATGGAAAAGAAATAGAAATTGAGAAGCTGCAGTGTGTAGGCCACATCAAAAATGAATGAGGGAGACGGAAAGTCGCCAGGTTAACACTGAATATTACTGATGAACTACAAACATATTATGGTTTAGCCATTCGCAGAAATGTCGAGAGCCTTCAAAACATGCACTAAGCTGTGTGGGCAACATATTTCTACAAACGGTCGACTGACCAACGTCCTCAGCACAGGTTGTGCCCAAGTTCGAGGATCCTCGGTGCAAATAACAACGTTCCTTAGTAAATAAAGAGCCTTGTTGTCAAAATTGTCTCTCGGATGCAGTTAGGCCTGTGACTAAAATAACACCAGTGTTACTAACACCTGTGATGGAAAGACCTTCTTAGGAAATGCCTCCATGGGAAGACTCAAAATCCAAATGAGTTGCATTAACGTTGCGTGGACAAGGGTACCCAAGCATGTTATAGGGCTAGATACATTAAAAATTGGTGTAGGCTTATGGAATGCAATCATCACCCGAAATTAACTTGACACTAATTTTTTGACAATATTTTTGAATTCTCATACTTTTAATAAATAGAACCTGAAATTAAAATCCATTGCTCTGAAATGCTGTACATTAAAAAAAATCAAATGTGACTTTTGATCATTTCAAAATGGCGACTTACACGCCTCAGTTGTGCTATAAGATACGATTAAGTATTGCTTCACACAGCTATCTCGCTGACGTGATAGAAACGAATTTCCAAAAATTATCTTCTTTATCTAACCCTTTTTGAAACTGTAATTTCACCGTCATAAACAGCATTGAATTCTACAAATATTAACGTTATAAACTTTCAAATTACATTCAAAATTTAAAATTTGAAAATTTAAAAGTGAACCCTCACGACCGTCAACAATTTTTTTTAATCGACATGTTTTGAAAATCAAAATGCTTATTTATGCAGTTTTTAACGCTGATTTCGATGTGTAATCGTATTTTCAAAAATATTCAAGACAAAAATGTTTGCGGTTTTTAAAGTTTTTAAATTCCCGCCATTTTGAAACTGTTGAACGAATTTTGCTTTTTTTAACAAATTTTTGTCCAAGCTGTTACCATATTCGATTTTTGTGGCAATTTTGAATCAAATTCGACCAAAATTTCGAACGTGAGTGAACGAGAACGCACGCACACACACTAATAATATATGTATATATATATATATATATATATATATATATATATATATATATATATATATATATTATATAGTTATATAGTATAAACATTTTAATGACCCCACAAATGTGATCTTTAAATCAAATATCTAAAAATTTATAAATTGTTTGTCTTAAATTCCTTTGAAAATCCTACTTTACCGACTAAATTAGTATTAAAAACTGCATAAATTATCAATTTGAATTTTCGGAACCCGTTAGATTGAGTAATTTTTTTTAACGGCGGTCAGGGTTCATTTTCATATTTTCATTGCATTTTGAAAGTTTAAAATCCTAATATGTGCAAAGTTTAATTGTGATTATGATGGTGAAACGAGAATTACAAAAAGGGTAAGATAAAAAAAAATACTTTTGAAAATTCGCTTCTATCACGTCAGCGAGACGGCAGCGTACCGCGATTATATTTCTGTTTTAAAGGCAAAAGTATTCGCAAATTGAACGGCGAGCCATAAGCGTACGAGTTGTTTAATAACTTGTTAATACTTTTATATAAGAATATATATAGATAGATAAGGGGATGGCGGACTTGGCTAAGTATATTTAATGGAAGCATTGCTATCTTGAGTAATAGTGAGGGTCTGCTGTACTTTAATAGCGCTGTCATTGATATCTAAAGTCTAACAGTAGCAAATAAAATATGTGAAACAGAAGTGGGGGGGAGACGCTGTAAGAGGGTCCTCCCCTGTGTTTAGTATTTAGTGTTTAGGGGTGGCTTCTATTCTATTCACTATTGTGCAAGTCAGGCTGTGTCCCGGCCAAACAAAACACTCAATAGGCCTAATCCCAGACCACAAGTGGCGAGTTGTAAACACTTTGTGTGTGTGTGTGTGTGTGTGTGTGTGTGTGTGTGCACGCGCGCGCGCGTTTTAACTCGCTCGCTCACGTTCGCGAATTTGGTCCAAACTTGGCACAAAAATCGAATACGGTAATAGCTTGGACAAGTTCTTTAACCAGCGAAATTCAAAATTCTAGATTTATTTGTCTTAAATATTTTTGGTAAAATCTGATATCACAGCTGCGTTAGGAACTTAGTGTTTTAAATTTTCTGTATTTGTCAAAAAAAAAAATTGTAAATACTTTGCGGTCAGGGTTCATTTTTGTATTTTCATCAATCCAATTTGATAAATTGGATACACACACACACACACTCAACCGACACACACAGATATTTATGCTGTTTATGATGGTTAAATAACAGTCTAAGATAACAAATTTGGAAATTCTCTTCCATCACGTCAGCCAGACAGCGGCGAGGTGGTCGGTTGTTTAGCCGAAAGTTTAGTTTCTCATATGAAATATTCAGAAGTAGACCTACTTATTCGAAAGTGAAAATATTGGATCTGTAGATCTTGATGGCAGTACTCAGGTTGTCTGTTGCTTCGAGACGTAGTTACTGCCGGTAAGTTTTCCCTTTACCGTAAAGCAAAAAAAAGAACTTTTCCAAGCTGTTACCGAAATTACAAACGCTAGTGTTAACACGTAGGCTGTATAGATATGGGGGGGGTGTCTCACTGTAATAGCTCATTTTCCTATGTAAATGCGCAAATAACGTCCCTAAACGGAATATCCTATATTTCAGGAGGGAAACACTAAAATATTCCTTCTCTTACGCCCGCTTTTAAACGGTATAAATAGTTGAAACAGAATGTTATTTTTTCCATCCGGACACAATCTCTTTACGACCCGCCATTACATACATTTGCCGGTGTTAATAATTGAACAGGCATTGCCTAGGTGCACGTGAAGGTCACACACAGGTCCTCACGCGGCCGTGATTAAGTATTCCTATTGGATGCGTGATTGAACTGTAGCAGACACGATGAAAGGAAGACAGGACGAGTTAAACCGACTTAAAATTTTAAACGTTAGCAATTAGCACGATGGCCGCTGATCAACTGGATTGTCCGGTGTTAAAAAATTCCTTCTGGCAGGTAAAAGTATTGTGCAGCTAAGGATTAGGCAGCTTTGCGGTGGACAAATATTCTTTTGTTGAATAAGTCACGCATTCCAACACAGCTGAGCTGTTTCTAAAAGTGGTGACTTTTTTTTTAGAGAAACGGTTGAGCCGATATTGAACGATCTTATCCGTCCGTGGCGTTCTGTGTTCAGTTTGCACGGAAGCGGGCCAAAATTGTGAAAAGTGTTCAGACGTCAGGACATTGCGTGATCCTTCAGTATCTGCAGCGGTTCGGCAAGCCGTAGCCGTAACACGTATTGGTAGCTGGACGTTGTTGAGCAGGATGGAGGTGAAAGAGAACCGGAAGCGGATTTCTGTCAGTTTAAAGAACGCGTATGTATGTTTTAAATGTATTTATTTATATTATTTATATTTAGACGACCTATTGTAACGGATTCTGGAAGACTATGTTTAAAAACCGTAACCTAGGTAACAATAAATAAATAACTTTGTAGGCGTGGTCAGCTTGGTGGCCTTAGCTTCAAAACCGAACTAATCAGAATCGGATCCCAGCGACGCCTCTTGACTCTTAGGTTTTGAATGCGTAACCCGTTCCGCATTTAGTAGCCGCTCGACCTTAGTCGCTGTACTAACATTTCTAAAACTTACGAGGCTCGGTGGTCGAAGTGCTAAAGCATCGATCAGCCTACTACGTCACTTATCTGCGCACCTAAATATTCTTAGTTCGAGCCACAGTCGCTCCCGTTGCTTTTCACTTACTGTTAACACTGATCCCTCGTCTTCATTAGTTTAACTGGCATAAAGTACAGACGTTAAGGGAAAAAATATAAAACTTACGGTGGATTCTAATATAACCAATTTATACAGTTTTTTTGACGCTGATTACTATGGTAAAATTAGATTTCCATAAGAAAAGCGTTACTAATTTTAAAAGATTTTGAAATGGCCGCGATTTTGAAAATGTTAAACGGATTTTTCTGGGTGTCCATCTTGTCAAAGCTATCTTGTCAGATCGATTTTTGTGTCAAGTTTGAATAAAATTCGACAAAAATTCAAACGCGAGGGTGCTAAAACACACACACACACACACACACACACACACACACACTGCTCTGAAGGTCAGGATCGGTTCTAATTTTTCATAAGAAATTCACTAGTAATAGCACTGTTGAAAATCAGAGGCCCAATTCCTCACAACTGTTCTTTTTGAAATTTAATCTTTCATGAAGAGAAATAAGGTAAGTTTGTAAACAGAATTTTAAATAAAAGTACAAAAATAATTTTCAAAAGTTAACTAATTTTGTAATTAAGGGCAGATAATTTCTGAAAATATATTTAAGAAAGTAGAGTATAGGCTTTCTGTTATTTTTTTTTTTTTTGCATATGCTAGCTATCGTTAATTTTGCTGACACGATACAAAAAATCCCAACGATAAGTGTTTTATTTTACACTTTTGCTGTAAATATAACAATGGACTTAAACGCTGAAAGTGCATCGTTTCACTAGAATATGGAAGTTTTAAATGCTAATATTTGCAGATTTTAACGCTGATATGGTGGGGGAAAATCGAAGTTTTTAAATGTCAGGGAACAGTGCTCATTTCAAGGACCAGGATCCGCGTGTTACCGTGATGCCCTCTCCAATAGATCATTTTTCAATTTCTACGGTTAATCTAATGTAAAGGATGACAGCCGAGCCAGAGGCAATGCAATATAAGTTTCTTTTAAGAAGTAATCTTGACTTCTGTCCAACGCTGTTATGATTTAAGTAGGCTATATTAATACCACAGTATTATCGTATTGGCATCGTACTGTACTAAATAAACTTTATTGCTGTATCTCTCAGACTATATGTGGGGGGAGTAGATGCCATATCATGACAGCGGTCACGAGGGCACAGCCCCCAGTTGTATAATAATAATAAAATAATATGAAAAATAAAAGTTTTTTATTTAAATATTTTTTATTAGGCCTATTATTATTTTTTTATCAATGCATTCTCTTCGATGGTTGAATTCAGTCTGGTGATTTACTTCTACATTTCGGCCTTTCTTAAGAAGCTCCGTTATTCTTTAGATAAAACATGTCTTCTCTTAATTGTTTTACAATTAATTCAAGGTTTCAATCTTTCCTTGAAGCAGTTTGTTTTCCTATATCAAGTCAATATTAATTTCTTTATCTGTAGGCCTACTCCCAGATGTTTTTGGAGATCTATTAATTAGGGTACTTTTCTTAAGGGTGGATTTTCATTAAGTAATAGTTCCCCCCCCCCGAATCCTTGGGACCGACCTATTCAGAGGGTGGATTATTATTATTTAAATATTTGTTTTGTTTCAATTCCATTAACAGTTAATTAAAACTATCGTGAAGCAAAACAGTGAAAATGGCCGCAGTATTGTTTACAAATATTAATACTGCTGTAACTGAACGTATTTCAAAACGTGACTTTTATGTAAAAGTAACAGTTTACAAGTACCTTATGACGGTCTTTTTTATAATTATAACAAATAATAAAACTTTCTCATTGTATTTTACAGTTTTTAACACATCATGTTTTAGGGCTGATTATGATGTTGGATTTTGCGCATGCTTGCTATTGTACGAATATACAAAAATATAATTGTGACTACTTCTAAACAGCTGTTGCTTTATAATCAGTTTTAACTGAGGTTATGTTTTAAAAACAAAGATTAAGAAAAAATGAATATGAAAGACCACGACAATTGGAAAATAAATTAAAACGAAAAAATGAAATGAACGATGAAAATGTTGCAATTGATAAAAAAGTTAAGACTGAAGAGCAACATCAACTGATTAGTAAAAAAAACGAGGAATCGAGAAAACATGATACACGATTTAACCAAATATGAGGTCCGAAATTAGAAAGTTCACCATTTTTTTTAATCATTCATAATAAACTAGCTGGATACCCGTGCTATGACGTGACCGTGTTTTACGTTTTGGACATTTTACCGTGAAAACTGTAAGAGTTAGGCGGAAGTATTAATTATAAAGTTTTAGAAAATCTCATTTCTGACTGGTGATTTTTGAACGAAACTTAGAACAGAGCAACTATTTAGCCGATATACTTTCAAGTTTTATCGGTAAAGTCTGAGCCGGACTATCCAGTTTTTATCAGAAGCCTGTGAGCCGTATTTCCAGTTTTTTTAGCTAGTTTAGAATCGGATATCCAGTTTTTATAGGTAGCTTTAGAACCAGTTTTTCAGTTTTTGTATGTAGCTTTTGAACCGGATTTACAGTTTTTGTATGTAGTTTTTGAACCGGACTTCCAGTTTTTGTATGTAGTTTTTGAACCGGATTTACAGTTTTTGTATGTAGTTTTTGAACCGGACTTCCAGTTTTTGTATGTAGCTTTTGAACCGGATTTCCAGTTTTTGTATGTAGTTTTTGAAGCGTATATCCAGTGTTTGTAGGTAACTTTTGAATCAGAATTTTCGGTATAAGCTGTAACAACTAACAGCTCTTCCATTATTGTCAATTACTTTTAAGTAAGAATCGAACAAAATGAAGCCGATTCGAATTTTGGCCAGAAAAGGTTTTCAGAAATGCTCGTGTGATCAGATCGGTTTTAGTTACCGGATCCTTTGGCCCCTCCCTGGATCTCTTAGTTACTAGTCTGGTTCCCCAAGCGTTCGGCAGGAGGTCCTCGGGGTTCTGGAATCCGAACACACTTCGCTTCCTGCGGCAGTCATGTGACCCGCAGTGTCCTCAGACACTACACGTGATAGGACGAATAAGATCAACTTGTTACTCAAAGTATCACATACTCCGTAGTGTTTGCTATAGTGGCAGTAAAATTGATGTCCAGTTTTAGAAGTTATCCACTAAGTAACGTGCAGGCGGCTATAAGGTAAGGGGCTGGGGGGGGCGGGGCGAAGCACACAAATCCCTGCCAGCGCCGCTGCAGCAGCAAGCCGGATATAAACCCTACTTAGACACACTTAACGACGTTTCCCCGAATAAAGCACAAAGTTCTGTTGGCTCTGTTAAATGGAATCTCGCGGAAAGCGGAAAAAGCTTGTTATTTACTGTATCTTAACTTTCGGGCGAGACAGTAAGTTACCGCGCTAATAGGAGTGGATAAATTGGAAGGCCATCGTCAGAACCGGTTCTGACTTGTAAAGGAAACGTTACAGAGTGTGGCACAAAAATATAGTTTAGCGAAATCCGTTCAACAGTTTCAAAATGGCAGCCATTTCAGAGCTTCTGAAAAGTTCGTTACTTTTTATATATTGTGTTCCTTTTTTGAAAATGTGGTTTTTGAAATGTCGTTGAAAATACGAAATGAATACGATTTAATAATAAGAATGCATTGCAACAAGGTGTAAATTCTAGACTTAAACGATTTCGATTGAATTTCTTTTAAATATAGGAATGTACGGGGTCGCTTATTCCTTCAAAAAATCCAGGCGAAAGCTATCGATGAAAAATCTTCATAATATGTGGGTTTTTCATTTTTTCAATTACTAAATTTTTCCATTTTTACATTTTGTCGGGTACTTAAACCTCTTCTAAATAAAATAAATATGAGAAAGTTTGTGCAGCGCGAGTGTACCGTTTAGCTCTTTTATCTTTTTAACGATTTTTGTTCTGTTTTAGGAGACGCGAGACTTTTTTGGCAGACTTGTGGAAAATTCAGTGGTCCAGGATTTCCAAAAAGGTAATACATAGCTTAGTTGTGTAGTAGATGTAACTCTGAAAGAGTTCAAAAAAAGACGGATGAGAGTAATTTTGGTTTTCAGGTGTGCTGTGTTTATTTTTCCATTTGCGAACAATCAAAATTTTCTACCTTCTTGGACGTCTCCCAAAATCATGAAAAACTGCTGATATTGCATTTCTGTATATAATATAATATTATTATGACTATACAATAATACTGAATAATGTGTATATTGAATTTTCAGTTTGTAACAGTTTTCTTTAAATTTGATTTCATGAGTTGTGTATAGTGTATATTGCAATTACTGTACACTCTCCAGAAGCCTTACAGATTAATATACATTGTGTAACATAAGCATGACAATAGGTCTTTACTGGAGGACTGGACTGGGTTTTGTTTGTACGTTTGTGTTTGTGTGTGGGGGATTATAATAACCATCCCGTACTCGAAATTGTGGTTATTCAATTTTTAGTTAAAGAATCCTGTATTTAAATTGTTGCTAATAGAAATAAATTATTATTGTTATTATTTTGCATAGCCTATATCTTTACTCTAAGCATTCCGATCGGTTTTATACAAAAAATAAGAACCTGCGTTATTGAAACTACATACGGGGTTCCTACAGGTTCGTCAGTGCACCATGGAACTCTCACGCCTCATATTTTTCCATTTTAAGGCCTTACAATAACATAAAACCGACTTAAACCCTATAAAAGTTCTGTAAGCAAAATTACAGGAGCGATATAAAGTGTCCTCGTGAGAGTGCAGCACAATGCGGGCATAGATAACAAATAATTGTGTGTGCCAAAACAGTTGATTGCTAAAAAAAACATTGTTGAAGTAATATTTAAATTATTACTGCATCCAAGACTTAAATAATTATTGACCGAATCAGTTTTGTAAGTAGAATCGGTTAGACAATCTGGGTCAGTTCTAATATGTAAATATTATTAAATAGAGATTCTGTTATTAGTAAACAATTAATACTGTAATTTAGGTATGTAATGTAAAATCCGGTTAGTAAGGTACAATGTTAGAATTTAGTTATTAATTTTATACGTTACAATTTTTAAATACGAAAGTATAACAAAGGAAGGTCTATTGTATTAAATAACCTACCCCGCAGGGGTGCAGACTAGCTGCACCTATTGAGAGGGTTTAAACGTCCCTCGCGGTACCCGAGTCTAACACACACTTACACTTACAACACTACACTTACGACTAATACTTTACACTCACACTTACATTTAGGGAGGCGATAATAGCCTCAATGTGCTTTTCGCCTTAAAAAAAATTAATTAAATATAATTAATGATATTGCTTTAAAATAACTAAGAACTTCTTGCTGTAAATTGTTGTATATTATTTGTTCTTTTTTTACTAACTTCGAAATGGCATACTGCTCACTAGTTATTTTATTTTTTTTTATTATTTGATTTCATTGTTAATAATTATTATTACTATTATTGTTGTATTACTATTTATTTGATTTTATTTTTGTCGCAAGTTGTTGAAGCAGAACGTTTCAGTAGTGATACGTTTTGGTTTAGTTCTAAAGAAGAACATTTTGATCCTTTTTTAAATAATTAATTAAATGCAGGGAAGTCTGGAATATGATGGCGGTGATTAAACCATCTTGCGTTTGTACACGCCGGTACCGTATTTAACTTTGTACAAACAGTGGCGCCCGTAGACGCCTGGCAATTAATTAATGTTCCTATTTTGATTGTCAGAGAGCGTTGCTTGTGTTTGACTGAATCGAGTCAGGCGATTGTTACGAAGTTTGATCCCTGGAACCTGTGCACCGATTGCACGCATATTTGTCGAACTTCGAGCTTTGACGGGCTTTTTGTAAACACTGTCATACCGCAACCCGCCCGCCCTCTTCCACTTTTCCCCGTCATTTATCCCCTTGTATGCGCGCTGCACAAGTGCACAATAGGGTGTTTTTCAATACATTAATTTTAATGCTGTGTTTAACTCGTTACACAGTTTTTAAATTTAATGAATACAAAATGAAACACTGCGTTTTAACTTTGATTTTTATAGGATCATTAATCTTATGTGTCGTTTGTAAAATTTTACTGTTTAATATTCAACGTCGGCCAGGGTTTATATTTATCTTTTTTCACATTTGGTTCCGTACAGTGCTTTAAGTGTTAAGCTTAATTTATAGACACAATTTTATAACTCTAAAGAAGTTTTTCGGTTTTTTCTCACTGTAAGTAATAATAGAAGACGAGTGGGCAAGAAAGCATTTAGACATGTCCGCTTTTGGGTTTCGTGAGTCCAAAACCTTTTTTTTGTGTGTGTGTGTGTGTGTGTGTGTGTGTGTGTGTGTGTGTGTGTGTGCGCGCGCGTGTGTTTGTGTATGTATGCGTGCGGGAGCGCGTGTTTGTGTGTGTACGTATGTGCGTGGGTGGGTGAGTGCGCGCGCTTGTGTATGCCTGCGTGTGTGTGGGGTGTGTGTGAGTGCCCTCGCATATACTCTATTGCAGTCCTTACTTACTAACAAAAGTATGGCTTCTGTTTGAGATACAACAAAAGTTATCTCGGTTCAGGACCTGTTGATAAACAAGCGAAAAATCAGCTTAATTTTTTTAAAATCGGGAATGAATTCTGATCACCTTGAACAGGAAATTTCTTTTTCCTACACTAGAGAGCAAAGTGACTTTCGCCAACCCATAACATTGAGCAAACTTGAACTTTGCTCGCTGGTTTTAAAATTTTCTCACTTCTCAAAAACAACAACAACAATTTAGGTTTTTGCACAAGTTTAAATGTGTTTGTGATGAATCATATTATATACAGGCCCCGACAATGAAACGGGATGATTAAATAAAGTAATTGGTTGTTGAAAAAAAACTGTTTAATATTTTAATAGTAAATAATTGAAAGTACAAGACTAACCATTATGGGTACAATACGAAAAAATATTATTTTCTGAACACTACGTCTAGCAAATGTCCCGCATTCCTGGAGCCTGGTTTGGAAGTTTTGCATGACCTCTCGCAGCATGTTGAATTCGTTGTTGATAGTCACCTGGTTTAAGAGATTGCGCAATTTGAAGTTTTTAAGGGTGAAAATAAAAGTCCTTATGGAGAATTCTTCTCACAGATGTATCACTTATTCCAATGCGAAGGGCACGTTGTTTGGCTGATAGGCGAGGACTTCTAACCATAGCCTGTTGAACAGTTGCGATGTTCTCAAGTGTTCGAACAGTTTTTACACTCCCGCCTCTTTTTTTAGACGTTAATCCCGTTTGTTCGAGGTTGTTTATCCATGTTCGAATTGCATTATCTGACAGAACAGGCTGGTTACGCGGTATGTTAAAATGACGTCGGAAAGCACGTCGAGTTTGCACAAAACTTTCGCCATTTTGATAATACGCTTTCACCGCGTAGCCGCATTGTTCACCCGTCCAACGATCCATTGCAACTAAATGGTAGATTGTGCAGGTGGTGACGCGCCATTAACCATTCCCCCACTACCTGCCAACTTTGTCTTAAAGCTGGCTACATTCATCCCGTTTCATTGGCGGACCTTATAGTATTTCCATGTTAAATAAGGTTACGACTAAATTGATTTGTAAATTACAATAATTATTTAAAACACGCATGAAAAATAGGTTTAAATAATCAAATATTGTTTGATTATTAATGTGTGATAATTAATGTGTGCGTGATGACACGGCTACATCCGGAGTAATCTGCGTAAGGTGGGATTGTCACAAATCTCGTCTGAGTGGGCGTGTTGAAACCGCAGCACATGTACTCCTCGAGTGCGAGGTCCTGGAGGCCGGAAGAAGGAGACTCTTGGGACCTCAGCAACCAGGACACCTTATACAAGATTCTAGCCGCCTCGGTGGTCTAGTGGATAGCGTACTAGGCTTTCACCCCGAGGATCCGGGTTCGATTCCCGGCGAGGGCTTGGCATTTTCATACGCTATAAATCATCCCCACCGTCTGCATTAGCCCAAGTGTGCACAATAGTCGGACGTTAAACACAAAAAAATACAAGATTCTGGAACTCGTAAATGACACAAGGTAAAGTGATAAGGGTACAGAAAAAAACATACAGCTGATGTGTCGGGGGCTACAGAGCCTCTGTACCCAAACAGAAAATCGTGTAGAACTAATGGTAATTTTTTGCTTTTGGTATTCCAGTTGACAACAATGTTTACTTTGTTACTGTGTAACCGGAGTGTTTCGGTAACGAATAACACTGTGTTTGAATCGTAAGTTTGTTTTGTTGAATTAGTACTTTTAAATACCATTGTAGGAAAGTGTACGCTGATTTACACCTCAAGAATTCCGTAACGTTTCCCTTCGCGCCACTTCGCTCATTGTGCACAATGTGATTCACCGTCTTGACTTATGAATCTTCGAAAGATATTGTCAGATTCCATTTGTCGGTAGTTAACCCTAACAGTGTCATGCAGAACACAGTGAAGTGTAAGCAGTTTTCTTTGTAATGTGCATGGTAATGTTTGAAATTCAAATAAATATATAATTCAAATAATATAATTTCTGTTTAAAACTTAAAGAGTTGTATATCATTTTTTTCTGAAAAAACAATAGAATTCAGTAATTGTAAACAAAAAAATCAAAAAAAATTTTAAAGTTAGTTATTACCGTTGGAATAAATATTTTTTTTTGTGAAATAAAACAATCAACTTAGAGCCCCATTTAAAAATAAAAATAAGTTTTTGTAATTTTTTCAAAATATACAAAAGTTTCCAAATTTATTTGTAAATAAAACGGTATACATAAACATGTGTTTGTTTTATAAGTTTTTATGTTCCAAACGTAAAAAGATTCTGAGTACCAATTTTTGAAAATCGCCAAGTAACATTTAGCTGTGTAAAGCAGTATGTAAACTGAAACAAATACACATATTTTTTTATACTTTCTTGAAGAAAAAGAACCACTGATTAATAACATATATCATAACTAACAATTTTCACTTTAAAAAAATTACAAAAATTTAAATTTCGAAAAAGAGTTTATTTTACGCAGTAAACATAACCCAAAAATTTTCTAGTTTAGCCGTTAAGTCACTTTTATTACATATATTTAAATAAAAACAATTTTTAATTTCACAATCTATATTTGTTATTGTCTAATAAGAAATATTTACACAATTACAAACAATAAACAACAACAAAAACAACACAAATATCAAAATTATGACGAGAAGTAACACACACTTTCATGCACGGCACACAATGGCGGACTGGTGCTTACTCGGGCGAGAAATGACCAACATTTCAGGACCAAAAAAAGGCTTGGCCTTTGGGTTTAGTCTATGGCCAATATATCACTTTGTAGTGGAACTTTCACTCTACAATTGTGAAAAAATAGTTGATCTATGACAAGAAACATACTAGAAATCGAGGAGTTCTTGGACCTCTGTAATTTCGTCGTTTCTTACATCGGTTTTAGACCACAGTTTGAAAAATCACAGATACAGAACTACATTTCGTAGGCAAAATAATCAACAGATAAATTAAAGAGAAAGGATCAATCTTTCAAATGATACCAACCACAATTCTATTTAAAATTATATACTAGGTCAAATAATAGTTTGAAAGCAGGCAATATGGTGGATGCCTAGAAGCAAAGGCTAGTACTAAAAATTAGTGTGTTTACTTATAAATTTATTCTAATAATTTATATACAAATTTCATAAATCTAAAACATGCTAAATAAAGCTTATAATCTCCATTTTGTAATGGTATTTGTTTTATTAAGATTGCAACAGGATAAATGTGTTAAAACAGAGTGTTAAGGTAACAGTGTTTTCAAACGGCTTATAAGCTGTTTACACTTCGAGGTAGCGTTTCAAACAGCTTATAAGCTGTTAGGGTTAAGGACAAATGTTCAAGGGTGAGAAAGTTTATACACAATTCATTTGTATAACAACATTCTTAGTTTCCTTTTACAAAACTTCCCTTACATTGTTGTTGTCTTGCGTATTCTTTATGGGTCTTCTCGTTATTGTAACGTTCTCTTTATTATTATTATTGTTGTTGTTGTTGTTGCAGCAAAAACCGATGAGATTGTTAAAAGCGACATCTGGTTTCATTTCAAAGAAGGTTACAACAACGCCGTTCGCCGTTCCGTGGATATGAAGGATCTGTACTGATCCTCTTCGTTTAGTGTAAATAATATACAGTGTTATATTTTGTAGAGTGTTTGTAGTTTTGTGTTGTGTAACTCTATCCTTTTCCTTTTTTCAGGCGACGCTACCTTTCAACCTTCCCCACTCCTTGTGTATCCTGTAAAATCTTTAACGTTCTACGCGGCTAATGTAAGGTCTTTAATCGTAGTAGAGGCATGGGTACATCATGCTTACTATTTAACTAAAGTTCACGGTAAATGACTTCAAAACTAGAACCCATGGAGTGTGTTTTAAGCTTGATCTGGAGATAATGTTTTGTGGGGTCGTTAAACATTTCATATGAATATGTGTATTAACACGTAAACAAAAATTACGTTTGACGAAAGAAATAATGAAATGCAGATTTTTTTTTTTTAATATTAAGGATGTTTTGAAGATGTCCACCAATTTGAAATTGATGCTAACGAAAATTTCAAAGCTTTAATTTCCAAAATCAATATAGTAATTTTCTTTTACAATGTTGTTAGTTGTAAAGTTGTTGGAAATTCGCTTGCACCGCGTCACGATACGACAGTGTGCGTTATTTAAACACGCAGTCGGGTAGTGTGTGGGTAAAAGCGTTTAAAATTGACACGTCTGTTCAGCGATCTGAACAAGTCATCGGTTAAAGAGTTTTCTAATCGTTGTTTTGTTCCAAACAAGGCACAAGTCCTCATACAGTAACACTTGGGTATTATGTGGGTAAAAGCGTTTAAAATTGACAAGTCTGTTTAGTGATCTGAACAATTCAATCGATTAACGAGTTTCCTCATCGTTCTTTTGTTCCAAACAAGGCACAAGTCCTCATACAGTAACACTTGGGTATTATGTGGGTAAAAGCGTTTAAAATTGACAAGTCTGTTTAGTGATCTGAACAATTCAATCGATTAACGAGTTTCCTCATCGTTCTTTTGTTCCAAACAAGGCACAAGTCCTCATACAGTAACATAATTGGAACAGTTACAGTTTCAATGAAAAGCGTGACTTATTAAAGAGGTTGAAAAACAGGATAGTTGTATGTGATAAGATAATGTCAGAACTGCAACGTGATATTTCTGCATAACTGGAAGGAACAATTATTGAAAAGTTAATACGAGAACTGCTGCTATAGAATATTGTCCTCCATGAAGAGAGTAGTAGTTTTTGTAGTCAACAAACACAACAGTTCTGCATTGGTATTGCATACCGCGTGACATGCAGGGGCTCAAAGCGAGACATGATGCAAATATTTCTCAACTTGCGAGCATTAGAATTGTTTTCTCTAAAATTTAAGACAGGTAAAATTTCGGTATTTGTACTTTCTGATTCGAAAAATGTTAACATGGACATTTCTGTCGTAGAGCTTTACCATCCGGTTAAAACTAGGTTTTTCTTCGACATCGTTCCGAGATAGAAATTAATGACGCTTCACAGAGGTGTGACATAACTATTCATATAAACCCATCAAGATAAGAGTTTTTAGGAACACCAGACTTTGTACAGAGATTCGGGTGCGTTTTTAAGCAGACATTGATAAGTTTTCAAGATATTTTTGAGCGTTAATTGTCGTTTTATTATGACAAGATACTTTCTGTTTTTTTAATACAACTAATGTCTGGTATTAGAACAGAATAATTTTTGGAGCAAATGGTACAGCTAAGTCTTGGATTCCAGTGAGTAAATCGGGAACAACCAAAAGTGAAACCCGACCACCGTTGGGAGTTTTTTGAGAGCTGATATTCACTTTCGAATTTCTTTTCAAATATTCTTAGGATTTCGGGACCTCTAAACAATCAAAGCCGGTGGTTTAACAAAGCCCTTTAATACATTTAATTATATTACATTACTCTTATGATATGGTTACAAGTACAGTTGATAACAACTCGAAGAATGAACACTATTGTATTTTTTTTATCAAAATATGTCCCAAGATCCTCTCTGGAAACCCGTGTTCCAGTTCGTTTAATTTTTTTTTTTTTTTACGTGTTTAACGTCTGACTATTGTGCACACTTGGGCTAATGCAGACGATGGAATGATTTATAGCGTATGAAAATGCCAAGCCCTGGCAGGGAATCGAACCCGGATCCTCGGGGTGAAAGCCCAGTACGCTATCAACTAGGCCACCGAGGCGGCTGAATCCAGTTCGTTTAAACCAAAGGAAGACGTTAAACAAAAACTGTCTACTTACATAGACTGCCGATTCGTTGTTCTCCAGCACCGTCTGGCTGGAATGTCTTCTTGGAGCACTTAGTGACGCTGGTTGTCGTACGTCCCTTCGGTCTCCCCCAGAATCGACTTACCACGACCTACTTCTTCCCCAAGCTTTTATCTAAATTGCTGTTCTACACACCTTGTTTATTGCAACAGACAGTATGTCAGCAGTTTCGTGATTTTTCTGAGTCTTTATCAGCAGTATTCATTGTTTGGCTCTCTTTACAATATTTAAAACTAATAATTACAATTTCTAATTCCTATCCTTACCGTACCCTCATCTGAGTAGGCCCACACGAGCGAAATGTGATGAAGTGTTCCGCGCTTACCGTGCTGGTTGGACGCGATATATAATGTAAAATTTCATTCGGCTGATAGTGGAACAGGGTTTTCAAAATAAATCTGGTTATACGCAATAAATCCACCTGTCAACGAACGCTCTTATCGAGAATTCCGCTTTAATTCTGTTCCAATGACAAAATACAAAACAAATCTAACACGATTAGCGCGTGCGGTCTGCTCTTTGTACACCGCCACCGCATTACTCATTCCGTTTCCCATTCATAACGCTGCGCCATTCTTCGCACTGCACAGCCTAATTATCCGCGCTGCATCTGCATTTATATTGCTTATTGTAGCGTTCTGCTTTTATCGCTCTTTGTGTTATTCATTCATGTTAAAAACGCGCTTCTGCCTGTTTTGTTTGTGTATTGTGTAGCGCAGTGTGGTCAGTAGTATTGTACGTTTAGCAAATGTAATACAGTATTAAAATTTATATTATACGCTGAGTTTGTCGTTTTGTAATCTGCTTTTACACCGTTTCACGTTATTTTGTACGTTCTGAGCTTATTTTATCAATAATTATTTAGCTGACTTGTCAGTGTTTCCGGTCATTTATTTGTCTATCTCAGTTTTGTATTCGCTGTCAAATAGTTTTGTTAATTAACTAGCAGTACCATCACGTGTATTATTCATTTTAAAATACGGCTTCGAAAAATTTTAAAATCCAACCTTTTTCTGTGTGCCTACGTTAAAATTTCAGATTTCTACATGATGTACGTAGCACACACTATTTTATTAATATAATACAAAATATCATCGATCATCCCTGTGATTGATATCTGGAATGATGAACGTTTTATTTATCACCCCTTTTCTCACCACTCGTGACTGAACTTGCACTTTACGTTCTTTGGGAGTGTCATTATTCACGTCTACCACATTAAAATTATGAATTCATAATTTTCACACTAATTTCGGTAAGATTTTACCCTTCCCTAAGGGGTGCTCAGGGTGTCTTAACCTCACAGTTCTTACACATTTCTATAACCACAACAATTTTGAATATGATACTTATTGAGTGTTCACAACCACAGTACAACTAACTGCATTCGGGAACACACACAAAAATTCTCTTTGGTATTATCATTAATTAAAAAATCGCCAGTGTATTTAAAATTTAAGCGAAATATTGTTTGAGGCTATACAAAACAATAGGTTACGTTTAAATAAGATTAGTATGGCATGATGTAATCCAATTTCAAAATCTCTTATCATTTTCGATATACGAAAATCGAATTTCATACAAAAATTATTCTTGTAATAATGTTATTTACATACATTTCGATATAATTCACATTCACATAAACCTTTTTACACCCGTATAGCCCTTCCATACTCTCTTACCCCAAGCACCATGGGGGTGGTCTTACAACAAGTATTTCCTTACACCCAGCATTGTGGTCTTTTCTTTGATGATGTAAAATCTTTTCAAACTAATATGAATGCATTTAGATGGCCTATTCTTATAGCAATTAAATCCTTTCATGCACTTGTACGGTCTTTTCCCACAACCAATAGTCCTTTTTTTCGTCTATATGACTTTATTGTCGACTTTCTTACACTTCTAATCTTACATCAATTTATATTGTAGTATCTTACATCATGTGGTTCTTTCTTATGCTTGTGCCGTCTTTCGTACACTTGTAATCTTATAACACATCTATATGACTGTTGTACGCGTGTCCTCTTTCGTGCACCTGTAATCTTATATCACATCTATATGACTATCTTATGTTTTTGTCTTCCTTACACTTGTAATCTTATGTTACACTTTCTTACATCTATATGACTCTTTCCCGGCAGGGGTGCAGACCATAGGCACTATTGAGAGGATTTTGACGTCCCTCGCGGTACCCGAGTCTAACACACACATTTACGAATTTACACTCACACTACATTTAGGGAGGCGATAATAGCTTCATTGTGCTTTTCGCCTTAAAATTATATATATATATATATATATATATATATATATATATATATATATATATATATATATATATATATATATATAGCCTATGATTCTTTCTTATACTTGCGTTGTATTTCGTACACCTGTAATCTTATATGACATTTATATGGCAGTTTCTTTAATCTGTAAGACTTTCTTATGCTTGTGTCGTCCTTGGAACACATGTAATCTTATATCACATCTATATGACAGTTTTTTACATCTATATGATTCTTTTTTATACTTGTATCGTTTTTGGTACACTTGTAATCTTATATCACATGTATTTGGCAATTTCTTACATCTATATGACTTTCTTATGCTTGCGTCGTCTTTCGTACACTTGCAGTCTTATATGACATCTGTATGGCAGTTTGTTACATCTATATGGCTGTTTCTTACATCTATGTGTCTCTTATACTTGTCTTTTTTGGTACACTTGTAATGTTATATCACATCTTTATGGCTGTTTTTTACATCTATAATATTGTTCTTGTAACGCCCATGTGACACTTTTTGCATCCGTCAGAGTTCCAAATTTGATGATATATTAAATTTTAAATTCAAATACATTTACCGTTGAAGATTAAATCGAAAAAAAAAACAGAAAATCCTGACAGCGTTTTATTTTCGATTTGTCCTAAACCGTAAATCTCTTTTATTGCCAATCAGCTACACTGACCATTATCAAATTTGTATCATTTGATAAGAATAATTCTAGAGATAAGAGCGTATATGTCAAATTTCAATAAAATCAGCCTAAGGCAATAGTTATTACGGAAATAATGAGACTGTTTTCAAGTAATATAAGTTTTATTTGCTATGACTCTATGACACATTTGGTTAAGTGAAAGGAAATAAATATTGTCAACATTAAATAGTAATAGTACAGTATATATTTCTAAATACAATAACAGCTAACTTTTGAAGTGCATATTTGCAAGATCGTAAAGAATTAATTAACTTACACTAATAATCTTTGGTTATTAAATTGGCACTATACACATTATATACACAAATTAGTGCTTCTACTGGTAGGCTACACATTGTCATTGTGAGGGATCCTAACACGCAACTGTACGCAGACATAAGAATATTCGTATTTTAAAATCAGAATTACGAAATTTAAACCCTGACCGACATTAAATTCGTAAGATACTACAATCTGCGTTAGTTTAATGTAATTGATTTCTAATATTTCGTTCAAATATATAAATTAACACTGATCGCCACCAGTCTCTATTTCTTGTATTCAATTAAAAAAAGTTTCGATTTCCGTAAATATTTTGCTGGATAACGAATTATTAGAATAACTAATGTTTACAATAAGTTCGAATCGAATCGGATGTTTAACGTATTAGCCAAAGTTATGCGGTTGTAAATTCGTTTGTGATTTACTACGAAATTAGCATGCAAATTGATTTTGGTAATAGCTCGAGCAAATTGTTATCCAGGAAAACGGCTTTCAAAATTTTTATTAATTCAAAACCTTTTTTAACTTTTTAAATGAACTTTTTTATCTCAAACACTGATTTTCTCATAGGAAACGACGTTAAAATTATGACTAACTTTAAATTTCCAAATTTATTAATTTTGCAAGATCTATTCGAATAGCCGCCATTTTAAAACGAATTTTTCTGTAAAGGACTTGCCAGCTGTTACCGAAATACAGTTTGATTTTGGCTTTTCCAACGTTAGGTTTGGGCGCGACACTGTTGCGTGCTAAGATTACCGATACAACTTTCACGGTCGATTCTCTATCGCAGAACCGACTAGTTTTTTAATTTTAAAATTGTAACTATAATTAAACCTACTGGGTTGCAATACACGCACGGAGTCTTTCTTGAACCCGATGGCGACACTTGCCTTGAATGTCTGTCAGTACTCCATCACGTTAGGTTAAGAGGCTTATGGTCAGTGGAATTAGTGGAAATTTCGACTCGCGTAGTAAATCCATCCCACCCGTTTTATCTGGACGTTACGAAGTATTTTATAACGTTTTTGTTTTCGTTTATACAAGTGCAAAAAACTTTACAAAATCTTTCTCACGATTAATAATTTAGATATATCAAAATATTGTTCGAACAAATTACATTAAAGAACTGAAAAGTCAACCAAGTTTTTCGTAATCGTTTCATCAGTTACTGATCGCGTATAAAGATCGTAATTTCAATAAGCGTGATAAATATTGAAATAAAAAACATTTACTGAAAAAAGAGAAGCAAATCGAAAGACAAAATAACCTGACAGAGTAATTAGGCAGACTTTTTGTTGGAGGGGGGCTGTCAACTTAATTACAGTGACTATGAGCACTGTGGCAGTAGTGAGTCGTAGCTCCGGCCTCCGTGTTAGCGACACAACTTTATATCTACAATAACTTGATTAGTCTTGTTTAGCTGTATCTTGTATTCTAGTAATAAATTAAAATGTATACGGTTAAACGCTTCGGCTTAAGACGGTCGGCTGTTAACCGGATGGGTTCCGGGCTGCGGCGTGTCGGACTTGCGTGTGAGAGCGTGCAGCTGAGACAGCGACGGCAGCTGTAAGGCGACCGGCAGTTGCAGCGCCGCGGCCGCCTGCTGCTGGAAGCTGGCCACTTGTTGCAGACTCTGCAGCAGGGCCGCGCTGTGCTCCTGGGCCTTGCGACGCAGCTCTGCCACGCTGGAAGACCTCTGTTCCGCCGGTCCTTCCTGATTCGACAGACTCCCTCCTAGCGAGAGCGGCTTCATCGGGCAGCAAGAGCACAAGCCGGGGAATCCTGGAAACAAAGTTATACAGTTAACTTTAATGATGTGTGTCTACAACTAGAGCACTTTAACAGGCTTATTAAAACTCCGTTAGAATTAATTCGAAGTGCTTAGTGTTAAAACAATTTAAGTCGCTGTTAAAGAGTTTACCACGTAGCCCGAACATAGATCTTTTCTTATATTATTACGCTAAGCATTCCGATCGATTTTTTCTCAAAAATATGGACCTACGTTATTGAAACTACACAATTGGTACCTACAGGTTCGTCAGAACACCAGGGATTCACACGCCTCATACTTATCCATTTTAAGGCTTCACAGTAAAATAAAACCATTAAAAAGCTCTGTAAACAAAATTCTAGGAGCAGTATAAAGTGTCCCCGTAATAGTGTAGCACAATGCGGAACAAATAATAGTGGTGTACCAAAACAGCTGATTGCTAAAAAACACTGTTGAAAGTAATATTTAAATTATTACTGTATCCAAGATTTAAATATTAACCGGATCAGTTTTGAAAGTAGAATCGGTTAGACAATCTAGGTCAGTTCTAATATGTAAATGTCATTAAATAAAAGACTCTGTTTTTAGTAAATAGTAAATACTGCAGCCTAATTTAGGCATGTAATGTAAAATCTGGATATAATAGGTTTCATTTATAAATATTTTAATAATGTACAATGTTAGAATTCAGTCAATTTTATAGGTTATAGTTTTAATTACGAAAGTAGAACAAAGTAAGGCCTATTGTATTAAATAAACTAAATGTAATGAATAGCATTGCTTTATTAACAGGTCATACAAAAGTATTAAATATAACTATAAAGTATATTTTAACTGGATTTCACATTGACAAGAAATATTAGAGTACTATATAGCAACAGTTTTATTTAGGAAGATGTTTACAATAATCTTAAAATACAAGTACTGAATTAAAGATTAGTGTATTACAGTACTATTTAATTACAGTACAATTAAAGACCAGCCAATTGTACTATATGAATTATTTTATTTATAGAATTCCTCTTTTTTATGTTCAATTACGGATAGCGATTTTGTGAAAAGGGTCCTACCTCTTTTCTTTTTCGTTCAAGTATCAACAAGGAAAGTTATGGTTGCCGCATATTTCGTAGGTCAGTTAGAGCATTGTTTATAAAAACGCGCTATAACACTGTTCAATTTCTTGCTGTATATTGTTTCGTTTTCCATTAATTGCAGAAGTTCGCACGGTCCGCTAATTGTTAATTAAAACAGAATTACAATAATCTGTTTAGATGTTTGCATCTTGATAAACATTAAAACATTTTCATATTAACAATTAAAATACAATTAATAGTTATTCGGTTGTTATTACTTATTTATATTTACCGTAAACAGTAAACAATAACCTCAGTTGAAATAGTATTGTCAAAGGAACAGATGTGGTATAGATCAGCTGTTTATGTGAACATTACCTCCACCCAAGCAGCACAATAGTGACAATTTTTTAATTGTTTATTAGGCTTTTTGGTTTTACTTTCGAAAAAGAAGACAATCAATCTTGAGATTTCGATGGCATATCAATTTTTAGGTCCGCTGAATAAAAAGTAAGTGGTTTTGCTCAGACCATGTGTGTGTGTGTTTGTGTTTTTAACACTGTAACGTTTTTGCGGTTTCAGTGCGGTTAACAGTTAGTTGTGATTTAAATGTCACGCAAATATTGACTTTGGTAGTCGCTTAGGAAGTTCGATAACAACCGAAATTAGTTCAAACGTTTTTGAAAAAAGGCTTTTACAGATCTTTAAAAAACGTAATTTAAGTACTCGGTTTCATCGACATAACCTGTTTTTAATTTTACATAAATTAGCATTTTAAATTTAACTGGAAACGAATTTTACTGTGATTAGCTGCGTGCAACGATTATTCATTTTGGGCCAAGTGTTCCTAATTCGTTGAATATCGCAATGCCGTTATAAAGACAATTGAGTTAAGGCGAGCTGCCGAATAAACTAAGGACGCCGGATCGGGCTCGAGCAGCCATTACTCTTGGGCCGGGCCGGGCCGGGCAATTAGCTAATCGCGTTTATCCCGAGACTCGCCTCGCTATAAATCTCTGGCAAGTTATTCCATTATGCAGCGCACCAGGTGTGATTTGCTTCCGTTAAGCCGATCACGTACCGTGTATGTTGGCGCTAATTCGTTTTGCCGTAAACTTTTCCTTCATACGTTATAACTCAACAAGTTGACAAAGTTTGTGCAGTACGTAACCCAACGCTTGACGACGTCGCCTCCCGCCACCTGCGCCCGCTAACCAATTACTTTGCCACCATACACGCTAACTGCATTAACTCCCCCGATATTAATAACACCGCTTTACCTTAGTTCACTTGCCTCTTATTTATTTACTTATGTTTTCAAATAGATTTTTTGCAGATTAACGTCTTTAATTTGTACCAGTTAGAGTTATGAAGATAAGGGATCGTCTTTGCACGTGGAAATTGCCAACAGTAGTAACTGGATTCGAATCTGCGTACAGAGTTCTAGCGAACTGGCCGCTAACTTACCGCCTGAGCTACTAGGGCTTCATGACCCCTAGGATTAAAGTTTTACTTTACAAAGAAAGTACATAAGGTTGTCTTAAAAAAGTCTTTCTTAAGATTTTCAGGACCTCTCGTCCTTTTAGTAGAAGAGAGGACTTAACAGTCCTAATTTCACCTCAAATAAAGACAATCTCTCTCTCTCTCACACACACACACACTCTCTCTCTCTCTCTCTCTCTCTCTCTCTCTCTCTCTCTCTCTCTCTCTCTCTCTCTCTCTCTCTCTCTCTCTCTGCTCAGGTTTCTATTTACAAACAGGAGGTACAATTCTGGGATCAAGTTTTGAATTCATCATTTGGATCAGAAATCACATTTAAAATTGCAAGAAAACTTAGCGTGATAAAAAAAAACTTTTGTAATTATTGTGATGGGAGACAGATAGGTTTGGCAGAGACACACTACTGTACCTTTTACCTTTTTGGTAAAATCTGGCTTCATGAAAATACTCTGTTCTTAAGGTAAGCTTCTTACTAGAAGCTCTTTTACACTGTCTAGCACACTGTACTATGCCTCCTACCTTTAAGTCCGGGAAACAGCGGTGGAGGGAACTGCGAAGTCAGATGAGAAGTGAGATGATGAGGAAAGAAGAACGGCGGGTTGCCTCGAGGGCCGGTATCGGTGCTGCTGCTTTCTCCGACAGGACGGAAACTGCCTCTGTGCAAACAAAAACATTGCTCTTTGTGATCTTACTTTGTTACAACTTACAGATACGGAACCAACTAACGTAGCTTTTGTAGAGCTTATTTTTAGCGAATTTATATGCGAAAATTAGCTATTTGAGCAGTCATTATGGTAAGACCCAGACCCGAGACTTTGAAATAAGCCCGATCCTGACCTCTGAAGATCGGTCTACCTTTTGAGGGATTGTTAACGATATATATATATATATATATATATATATATATATATATATATATATATATATATATATATATACTACCCCGCAGCGGGTTGCAGACTTTAACGTCCCTCGCGGTGCCCGAGTCTAACAAATACTTACACTTACAACACTATACTTACGTGTAAGTACTTACGTATTATACTTACAACACTATATATATATATATATATATATATATATATATATATATATATATATATATATATGGTGTGTGTGTGTGTGTGCATGAAATGAAAGAGAGAGAGAGAGAGAGATCCTGATCTCTAAAATATCAGTCAACGTTTTGAGGGTTGTTTATATATATATATATATATATATATATATATATATATATATATATATATATATATATATATATATATATATATATGTATATATACTGAGTGTGTGTGTTTGTTTGTTTGTGTGAGCACGATTTGTTTGAAATGTAGCAGGTAAATCGATTACGGTAATATCTTCAACAAAATCGTTAACAAGCGAAATTCGTTTAACAATTTTAAAGTGGCGGCCATTCAAATATTTAAACATTCATAACCTTTTTTCTTAACTACTTTTGAAAATTTAATTTTACCACCGTAATCAGCGTTAATAATTGCAAAAATTAGCATTTAAAGTGCTAATTTATGCAGATTCAGTGTTTTTGGATATTTGCTTCTATCACGTCAGCGAATCAGCTGCGTGCCGCCGTTTTTTACTTTGGAAACTTAATTTCGTTTCATTTGAAACTTCTGCCTTGACATTATCTAAGTGTATACAATATTATGTGGACTAATTACTTATTAATTCCAATAACTACTTAACCCCGCCCCGCTTTACCTTAAGCCTTTAAAGCAGACAATGTACAGTGCTCTAGGTTGTCTAAATCAAGGAAAGAATCGCATTGGGAAACTGTAAATCCCGGTTGAAGAAGACAGACTTTGACGACCATGCTTCGAAGCACATACGCAACAGAAAATGCATTAGGGGAGACGACTCCCCCGCCCCTGTTAAAATGAAATCTTTTAAAATGGTTTACATAATTCCACTTCCCGATGGAAAAGCGCTTAACCCCTCCCCTTGTTCTTCTTTTTCTTCTTATATCATGTATTTACTGTGTTTTTAAACCTCTTTGGATCTGTTTATTTTCAATATTTAGACTCTCAACTTGGTAGCTTTACGTGAATCTTCTGCTCCGTATGCGGATATAGTAACAGATGTGTGTTCGTTATTATAATTGCAGACCGTCGCTTAGCAATTATTTATTGTTCAGCAAGTTACGGTAATTCGGTGCAAAAATAATGCACAAACTTTCTTGCATTCAAACTGTTACAGCAAAAATGAAATATTGTTGTAATAGCAACCAGATGAATCCGGGATCTTGAAATGAGCGGCGATCCTGACTTCTAAGTTATATATATATATATATATATATATATATATATATATATATATATATATATATATATGTGTGTGTGTGTGTGTGTGTGTGTGTGTGTGTGTGTGTGTGTGTGTGTGTGTGTGTGTGTTTTAGCACGTTTACATATTCGTAATTTTAGTCCGGTTTTATTTAAATTTGATACAAAATTCTATTTTGATAATACATGTAGTTTGGAAAATTTCGTTAACCAGGGAAATTCAAGGAAAAAGTTTCAAAATGGCATCTGTTCCAAATCTTTAAAAAAATCGTATCTTTTTTGCATTAAAATTTGTGTTTTTGACAATATGATTTCATCATCGTAACCACCGTTAGAACAGCATAAATTAACGTTTTCAACTTTCAAATTGCATTGTAATTAAGAGATTTAATTTGACGGTTGTCAGGGTTCGGTTTTATATTTTACTGTATGTGCAGATTTTAATGCTGTTTATGATAGTGTAATGAGAATTTCAAAAAGGGCAAGATAAACAAAAAAATACTTTTGTTAATTCGGTTCCACCACGTCAACGAATCAGCTGTGCTCCGCGATTATTTCGACATCTTGTTTCCGGATATCACTGAAGTAAACCAGAAAATTGGGGTTATTTCTTCTAATGTGAGCAAGACTCGTGAGCATTTCTTCTAAGGGGTTTTTGCAAAACTCGTGTACACCGGATTCGAAGTAATTTTATAATTTATTTTGTTTCTATTATTTATCCTGCGAACTTTTGTTTTTTATATTTATTATTATTATTATTATTATATTTTAATGATTTGTTTTGCAATTATAGTTTCATTTTATGTGCATTAAGACAGTTTTTTTCAAAATCGTAAATTTAATTTTGAAAAAATTCCATTTCGAATAGTTTTTTTTAATCAAAAATTTCAATTATTGAACCAAAAATAATAATCATGTATCAGGTTTTTTCTTCTTTTTTATTTTAATTACGATAATTTGTTCGAAAACACGACAAATTAACATAGCTAGTTTTTAACAACATAACCTAAAATGTATTATAGCCTATCAGCTTTCCAATGAAATCAGCTGATCTTTACGAATTAGTACAAAACAACTGATCTTTTACTGTAAGTACCAATATTATCTTCTTCGTAGTTTCCGTAGTGTAGCTGTTATAACGTGCACCTCACAAGCGCAAGGTCCCCGGTTAGATCCCGGACGGAAACAAAGGAAATTTTAATTATAATTATTTTAATATGAGACTTGCTGTTTTACTTCAATATAATTTGTGCACTCGCATCACAATCAGCCCTGAAACATGATGCATGTTAATATGCCTTGGAAAAACTACATGCAGTACAGATTTCAGTCACTCGGATAAGTTTAGTCTTGGATTATTTCTACTTTGCACCAAAACCTTCGACATATTTTATGAATTTATACAGGTATGGAATACAAAATCGCGTCCAATGTTTATTGGCAAAAAATTGGTTGGATCATTTTCCCTTTCAATTGAATTTACTTATTGCCTATGCTAGACTTAATTTTCCAGAAGTACTTTGCTTGAGAAAGTAAAACGCTTAAAGTAAAATTAAACTAAAGGAAACACGTTTGAAGGGCGAACTGTTGTTAAAAACTAATCAATTATTCAGCCTAAAGTGATTAAATTATTTATGTGGCACGTGCTTTGGTGTCGTAAAAGAAGCCGATCTAAGTGGCCTGAGAGTGACTAAGGCTGCGCCGTTATTCCCCGGTGTCTTCAATTTGCGTCAACTAGCCAAACTTAGGGAACGCGGCCGTCATTTGCAACATTGCACGGCGTGAATCTTGCCAGCTCTGTGACGAGACTTATGCACGCGTTTTTTGCGCGCGCGCTTGTTTGTGTGCATGTGCGTGGATGTGTGTGTGTGTGTGTGCGCGCGCGCGTGCATGTGTGTGTACATATATAGTTTATACAAAAATAAACATACCTAAGTTGAAATTGTATACTCGAAGAACAGCTGTGGTGGGAAATCAGCTGTTTAGGTGAGCATTACTTCCACTCCCCGCATCATCATAGCGTAACCATTTTTTTCTTACATATTAGACTGCAATAATAACAAGTAATGCTGATTATAATTGAAAAATTATCTATCGGAGCGGTCATCATGGTAAGATCCAGACCCGGAACTTTGAAATGAGCAGTGATCCTGATGTGTAGATCTTTTTTTGAGGAACCGTTGAACAAAATTTGTTTACGTATGTTAGCACTATATTATTTACAGTTTTGTTCCGAATAATTTAAACTTGTTATAAAAATCGATTTTCATGGATTCAACAGCTTGGAGTAGTTTCTACCGTCCAAAATGCGCTCATACGTTTCAAAATGGCGGCAGTCGTAAATCTAAACAAAATTATCACGTTTTACATTTACACGGTTTTTGAAATCTGCTTTCACTATGATGATCAGAATCAATAGTTAAATAATTTGGCATTTGCGTTTTTTAAATACTTTAAATTAAATGGAAGAATTTGACGGCTGTAAGGGTTCGTTTTAGTATTTGAATTGTAATTCGAGACAGCTTCCTGCCGCGGTAATTAATTTTTCAATCGTCTGAATAAAACATAATCAGAGGGAAATCCTATTTACTTAAAATCATTACTATCCAAAAAATCGAAAAATTGACAAGATTTCTTAAAAACAAGTGATCGGATTTTCGTAAATTTTGGTCATAACAAGAAAAATTTTCGTCTTTAAAAAAATATTGCAAATATTGAATGTAAGTGTAGAAAGTAAAAATATAACGGTTTATAAATACAAATAATTTATCTTACACTCTTGTTAGCGACTCTGTAAATCCCAGACCCGGGACCTTGAAGTGAGAACTTTTTGAGGTCATACAATTTTTTATTCACATATATCTGTAGGCCCTACGTGTTAATCCGCTTTGACTCAAACTTGGCACAGAAGCTTGGTAATAGCTTCGACAAGTTCGCTCTTCGGTAAACCAACAAACTTCTTTTACCAGTCAAAAAATGTTTTAAATTTTAAAAAATAATAATAACTTGTTTGATTTAGATATTTTTGAAAATCCTATTTCATGCGTTAAAAACTGCATAAATCAGCATTTTGAACTTTCAAACTCCTGTGATATAAGGAATTATTCAGGGTTCATTTTAGTGTTTTCATTGTAATTTTATAGTTTAAAAATGCTAGTATATGCAGATTTTAATGCTGAATATGACGGTGAAATAGATTTTTAAAAATAGTAAGATAAAAAAATACTTTTGGAATTTGCTTTTATCACGTTAGCGATGCAACTGCGTGTAGCAATTGTTTAAGTCACACTTCATCATAATGTAAGTTGTACAAAATCCACTAAATTCATTAAATAAAGTGTTTAATATTTGGAATAGACGCCATTTTGAAACGTTTGAAGTGACTATTGCGTAACGAACTCGTCTAACTTATAACCAAAGTGCTAAGACCCTTCCGAAATGTATCAAAACATATTCTAGGCGGTCATTCAAAGTTCTGGGTCTTACTGTGAAGGCGTCCAATAGCTCATTTTGCAACGAAAATTTGCTAAAAATTACGGTCGGCTTTTTGGATCATGTTTCAGGGCTGTGTTATTGGTGGATTTTTTGCGTGATGCCCAAATTTATATTACTATATAATAGTATATTTTGCCCGTAGCAAGTCTCGTATTAAAGTAATTATAATTAAAATGTACTGTGTTCCCGCCCGGGATCGAATGGGGGACCTTGCGCGTGTGAGGCGCACGTGATAACGGAAACTACGAAGAAGTTTGACCGATGTAAGTACATGAAATGAATCGTCAGTTTAATTTTTGTGTTGGTAGTTATAGTAAAAGATCAGTTGATTTCATTGAACAGCTGATAGGCTCAGGCGTATCCAGAGGAGTTTGATGGTTATAACCAACCCATTGATAAAAAACTAAGATTGTTTTAAATTTTCTAATATTCCAACCACAGTTAAGTTTTTACGTCATTATTTGTCTCGCAACAAACCCCAAACCCACTGATAAAGCAACTACTGAACTGCTGCACTATTGTATTATTAACGTTTGTATTGTACGTGCTTAGTGAATGAATACACCTCTTCATTGCAATTATAACGTGTGGCAGAAAAACACAGTTAGTAAAACGTTTTTTTTTGCAAGCCTGGTTGAAAAACCGTAACTTTTAAGATGTCTGAATAACCAAAAAGTATTTTAAAAACATCCTCATGTCTTTCTAATTACTTTAATTAGGCCTATAGACGTTTTCCTAAACAAAACATAAGAATAAAGTTGCCCTCAGAATGTTTTAAAACTCGCCATTTTACGTCTAAGTACGTTTGGATAAGTCTCCAGTAGAGGACCCCCGGTACTGGTACCCCCTTCCCATTTGACCATCCTAGATACGCCTATAGATAGGCTGTAATACGTCTACGTTTTAGGTTATGTCGTTTTTTCGAACAAATTATCATAATTAAAATAAAGGGAAAAAGAAAAACGTGATACATGATTTTTATTTTTGGTTGAATCACAGAAATTTTTGTCTGTCGATGTATTTTAATGTTCAGTATGAGGATGTAACATGACGGAATGTATTTTATGTGGTGTAAGATTAAGCAAACACAATAAGTCTGGCGTTTCGGTCAATTACCGGCAAATCTAATGCCAGCCCGTAACCGTCGCAGAGCTTTTAAACTGATTTAAAATTCATAAACTGCGCATTAAGCTAACTACTCGTGTTAGAATACAGGATGTACTGCGCAGCCCGCCACCATTGAATTATAATCACGGTGCGCAGCTGTCTCGCTGACGTAATACTACCAAATTTCCTAAAGTATTTTTTCTTAATTTTAACTTTTTTTAAAATTCTGATTTCACCATCATAATCAGCATTAAAATCAGCGCATATTAGCATTTTAAACTTTCAAATTACATTGAAAATACGAAAAATGAATGCCGACCGCCGTCAGAATATTTATTGATTTCAACGGATATTGAAAATTCAAAATGCTAATTTATGTAGTTTTCAACGCTGATTGTGGTGGTGAAATTGGATTAAAATAATAATAAACTAAAGACAAAAGATATATGAATCTTTAAAGGTTTGAAATGGCTGCCATTTTGAAACTGTTGAACTAATATTGCTTGTTAAAGAACTTGTCCAAGTATTACAAAATCTATTTATTCGCCAAGTTTGAATCAAATCAGGCTAAAATTGGGAACGTCTGTGTGTGTGTGTGTGTGTGTGTGTGTGTGTGTGTGTGTGTGTGTGTGTGTGTGTGTGTGTGTGTGTGTGTGTGTGTGTGTGTGTGTGTGTGTGTGTGTGTGTGTGTGTGTGTGTGTGTGTGTGTGTGTGTGTGTGTGTGTGTGTGTGTGTGTGTGTTTGTTTATTTTAGTACGTTGACGTTCGCAATTTTGAATCTGAATTGATTCAAAATAGGCGAATAAATGGATTTTGTAATTGCTCGGACAAGTTTGTTAGCCAACAATATTCGTTAGCAGTTTCAATATGGCGGCCATTTCAAATATTTAAAAACTCGTAACTTTTCATAAATATTTTTTAATCTGATTTCACCATCTTAATTAGCTTTAGAAACTGCATAAAATGGCACTTTGGAAATCAAGTTGAAGGCGGTCACGGTTCATTTGTAGTATTTTCAGTACAATTTTAAAACTAATAATATTTACAGGTTTTATAATTTTGTTTGAAACGGTGAAAAAAGGTTTCAAAAAAGCGGATGATTTACAAAAAATGATTGTTAAAAAATCGCTTTCATATCGTGAGCAGGGTAGGTGCGTGCAGAGATTACAGTACTATGTATGGGAACAGTAGGCTCACATGTAGTGCATAGGGATAGGCTAAATATTGTAACGTAAACAAACTGTTACATTGCGTATTTCTGGCTTCCGTTAGGATGAACTGGCCAATGTCCTTGTCCGTCTCAGTGTATTATACAACTTTCTGGCGATCGTAATAAAATTCGTAACTTTTAAATAGTGTATTTTTTTTTTTTAAATCTGAAGAGAAAATATCAGCAATAGTAGCTTAATAGAAAAAGATTGTATCTTCGTATTTCTTCAGTGTGGTATTATTGAATATTGTTGCTTTTTGGAAATACGCTCCCATCAAGTCAGCTGTACAGCGATTATTTTATTGTGAACTTAAAGTTATGTTTGACAGCTGTGAGCGTAGCGAGGCAGTCGGGTTTACAAGGTTATGTAGCGGAGCGAGTTAAAATGGAATATTACAAGCGAAGCTTATCAATAATTTAAACCAAAAACAAGGAATCTGAAGGCGCGGGATTACCGTGACTTTAACGCTGATCAAGGATTAGGCGAAGGATTCGGTAAGGTTGCGTGCGGTTAGGTTGTGTTTTTAATTAAATGAACAGCAACGGCGGATTAAAAGGTGACATTAAAAGGGTTTGCTGTTCGGTAATCACCTTTAAAAGCGTCTTGCAGAACTTGGGGGGGGGGATTAGCTGGCGAAGTCGCGGCCGCCAGTTTTGTGTTAAACAATATTAATTGAGATGAAATTAGAGTTAACCTTAGCGGGGTGAGGGGAGGGGTGTAATGATTTTAGTACCAGTACTATTATTTTTTGCGATAAAATAAAACCTTTAAATCGGTTTATCAGAATTTGCTATAATTTTCGAGTAGCAACTCAAATCGGTCTACTAAATTTCAATATAATGAAAGTGCGACTCGAGAGCGAATCGAAAAAAATTCTACGACGTTTCAAATCAGGATTTATTCGTGCAATAGCTCTTGAACCGAATGTTTTTTTGAAAAATTAATATTTTTAGCATTTTTTACAGAAAAAGAATTTGTAAATTCTAATTTTTAATTATAAAAATGTTCTTGACGTAAGGGTAAGCCGGATAATTAGTTTAGTTTGCAGCGCTGTGCACGAACATGTTTTGGATTCAGAAGAGCCGAAAACATAAAAATAGTTTTGTGTGAGGAAGTGGAATTGACAAAAATACGATTTTATCGAAACCAATTGTAACGATTTTTAAAATTTACTCAAATGTTTTTTTTTCAAAAACGTCCAAGGAAAATGTTACGGATCGTTATCTCCCCCAAAAATCTTGGCCAGATTCCCCTAAAATCGGAGAATCTGCCTAATTTAAAAAAAAACTGTTAATCGTATTACCTGAAATTTTGGTCTTAACTGAAATCAGTATGGAAAAATTAAAAAATTCCTGAACTGCAAAACCGATTTTCCAAAATTGTACTTATACTACAAAAACTTATTATTTTTGAAGATCTCAAACGACCGCTATTTTAAATTTGATGAACGGTTTTTTTTATATTTTCAAATCAAAATGTTTGTTAACCGGTTAAATTTTGGTTAAATTCGCTTCCATCACGTCAGCGAGACATCGGCGTGAAGCGATTATAATCGATTTAATTCAAACGCCCCGATGAAACTTGTTTATACATTTAGATGTAAATGAAATCCAAGTGTAATGATTATTTCCTAAGCTACATCATACAACGTTTAAACTTTTTGCGGGGACTGTACTCGTGTCCGCCTTTTTGCAGTGATCCAGTATCATTGCGGAGAATGAGGGGCATTAACGACTTAAACACTCTGCCACTGTACTTCCTTCTTTCTGGTTAAATACATTGTCCTCTTCCACCACTAAGCCGAGGCAGGAAACGAAATAAGCCCGACCCGAACAAAGTACTCTAGGCTACATCCACATTCAGTGCATATTTAAATCTTATAGCTTCTAAATACTGTAAACAGTGTCTGCCTTGTGTCACGTTGTGTGTACCTTGTTTTCTCCGAAACGGCTCTGAGGATTTTCTTAACTTTATAATTTCGGCATTTTTTCCTAGACGAGGCATTTATTGGTTAAAAACTTTTTCGGGAAAATTCACTTTATTGCTTAACCTAGTAATATTTTTTTTCAAAAGCTTAAGGTATTTCCTTGAGACTTTGGCATTGAGGGTTCTCAAATACGAGAAATTAATTGCCCAGGTTAATTTTGCATGTATTAGCTCTAGAATTACCACAGTTATCCAAGTAATGGATTGTACGATCTAAGGAACCATAACTGATTTAATGAGCCTTTGCGGTTCCACCTTAATTTGGCTAGTACTGAGACTTGCATGGCTTAATCTTTGAGACAAGCATATGACTACTGGCAGGATCAACCAGGGCGCAATTAATTCTTACTTCCGAGGAAATTAATTTTCTGGCTTTTCTGAGCAACAATTGCTTATTTGTCGGTTTTTTCAGAAAAGGCTCAAAATATTTTTTGTGTCCAGCTTTGGGGTGTTTGACAATACGAGAAATTCATTGACCGATATTTAAACATTTTAGTATTAAGAATTAATAACTATCTCTTATATTTGTTTTTATTTGTATTAGTTATAAGCATTGGCAATAAATATAACCGGGAAAGAACACATATGGTGCGAAATCAGCTGTTTATGTGAATATTTCCTCTCCCTATCGAGGTATAGCCTTCTATCTCATGTAGGTAGTGTTCCAGATATTTCCGTGTTAAGGTTTTCAAATATTACACGATTTGGAATCAATTTTCGAAATTATGGACAAGAACATAATTCTCTTTTTTTGAGGAATAACCTACCTGTACACCGAATTTCAGTCCCCCACCCCAGTTGTTACGGCCGCTGGGATATTTTGTGGTAACATTTCGATCCTACACGAAGGTGGTAAAATTTGTGTTTACGTCACGTGAGCTCTTCTCTATCCAGAAGGCCTACATCACCGGGTACACGAGTTTTCGGTCGCTCATATTTTTACCGATCTGGTATGTTACACGTTACTCGTACTTGACGTGTTTTACCAGAAAGTTAATGCTGTGTAAGGAAGTTATTTGGGCAGGTTAAGGGCGAGGGGCGATGGAACAAAGAGCTACATAGCATTACACGTACTGCAAATCGTATCATTAGACAGGATGTGAGTAGCGAGCTCGGCCGCCATTAGGACCTTCACTTCCTGACAAACATAAGGGTTGTGACGTCACACCCCTCTCTTTTATCTTCTTATAGCCGGCAAATGACACGGAACCAGCGCCAGTCTCTCCACGTTTCCGTTTTCTAACAAAATTTATTCCAGTTTTTGTTTTCTGCCGCTTCGGTTAACGCCCACTTCACTTTTATTACAGCTTTAAGGAAGAGTTAGGATGATTTAGTAAATTACGCAATCAGAAGGCGCAGCACGCAACTGTCTCGGTCAGGAAGCTAATGTTACAGACTCCGCCATCAATCAATCGTCAACAATTATAATTTTAACTTACAAATTATATTAAAAATAAGAAAATTAGCTCCAACCGTTCCACGTCCGTTTATGTATTCTGAACGGAATTTGTAAATTTAAAATGCTAATTTTGGCAGATTTTACCGCTGATTGTGTGCAAGATAAAATAAGTAATGGTTTCTTAAGATATGAAATTGCCGCCATTTTGAAACGGTTGAATGAATTTCACTGGTTAACGAACTATCTAAAACGTATTGATATGCGCTTTATTTGACGATATTCCGACGTAAATCTACTTCAGCGAGACAGCTGTGTGACTGACGAACAAAAAACAAATCACGTACACGACGATGCCGGCGAGTGGTTGTTGATGTTTCTGTAAATAGATTTGGCTCGTTAATTTCTGTCACCGTTAACGAAGGGAAATGGATAAACAATAGAACATTAGATATTTATTTGATTAGAAGCGAGACAGCTTGATCCAGCGACGCACAATTGGCCGCATTGTGTGGGTCACGTGACCGCCGCGTGGCCCACTCAGGGGTTATCCGGACCCCGGCATCGGACCACCCCTGTTGTCACGTCCTTGTTCACGGTTGCTGTATCGTCGCCTCGTAAAATATTGCCGCCCAATGATTATTTGCATGTATATGCTAAAACATCAACTCGCGTATCAACGTAGACTACTTACTGTATGCACTTGTACAGGGTTCAAAACGTTATCTGGAAAACCCAAATCTCTATAGTATTTAATAAGCAACGGAAGAAATGTCAGCTGTGTGTTAGTCTATAGGTGAACATCACGCACTGCAGTAGCTTAACAATACTAGCCGCTGTATATTAGATATTATATCTATACAGGATGTTCCCAAAACGGTTCCATAAATCAAAACTAATAAAAACATTTGTTATTGTTAAAACCGTTCCAGAAATATAAAATGTTTTTATTAGTTTTGATTTATAGAACCATCACCTGGTAAAGAAGCATGATAAGTATTTTATTTATTGGTTTTATTTGGATTTGGATTTTATTGGTTAAACCGTTCTAGAGATATAAAATGTTTTGTTGGAAAAACAAAATGGCGGATAGTAGGAATATGAAATTTTTTCGAACATATGTTAGCTTTTCAGTTTTGAAACGTTATTTGGTAACATTCTGTTGTGCACGCGAGTGTTTATGATTTTGCTCCAATTTGATTTAAACACAATTTTGTATAAGCTTGTATAAGCTGACTGCCTTGCAAAATCATCTGTCGGTTACAAAAGGTTACGTTACTGAAAATCTTAAGGTAAATAAATTATGTAAAATTTTCTTGAAAACTATATTTTACAGTTGTAATTAATGAGCTTTTGAAATTGCCTGAAACCTATTTGACAGTGGTTCGATGTTGATGTAGGGTTCAGTGAATGCCGCTAACATGGTATGTCGTATAATTACGTGAATTATCCAGTTGAAAAGCCATTAATCCATTAGAAAGCAAGTTAATATTAATAGCGCGTGCATCTGCTTCTAATTACTTTGGCGGCATCATCTGTCTTAGGCACAACTTCATTACTCTGGCTCCGAGATGCTCCCCAAAACGTAAGCAATTCATTTTTCACACTTTATTGTGTCTCATTGATTAATCTTTATTTTATATTGAAATTAAACAAAGTATTAAATGTATTCCGTTGTTGTAATGACGTCAAGCAAACAGGCGTTTCGATTATATGCCGTGAGCCGGTTTACAGTGACTTTTAAGAGTGAGTTATGACTTTTATTTGCAGCCATTTTGAAACGAATATATTTGGTAACAGATTTGAGTGTTTGTTAGACCAGAGGACTTATAAAGTTTCTAGACACGCCAGAATCAGTACTCCACGTTGATTGCTCCAATAGCTCACTTTAGGGTTAGCTCTGCAACAAAACGTATTGTTTTCCAATAAACCCTGGTCTAAAAAATCCAGGCAGCTCTCTCGCTGGAGTTCCAAAATAATATTTTTCATTGTTAGACATTTTTTAATTTCGCCATCGTAATCAGCATTAAAGTCTCCATATAGACAACTTTTAAAGTCCAAAATCACTGTGAATATACGACAATAATTACTAACCGCTGTCAGGTTCATTTCCGTGCTTTTAATGGAATTTGGACATTTAAATCGCTGATTTATGCGAACATCAAAGCTGATTACTATATAAAATTAGACTTAAAAATATAAGTTAAAAAGAATTAGGATTTTTCTAAATATGGCCGCCATTATGAAACTGTTTAACTGCTTTCGCTGCACAACGAACTTGTCCAAAAAATTGCCGGAATTGGTTTTTGTACCAAGTTTGAAATGATGGTTTACGTGTTTTTGTTGTATGTTGTTTGGAAATTGGCTTGCAGTTCCCGCATTACTGTGCTTGCCATGTGCCTCTAATATAGAATGCCTGGCACAGCGAGAAGCTATCGTTCTCATTGATTTCATCATACATAATGATCAATAATCACAATCATAATCAATAATCACGGTACAGCTACCGTCTCGTCGTGCATAAAAGTCACTAACTAAGCCAGTTACAGTCCGACAGTAAATCGGAAAGAAATATAAAAAAGCCCCACGGCGGTCAGGGTTTAGTTTTTAGTTTCCCCACTTAGTCCCGGAACCGTAAATTTTTATAATTTCAAATTCGGTAAAATTTAAAATTCAGCAGTCGTTATTTGAAAATTTCAACAAAACCTGATAAAGCGATTTTGATAACACAAGCCGAATTTCTGGTCTTTATCGGCAGTTTCTGAATTGAATTTGGGGGTTATTTAGTGATCCATACGTTATGTTAGGTTACTAACATAAATTTTATTACCTATATAATATAATAGCGGGCGAAGCCGAGGCGGGTAACAGCTTACACACACACACACACACACACACACACACACACACACACACACATATATATATATATATATATATATATATATATATATATATATATATATATATATATATATATATATATATATTATATTTTTTTTTTTTTTTTTGAGTTTAACGTCCGACTATTGTGCACACTTGGGCTAATGCAGACTATGGGGATGATTTATAGCGTATGAAAATGCCAAGCCCTCGCCGGGAATCGAACCCGGGTCCTCGGGGTGAAAGCCTAGTACGCTATCCACTAGACCACCGAGGCGGCATATATATATATAATGTGTGTGTGTGTGTGTGTGTGTGTCAGCAAGCTCACACACATATTCGGGCAAATTTTGGTGTGAATATAGTTCAAAGCTATCAAACAAAACGTATGGATCAGTTCATTTTCAAGAAATCAGTTTTGTAATTTTTTTCTTATGTAAAATACAAGTACACGCGCGCGCGCGCACACACACACACACACACACACACACACACACACACACACACACACACACACACACACACACACACACACACACACACACACACACACACACAACACACACAAACACAGTAAAAAGCACGGACAAACATTAAAGTAAAAAATACTTTTTTGGGATTAATAAATCCTGGGAAAAAAAAATCTGAAAATCGATTTTCCACGGTCACCAAACTTTCCTTATACTTCGTGGACACACTACACGTACCCTGAAGTAACCGCTTAAAAATAACTTGATCCGGTCTAATTGATTATGAAGGCAGGCCAACATTAATTCTAATTATTCAGTCAGACGTGATTGTAACGAGGTGCGCTCGAGTGACGGAACGCTCTAATTGTTGACAATTGCCAGCATTGTTGCGTCATCATGTCCACTCCATAAATACAATTAATTGTTACAATTACTTAGGCCTACTGCAGCCCAGTGTTTGGAGGTGCGTTGTTGGGAAATTTAAATACGATTAATATCAATGCCGAGAGTGTTATAACGTCTTGTGTGCAATGCAGCGTATCTGAAAGTGAGAAAATGAACTGTGGAACGGCCATCATGGTAAGAACCGGACCCGGGAATTCGAAATAAGCGCGCGTACACACACACACACACACACACACACACACACACACATGTATATATATATATATATATATATATATATATATATATATATATATATATATATATGCGTGTGTGTGTGTGTGTGTGTGTCAGCAAGCTCACTTCCGTGTTTTTTAGTCCAATTTGATTAATCTTTTTTTAATGTTACATTACAACTGTTAAATACAACTTAACAAATAACGTTTCCTTAATACAGTAAGTAGTTGACAATGTTATGATTGTCCTAACTATAATCCTATTGACCAGAGTATTCTTAACACACCAAGTCAATTGGTCCTCTTCAGCCTTCGGAGAACCCTGGAGGCGTTGAGGCAGCATTTCTACATTCTCGTGTGCTTTCAATCTCTTGCTGTGTCTTAAGGAATACACCTTAATTTCCTCAGCACGGTATTGATTTTTAAATCACGGTGGATGTTGTCATTTCTCACATACCACACGGCTTTGCAGATTGGCCTCAGTACTTTGTTTTGGAATGTCTGTGTCTGCTTAATGTTAGTCTTCTTGGTACAACCCAACAATATATGGGAGGACCGAAGCTACTAGGTGCCGTGGGGCAACCCAGGTCAAAGTCATTCAAATTTGTCACAAAAATCGAGTACGGAAATAGTTTGGACAAGTTCGTTAACCAGTAAAATTAGATCAACAGTTTCAAAATGTTTTTAAGTCTTTAAAAAAATAATAACTTGTTTTGTCTTGAATGGTTTTTTTTCAAAATTAGTGATTTTGGGATTGTAATCAGCGTAAAAAACTGTATAAATTAGCATTCTGAATTTTAAAAATCCAAAAAGAAATATTTTTGACAGCGGTCAGGGTTTATTTTTATGATTTCAATGTATTTTGTAAGTTTGAAATGCTAATATTTTTTTTATTTTAAGACGAAAAGCACATTGAGGCTATTATCGCCTCCATAAATAAATGTAAGTGTGAGTGTCAAGTGTTAAAGTCGTAAGTGTAGTGTTGTAAGTGTGTGTTAGACTCGCGTACCGCTCAACCCCCTCAATAGAAACCTCTCAATAGGTGCAGCTAGTCTGCACCTCTCTCAATGGAGGTTTCATTGCCGATTTTAATGGTGGTTCAGAATTTCAAAAAGGTTAAGTTACAGACAAATACTTTTGCAAATTCGCTTCTATCGTGTCAGCAAGAGAGCTGCGTGTCGCAACTTCATTGTGTAACTGAATGGTTAGGTTAACGCGTTCGGCAACTGTACAGCGATGGGAATACACTTGCATAATTTATGATAAACTTGAGAAAAGATGTTATGTGTCGCATATAAAAAGAGAGGCGGGTATTATACAGTCAAGAAAGTATTGCTCTTTGTGAAAAAAAGAAAACGAGTTAGATCTCACTCCCCGCTTATAAAAAGTGTATCAGAAAATGAACTTTCTTTTAGTATGAAAAATGTATATCACAAAGTTTTGTAGAAATTCTATCAACTTTGCTGCTTATTACATCACGCCGCTCGAAACCCGGCTGCCTATCGGAATAAATTGAATTTCATTCGGAAAGCATAGCTCGCAGTTTTTTTATATTTTTAACTTTTATATACTTCCCTTTGATGGTATAAAAATATGATAATTCGTTCAGGAACGAGCGAGAGAAAAGAAGGGTCAGGGAAGAAGTGAGGGGGCAGGCGGATAACGCGATAGAAATGTCAAAAGGAATGGAATACTATTTTTCAATTAAATATTCATGGGACGGGATAGAACCCTCGTTAATTAGCCTAATTCATTAGCGGGAGTGTCGTTATCGTATTTTATTAAGACGAGGCTAATTTTGTTATGCAGATGGCGGTGTAATTTCTGGCCACTGAAGGGAATTTCAAACTAACGCTGAATTTAAGTTCACTTCACTTTTATGATAATACGGTGTAAAGTTGTTTGAGGTTAAGTTTAACCGTGCCCGATGTGGTTAAGGCAACGGCCAGTTTGCTGCGTCTCCGGACTTGTTCATCTCGAGGTAGGTTCAAGACTGAGGTTACTGCCGTAAGCTTTCTTTTCTGTTCATGCTGGTACTAGAGTACAGGGTTGGGCACTGGAGTATAGAGTTGAGTACTAGAGTACAAGGTTGAGTACTATAATACAGGATTGAATATTAGAGTACAGGGTCGAGTATTAGAGTATATGGTTGAGTACTAGAGTACAGTGTTGAATACTAGTGTACAGGGTTGGGCACTAGAGTACAGAGTTAAGTAATACAGGGTTGAGTGCTAGAGTACAGAGTTGAGTACTATAGTACAGGGTTGAGTACTAGAGTACAGAGTTAAGTAATACAGGGTTGAGTGCTAGAGTACAGAGTTGAGTACTAGAGTACAGGGTTGAGTACTAGAGTACAGAGTTGAGTATTGGAGTACAGGGTTGAATATTGGAGTACAAAGTTGAGTACTAGAGTACAGGGTTGAATATTGGAGTACAGAGTTGAGTACTACAGTACAGGGGTTGAGTATTGGAGTACAGGGTTGAGTGTTGGATTACAGGGTTCAGTGTTGGAGTACAGGGTTGAGTACTAGAGTACAGGGTTGAGTATTAGAGTACAGAGTTGAGTACTAGAGTACAGGGTTGAATATTGGAGTACAGAGTTGAGTACTACAGTACGGGGTTGAGTATTGGAGTACAGGGTTGAGTGTTGGATTACAGGGTTCAGTGTTGAGTACAGGGTTGAGTACTAGAGTACAGGGTTGAGTATTGGCGTACATGGTTGAATACTAGAGTACAGGGTTAAATATTGGAGTACAGGGTTGAGTATTGGAGTACAGGGTTGAGAATTGGAGTACAGGGTTGAGTTTTTTAGTGCAGTAATTGTTACGGTATTTTTCTAAAATTAAAACATATCCCTGCTAAAAAAAGTTTGTGAATTGTATGTTCACATTTTATATTATTGTACGACATATAAAACTCTTACTTACCCTTCGGATGTGAAACCAGGGAATAGGGGGTGCGTGAATGTGGTAGTCGGGGATGAAGCCATAGTTGCGGGGCGATGGGAAGTGTTGCTTTCAGAAACACTTGCCGGCGAGGATGTGATGCTAGCGGGTCCGTTGGTCGCAGGTCTGGGCGAGGAACCTCTGGACGCGTCTCCACTGGAACCATAGGATGCTGTGAGAGCCCTTTAATGCGGTACATACTAAGAAAAACGTTTTTGTTTTGTTTTTTTACTTTAAAAAGTAAAAATGCATTAAAATTTTGATTGAATTTGTTCGTTTTTCAGGATCTAAGGACTTTTACTTGGACGTGTGTTCCTGTGCGCACGGCCGGATGCTGAACTAATCAGCCAATTTCGATGAATTACTTTTGATGAACGTAATACAGTCTCCATTTGAAATAATCCCGGCCCGTAGCTGTTTTGTTCGCGTGATAGAATCGAATTTCCGAAAGTATTTTTACTTTGTCTTGCTTTTTTTGAAATTCTGAGTTCGTCATCATAATTAGCATTAATATCTGCATTCGGATTGTAATTAAAGTTTCAAATTACATTGTAAATATTAAAATGAACTATGACCGCCGTAATAGAAAATTTTTTTTTAATTTCAACAGGTATTGATAGTTCAAAATGCTTATTTATGCAGTTCTTAACGCTTACTGCGGTAATTAAATCGGATTTTCAAAGAAATCTAAGACAAAAACGTTATGATTGTTTAAAGATTAAAAATGGCTGCCATTTTGACATTGTTGAACGCATTTTCTGATTAACGAACTTGTCCAAGCTATTATCATAATCGATTTTTGTGCCAAGTTTGAATCAAATCTGATCAAAATTGCCAACGTGAGCGTGCTAAAACACACACACACACACACACACACACACACACACACACACACACACACACCACATACAGACACATAATTTTTAACGGTCCCTCAAAAGTAATCTAGAGTTCGGGTTCGGTGCCCATTTTAAGATAGCAGCTCTGGGTTTTACCATGATGGTTGCCCATTTTTTAAATAGAATTTGCTGAAAACCATAGGCCTATCTGTTAGAAGGCAAATTTTAAGTTAATGTTTAATACTGTACACACGTAGCCTAATTTAGAATATGAAGGAAATATTCGTGTTATAAACATTACTTTAAATGGTTTTGTTATTAATAAAATGTTCAATATTTTGTTGTCAATCACGTTTTACTTTAAAAAAAAAAGTTTAAAAAATGTCTAAGTAGTTGTCTCTAACTTATTAGTTGGACTTAACCAGTCTGCGCAGCTATCAAGTACTGTACTTACCTAGGCGAGTAGGGTCTTTCTTCGTTATCAGTGCAGCTGATAGGCGTAGCACTCCGGTCTGACACTTGCAGAGGGATATCCTCAATGTCCGCATCCTCGCCGCTGCTGCATACTTCCGGCTCGTCACTCATTGCCTGGAACCATCGCAACACCGAGAACATTAATAGACACTCCGCCTCGCCTGTAACAGCACTGTATGAACTTATATACTATATCATACCGTTAATAATAGCTGTACTTGTTTGTATTCCTCAAGTGAATGTAGTGGAAAATCAGCTGTTGAAGTTAAGGTTACCGTTAATGCAGGATAACACTTGATATAGTCGAACGTTTACCGGAAATCCCCGAAAATGTGTCCGTGGACACGAAATGGTTTTAAACTTCAATTCATTGAAGTGGGTTTATTCGAAACGTGAATGCCTTGAGTACAAATCAATTCGACTGACACTTATTTAACCGGTTCAAAACTACCTTTTAGAAAGGTTCTACTTTTCATTTATTGTTGGTCCAGGAAACTAACAACAATAGAATTTTGTGAGCGCGAACTAAAATTGAACCGTAACACTGCTGTTGGTGTTACTAGTGTAACTATGCGAGAAGTCTGTGCCGACAATTTACTGCACTACCCTGTACAAACTGGAGGACCAGGCACGACTGCGGAAATTGATGAAAGTTTATTTTCTCGTTGTACAAACAATGTTGGACGTGTACTCACACAACAGTGGGTATTTGAAGGAGTGTAACGTGCAAGGCGAGAGTGTAGCCGTCGCTGAACGTTCTGCGGCTCTGTTGTTGCCCATAATTAAGCAGTATGTCCTACCAGGGACAACTATTTTATCAGACGAGTGGCGAGTATATACAAATGTTTATAAGTTAGGTTATGTACATTATACAGTAAACCATACATACAATTTCGTCGATCCTGAGAGTGGCGCACATATACAAACGATCGTACCTGACGTCTGGCACAGCATCGAAATAAAAACCAATGCGGGACCAGACGCGCATTGTGTGGGTTTATGTGGCGGCAGCGACACGAAGGAAAGGACCTATTCGAGGAAATATTGCGCAATATCATCGAGTATTGGCTACCTTCATTGCGTTAAACAGGTAACCTACTTAAACTCTACTTTAAATAGTGGTATACTCACAACTGAAAATATCCACATATGAAACTATATGCCTAGGCATATGTGGAAATACTTAAACTCAGGGCAGATCCTGAGTGATCAGACCAAAAATGAAATTAATAAGTATTACATGTGATCGAGAAACCATAGCCCCTTTAAAAAAACACTACACAATAGCTGACAATATCGCATCAGAACAAGACAACAATCAACAACCGACTGATGTCCGCTCATGCCAACACCGGGTGGAGCAACAATCGTTGCGTATTGTTTTTATGTACACAGATAATGGCAAAAATATCCAAATAAACTAATATATAATAAATAAACTAAAATATAATAACAATACGTCGTATTGTCACAGGTGACAATAGCATTTGTTTAGTTATATCATACCCTTACCCATACAAGTTTATCTTGCAGCAAACCATCAAGTCACACAAACAAAGCTTCTACATTTCTATTTAAAGTAGTCTAACAAAGAATACCTGCTGTGTAAGTGCGAGTCCGTACTGTAATGTAGATACTTAGCGCTTTAATTTGTAACACTACACTTAAAACGATAAACTTAAGACAACGTGAAGTTCAAATAAACGGGGGCGGGAAGATACAAGGCGCAAGGCAAGGGATTGGAAGAGATTCAGGCGTATTGCCTCTGATGTAATTAATAACAGAACCACTTCTGCACGCTCAACTCAGGTGTGTCGCGCTAAATTATTGTCTTCGAATCCAGTAGTAATACATTAAGACGGCGTTGTGCTTTGCAAACCATCTTTAATGATGATTCCCTCTAGAAATGTAATTACTAATTAGAAACGATCTCTCCGCATGTCCCGCTAAGCTGGCGCTATCTATCCTGATGATAAACAACTACAGCTTTACACCTGGGCTCAAGAATACAGCCGCTACTTGTGTTAACACTTCTTAATATAAATGACTGTTAGAGAACTCTATGCGGGCGGGCGTAATTTATCTTTGTTTCTTTTTGCTGTTTTCTTATAATTAGTGCTGTTTATCGTTTCTAGTTTCCGTTACACGGTGGATCGTGATTTACTCTGCCCGGAACGGTTGCGAAGTTTAACAATTTATGCGACTGTTGTAAATCAACAAGTTTTGCTTTTACCTAGTGTTGAGAAGTAATACAATGTCATGTAAAATTTTTCTTAGGTTAACGTGTTTAAAAGACTAACACTGAACGAATGGATGAGATTTCAACGAAATTGATTGATAGAAATGTTTAGGTTTCAAGTCGATAAAAACTTTAAGCAGGCCTAATAGTACCGAATGTATCGGGTCAGGAGATGTCAACGAAAAGTCGAATTAAATTACGATACGTTGATTTGTTTCTAAATACGTGGAAGAATTTCATTGGACATTAAGATTTTACAACTATTGAATTTGGGATTACAAATTTATCACTGATTTATAATCCGTTGTTTTTTTTATTTTAAGGCGAAAAACACATCGAGGCTATTATCGCCTCCATAAATGTAAGTGTGAGTGTAAAGTGTTAAAGTCATAAGTGTAGTGTTGTAAGTGTAAGTGTGTGTTAAACAAGGGTACCGCGAGGGACGTCTAAATCCTCTCAATATTCCGGTATGTTTTATTTTTAGGCAGTATTACATATTATATTACAAATTAGAAGACTCAGAAAAATTAGTTTCAAAATGGTGATAATTAAAATAATGTCTTTAAGTAAACAGCGTTAAAATCTGCATATATTCGCATTTTAAAATTTGTAATACTCCGAAGCATTGCGTTAACAGTAACCGACGTCAGGATCGAATTCCAAAATTTAACTCTGAATTTGACGATGAAATCGAAGTTTAAAAAAATCTAGATAAGTTTTGAATTTTTTTTAAATTTTGAAACTGATCTTGCTGAGTAAGTTCCAATCACCGGAATCGTGCCAGAAAAACGTATTCCACGGTTCATAATCTGTGTTTGTTTCATTTCATCGTGTGAGCTTCAGCTGAGATACAGATGGCTTTGCATTATACGCATGAATGCATATTATACGCTGCATTATCATATCCATGCACTGTTGCCAGAAACCATAGTTCACGGAATCAGGAAAGCAGAATATAATCAGAGTCACCGAGCTTATTTTCCTAGCCTCAATCTGTTTTCTGGAGAAGTTGAGAGCTCCCACCCTCCGTTGTATGCTAATGTCGTATACAACGGCATAAATGATGGCGTTTTCCCTTTGTTCGCATATTTTATACTAAGGACAAATTCATTCTTTTGTTGCTCGGATGAATGGGTTATGCCTTTTGATACATATTTCGTGTGTTCTCTTGCTGAAGATATTGCAGGGTAGGATATAAATCTTGCAGGATATTGTGTCAGGAGATACTGCTTTGTCGTCGGCACTTCGGCTGCTCTCCTTCCTCCTTCTCCTTTAACTTCTCCTTCCTTAACTGTGTAACTTGAAATTATTCAATTTGTCTTGCTTGTTTCGGAGAGTTCTTTTAATTTGATAAGTTTTTGTTGTGTTTCGCAAATTTATATGTTGTTCCGTTTTACCAGAAAAAAGCGTAGAGCCTGTTAATGTTTTCCTATAATTTTTTACGGAATTTCATTTGGAAAACGAGCAATTGGAGTGGCCATCACTGTAAGGACTAGACCCGGCACCGTGACGTATATCTACACTTCCATCCTGATCACTTTCTCAGGGGTCATTAAATTTTTTATATTATAGTCCATGTGCGTGTTAGCACATGCAGACAAGCTGCACCTATTGAGAAGATATAGACGTCCCTTGCGGTACCCGAGTCTGACACACACTTACACTTGCAACACTACACTGACAACTTTAACACTTTACACTCACACTTACATTTAGGGAGGCAATAAATAGCCTCAATGTGCTTTTCGCCTTAAAATAAAGAAACAAAAACAAACAGCACGCTTACGTTTGCGATTTCATTAAGACATGGCACAAATATCGGCTGTGGACAAGTTCGTTAACCACGAAAATTCGTTTAACAGTTTCAAAATGGCGGTCACATAAAAACTTTTTAAAAATAAATTACTTTTTTGTCTTAGGTTTTTTTTTAAAGTCGTGATATCACCAGTACAATTTGCATAAATTAGCCGCGAATTTTCAAAATACGTTGACATTGAGAAACTCAATTTGACGACGGTCAGGGTTCATTTTCGTATTTTTAGAGTAATTTGAAGTTTAAAGTGATATTATATGTAAAGTGTAATATAAAATAATTACTTTTCAAAATTCATTTTGATTACATCAGCAAGACAGGTGTGTGTCACGTTTCTTCTAATTAGTGCTTCTCTGTAATTCATTACGGCAACATATTACAGAAATTGTATTCCGTAAACAGAAGCTGTTTTAATAAAACTGGCCTAGACATCCGAAAGTTACAAATACAGTATAGCCTAGCATACACGGTGTGTGAAAAGCTTCAGTCAGACAAATACGAGTGTGTACCAGATCTGAATAGTTGTAAGAATGTTAAAACTTAGAATTAAAGTTAATAAATTAAAAGTAACACGAAAACAAACAAAATAAAACAAGTCTGTAAAGAGGCCTTATGCACTGAAACTGAGTTTTTACTTGTTCGCGCGATACAAGAAGATTAGCAAACGGGTTGTAGTTTTCCAAGTAGTTTATTTTGAATTTAAAATCGAAATAAAACGTTTTCTAGAAATAGCAAAAGGTCTATAGTGGGGACTTGGTCGATTCAGCTAAAGCACCGGGCAGTCTGCTGCGTCTCTGAACTGCGCTTAGCTGAACTGAACTTAAAGTTCTTAGTTCTAGCCGCGGTTACTTCCGTTAGTCTAACTGGCATAAAGAATGGACGTTAAGCAAATAAAAAAAAAATGTATGACCTTTAATCAAAGAAATTTAATTTTCCATTGGAGAAATAAAGTAATGTAGCCATTGCAGTGAGATCTATCCCAAACATCTATAGCATACTTTGTAGTTCCCCGCAAGGGGTGCAGACTAGCTGCACCTATTGAGAGGATTTAGACGTTCCTAGCGGTACCCGAGTCTAAAAAACACTTACACTTACGACTTTGTAAGTCGTAATAATAGTGTAACCTATCTAAATAAAACGATTGTGAAGTGTTTTTTAATTTACAGCTCTTAAGAAATTATTTTCATAAAATTTGTTCCATCAAAATAAAATTTATAAAAATTTAAAAAATATAGTATTAAAAAAAATTAATAAATTTATAGCCGTCAAGGACGCGGTTTGGGTCACATAACGGGCAGGGAGCACCTTCTAGTATGTTTAACATTTTTTATACCAAAGTATGTCCACACCCAGCTAACAAAACTAGAGAAGGATCAGCTGTATTGATAAAAGAAAATATATTACATTGGGAGGAACCTGCGGTTGAAGAAGAAATGATGCAAGTAACTACAGTCAGCATACAGTCTAAGAAGAAACTGCTTAAAATTTTTGCAATATACAGCCCACCAAGACACTCGCCCTCCAAAGATGACTACAAATCTCTTTAAAACATTGGGTTCATGTTTTGTTATTGGAGGAGATTATAATTCAAAACATACGCACTGCGACTCTAGACTGATCACTACAAAAGGTATTGATGCAGGACTATATCAAAAAAACTATATCATGCAGGACTTTCTTTCTTCTGGAAGAATATGCATTTATATCATATTATATCAACTTACTGGCCCACTGATTCCCAAAAATTGCCTGATTTGATTGATTTCTTTGTTACCAAGGGCATAAATTGTAATTATATTTCTGTTGAAAGTAACTACGATTTGTCATCTGATCATACGCCAGTGATTTTAACAGTCAGTGAATCAATAATACAGAAATCAAAACTATGTACAAAAAAAAAAAAAAAAACTTGGGCAAGTTTAGAGCAAAGTTGCAGATGTACTTGAACCTTGAAGCTCCACTTGAGACCAAGGAAGAAATTGATAGAGGAGTTGAACAATTCATTCCTGATATACAGCAGGCAGCAGAAGAAAATGCACCACCTCAAAGTCGAAACATTGGATCGGACACGAGTTACCCAATGGAGATCAGAGAGCTGGTTTTATAAAAAAGACGCGCTCGAAGAAAGTGGCAGCAATCCAGATATCCTGAGGATAAAGTTAGATTTAACCGACTCAGTAACCAACTGAAAAAACGTATCAAGGAAATTAAAAATGAAGCGTTGTGTAGATTTCTCAACAATTTAACTGCTGATGAAAATACAGAATATTCACTTTGGAAAGCTGATAAATAAATAATGAGACCTAAAATTAAAAATCCACCATTAAAGATGGAGAATGGTATGTGGGCCACAAACTCTGTACAGAAAACGAATCTGTTTGCTGAACATCTAGCCGGTGTTCTTAGTCCTTTTTCAAAAACACAGATCAGGGAACTATTAGTTCACCCGATAAAAATGACAAAAAAGAAATTCAATTCGTGATCTTGAAAGAGCTTAAGAATATGATAAGGTGTAACATATCAGCAAAGAAATCACCAGGATATGATCTTATAATTGGTCAGATAATAAAAGAGCTCCCAGATACGGCTATTTTAAGGCCGCAACATATGATTAATGCCTGCCTTAAGGTGAAATATGTACCTCACCATTGGAAAATTGCGGAGGTAATACTGATACTAAAATCAGGAAAGCCCTCTTCCGATGTAACATCATACCGTCCGATATCATTATTACCAGTCATGTTTAAGATCTTCGGAAAGCTGCTTCTAAGAAGGCTTGAACCGATCATTCGAGACAGACAGCTGATTCCTTCACATACGTTTGGGTGAAGGACGTAGTAGACGTTTGGGTGTCTATAGTAGACGTAGGCATTCTACTATAGATCAGATTCACCGCATCATCAACATAATTGAAAAAACTCTTGAAGAGAAGAAAATATGTTTAGCTGTTTTTCTTGACGTCGCGCCAGGCCTTTGATAAGGTTTGGCACGAGGGTTTTGAATATAAACTACACAGGGACCTACCAACTCAGTACTTTGAGTTATTACAATTATATATTAAAGGAAGGTACTTTCGAGTTCGTCATGGCTGTGACTACTCAGAATTAAAGAGGCTAACAGCAGGTGTACCGCAAGGTAGTGTCCTTGGACCAGTGCTCTATTTTTTGTATACATGAGATATTCCAGAGGTTGCTGATTCAATTGTTGCCACATTTGCTAATGACACCGCTAGCCTTGCTGTTGATGCTTGTGTTGAAAAGGCCACGAAAAAACTACAAAGTGCAATGGATAGGATAAGTACCTGGACAAAGTGCTGGCGAGTTAAACTGAATGAGACAAAATCAATTCATATAAACTTCACCAATAGGAAGATAAACCCATCCATTGTTTATCAATGCTCAAGCTGTTCCTTACTCCAACAATGCCAAATACTTGGGGATGACCCTGGATACAAAGCTCAAGTGGAAAGTCCATGTAAAGAAAAAGGTAAAGAAAACTTTACTGGCTGCTTGGACGTAACTCTGAGCTTTCAGTGCAAAATAAAATTTTAATATATAAACAAATATTGAAACCAGTATGGACATATGGCTTGCAATTGTGGGGTTGTACAAAACCGTCGAATATAAAAATAATCCAAAATTTCCAAAACAAAGTCTTGCGAGGAATAGTCAATGTCCCATGGTATATTCGTAACAATGATTTACATCGGGACTTGAACATCAGGCTTGTCACAGATGAAGTTAAAAAAATGTGCAACTAGTCATAATCTACGGCTTCTTACGCATGAAAATTGTGAGATGGAGATAGTATTTGAAGTGACCGCAACGTTCGCCGCCTCAAGAGGACTAAACCTCATGAACTGCTTCACTGATGTGAAGGAAGTTATTAATGTAATAGCTATCCTACAAATGTGATTTTGTTGTAGATGTACCATTAGTTGATCTTGTAAAGATTGGTAATGAGTATTAAATAAGTAAAAAAAAATATTTAGAAATTAAATATTTTATAGAAACTAATAGAAACCAAAGTATTCAGGAACTAATAAGCATGTAGGCCTATACACACACACACGCGCGCGCGCGTAAAATATGGTTTTTTAAGTATAAGAATCAAAAAATTAAACGTATTAAAGATTTTTAATGACCAACATTTTAAAACGATATTGGGAACTAGCTTGTGGAAGTTGATACAAAGTAAGTTGCAGACGCTATTTGAAATTTTAATATTTTCAGCGATCTCTCAAAATGTGTTTTGGAGGTCAGAAACTTTGCGTATTTGATGGTCTCAGTTCTTGGCTGCAACACGGTGACGAGGCGAGGGAGATCTGTAATTAACAAACAGTGTAGTAACTCCAAAACCCAAGTTGTTACCTTCGTTACTGCCTGATCTTTTATCTCCTTCTCGCATCCGGGTTCTCTCTTTCCTCTCTCTTGTTCTTCGCGTTTTCTCTGTTCCTCTTTCAGTCGTTCCGCTTTCCTCCATTTCGCTCGTCGGTTTTGAAACCAAACCTGGAAAAATAAAACACGAATTGGTTAGTGTGTCCGTAACAGCCGACAGTAGTCCGACGGAAATGTTTTCTCCAGTTTTTATTTTGAGTTTTAACGTCTTACCAAGATCTGCCTGTATAAAATCACTTTATTTTATACGACACTTACAATGTGCTCTTTGAATGGAAGGGATTTTCTATTTTTACCCTAAAACTAATTAGTATAAATAGCAAAGTATTAAATGGAGCAAAATACGTTAGCAAGTTTAACGTTTTTGCGTGTAACTATATTCAGTTATTTTTGTTTAATGTCTTTTCCAGTCATCGTATATTCAAAATTATGAGTGAATAGATGACAGTCTGCTACTGTTAACATGAATTATTCAGATATTCGGATGAGATGTTTCTAAAAAAAATCTTATATTATCGGTTTTGGTGAAGTTGTTAGAAAGCATAAATAGTCGCGGTACTCAGCTGTATCGTTGACGTGATAGAAGTGACTTTCTAAAAGTATTTTTCTTTAACTTACCCTTTATAAAACTCTGATTTCACCATCATGAATGAGTTTCTAGGGTTACTATTCCACCTCGACCGTCGTAGATCTATTGTGCTCCCTTTCTACGTTCCTGAGATACTATTTAAAAAATTCCGTATTCCTGGTATTTAAAAAAAATCAGCGTTTTTAACTGTTTAATTTAGCAATTTTAATTTCCAAAATCCGTTGAAATTTGGAAAGTTACTTTGACGGAGGTCAGGTTTCATTTTCGTATTTTCAGTCCAATTTCAAAAAAATATAAATGCGTATTTTAATACCACTTATGATGATCAAATTAAAGTTTCAATCAGAAGGTAAGATAAATATTTACTATTGGCAAAAAAAAATACTTCCATCACGTCAACGAAACAGCTGCTATTATTAAGTCTTATAAAAAAAATCTTAGGTTATGTATTTTGATTATTTCAAATTTCAAATTAATTTATGATCTTAGCAGTTACCTAATTAAAATAAAACGTCTTCGATCAGTGTTTTATCGATTACTATATTGTAATCGTTAGCATCGATACCGCGACGGTCGCATTGCAGTGGCGGCTGCCTTAAACTCGGAGGCGGAGGCGGAGGCACGCCAAAGAGCTGACAATAGATTTAAGTTACAAGTATCCGCCTCATTAAGTCATCCCGAGTGGCAACACAATGTAATGAGATGCTTCACTCGAATCTAAGAGTCTCATTATGTCGCTAATTGCATATCCACTCTAGCCTCTATGACGGCACAAAATCATAAACAACAACCTTAAGTACTGTATATATGCACTCACTTGCAGTCCCGAGTGCGCGTCTTTACAAATACTTAAGTAATATTTCACACGTACACACATACACACACACACACACACACACACACACACACACACACACACACACACACACACACACACACACACACACACACACACACACACACACACACATTTTAGGAAAAATTAATTATAGACAGTTGGTCACACTATTGTAGAGTATTACTTAAAGTTAGTGGGCTACATTTAGGAAAAAAATATAGACAAAATTGTTGGAAATATTATTGTAGAATAATACGTAAAATAATTAGTAGGATATTTTTAGGGAAAAAAATAATTATACTTACTGGTCACACTGTTGTAGTGTAATACATGATATTAATTTCTATCCGAATATACTAATTAGAATGTAATTTATATTTGACAGAACTTTATGTAGATTCGATGCATTAGGTAAATGCTGAGGTGTATATACTCACATTATACATGATTTGAATAGCAAATGTGTTACGTCAATGAAATGAAAATCTGACGCGTCCCGTCCTGTGCCTATATTATACGATCATCCTGCATTAACATTAACATTAACATTAACATTAACATAGGTGATGCAAATCCGTGCCAGTTCTTTAACGACTTCCGTATAAATTTGTTACGCATCGCAGTTGTTTATCGATTCGCTTTTATTTTAATTGTGTCGTATGCAAATTAATTCACGCAGCTGTGTCGCGGCGCGATGGAAAACAAAATAGAAACCGTGCAAAACATTAAACACGTCTTTATAGCAACCCGAGATGCCCAGGTGGGTCTGAACTTTCTTCGGATCAGTCATCCGAAGCTAAGGGGGGAGCTTAATGTAAATATACGGACTCCGGATGCATATGCATGTGGCGCTGTTTCCCTAGCTACTTGTGGAATTAGGATGGCTGGAAAGAAACTTCAAAGCCCAGAAAACCTGGAGAACTGGCAAAACTTGACCTAAGAAGTGAAAATACCATGGGGGAGACTACAGGGACTGTTGCAAAGTGAACAGAGAAGAGGAGGCAGAAAGACCTCCCTGGGATCAAACCCTTATGGAAGGGCTGTCGGGAACTGTACTGGAGGGCTACCAGCCAGGAATTCTAAGTCCTGGTTAAAGGATAACTCTGGGGAATCTGTGTGCAGGTTATGCAGGAAGGAAAAGGAAACTGTAGGCCTTATAAGCTGTGATTGGAATGGCTTCGGGAGCAGAGTGAGCTGTCAGTGGATTGCTAAAACTCAATGAGGTTGTCATTCTACTGAACTATAATCCAATAAGTCCTTTGTTGACCTCAAAAAAAAAAGTCTAATTAAATTTCCCCCCAAAAAAGACAGCTAATATTTATATAAATAAAATTTCTAACCGCCCAGAAAACCGTGTTCTAGAAGTTAAGATCAGTGCTGAATACTCGGTCTCAAGTCTGGGTTTTACCAAGATGGTCTCTTCAATAGCGCATTGTCCAATGGAAATTCACACAGTTAGAAATAACTTGTTTTTGTTTTGTTCAATAATTCCGTAGACCTGTGGACTTTAACAAAAATTAATAGTCTCATAAAAATATTGACCCCAGAATAATGTTTGTGTTTACACCTATATTACCTATTACGTGTTCGTATTTGCTGAACGACAACCAAAAAAAAACCACAAAATTATATATAATCACGACAATGTAAATACAAACAGAAAGAGTATTTTTAAAATGAGTTTTAATGGACTGCGTTTCTCATTTGTTCAGTAAAATAAATTGAAATTTTCGTATTTTCCTTATTTCACGACTAAAACGTATTGTAGTAACAACAACGACCACCAGGGAACCGCATCTGCCTGTAGACAATTCGCTAATCCTAATATTTGGGCGGGTTTACATTGTTTGTTGTGCATGATTGTAGTTGTATAAATAGCCACCAGGCTTCGTCTGTTTAACCCCTCCTGCCGCCTCCCCCACATACATTGTTATATCTGTTTCGAATCCATAGCGATTAGTTTATATTGATATAGTTTGACAGGTTAATGGTTAAACGTTGTGTTTATTTTGACAGGCTAACATTGTAATAGGCCCAAATCGATTCGTTCGTTTCGTTAAGGTAACATATTAGTAATGTTTGCTAATACAGTGTTACAACAAAAATTGAATTGTACTGAAGCCCTACTTGGATTTTATATTAGAATGATCGTGTTTTATGCTCATTACTCGACACTATGGAATGAACACCCGATCGTATCGCTAGAACTCGTTTCTATTGGACATAGCTGCTGATCACTGTTTTTGTTCGAGTGATTCAAACTTGCAAAAAAACTGATTTTGGTATTACGTTTTTAAACGTTCTTTTCCTGACAAACATTTTTTAAAAAACATCCTTGTAATTCTACATCGTTAAATGAAGTAAACTGAAGTTTTTATTTTTGAAATTAAACTGAAAACATGAAAATTAACTTGTTTTACTTTTTACAATGGTCAGAGTTAATTTTCTTCTGTAAAGTACAAAAATAATTGAATAATGAAAAGTACTTTCATACTAAGTAAAGTAAAATTGAAAAAAAAATCTATGTGTTTATTGCACTAACAGAAATGATACTAGCATTATTTTTCAACATAATCCCCTCCTACTACTACGCACTTAGTCCATCTTTTAACCAGCGTTTGAATTCCTTCCTGGAAGAAGGTTTTCGGCCTGGTGTTCAGAAAATTTTGCACCGCTTGTATGGCCTCTTCATCAGATCCATAATGTTTCCCTCGCAAATGTTCTTTTAATGGGCCGAAAAGATGAAAATCGCTTGGAGCCTGGTCTGGACTATATGGAAGGTGGTCCAGCAGCTGAAAACTGAGTTTTTGAAGGCATAAACTGTGTTTTTAGCCGTAGAGGTCGATCGTTATACTGAAGTAAAATCACGCCTTTTGAAAGGTTACCACGTCTTTTGGATTTGATTGTTGACTTCAATAAATGCAGTAGCTCATAGTAGTTGTCACTATTTATTGTTTGACCTTTAGGTTTGAAGTCAACCAAAATTTGACCTTCCACATCTCAGAATATCGTAATCATATCCTTTCCTGCAGACAGCTGAGTTTTGAACTTTTTTGCTTGGGGAGATGCAGGATGTATCCACACCAAACTTTGTCGCTTACTCTCTGGTTCAAAATGATGGGTTTATGTCTCATCAAATGTTATTATTCACTTAAGAAATGAGTCCCCTTCTTCATAACGTTCCAAATGCTTCTAAAAAATTTTGAACCGATTGTCTTTGTGGATGCTGGTCAATTGACGTGGAACCAAACTAGCACAGACTTTTCGAAAGTTTAAAAAGTCGTGGATGATTGAATATGCTGAGCCATGGCTTACATTCAACTCACTTGCAATATTATCAACTGTACTTCGTCGATTATCGAGAATCATTTGTTTAACCGCTTCAATATTGTCATTAGTCTCTGAAGTGGAAGACCTACCAGGCCGCTGTTCATCTCACAGAGAAATTCTACCACTTTTAAAGCGATCAATCCATTCGTAGATCTTGTTTCCATTCAAACAACTCTCTCCATATTGCTGCTGCATTAGACGAATAATCTCTGCTGGTTTCACACCTTCTGAATTGAGGAAACGTATCACTGCTCGCATTTCTTCCTTGGTGCAGTCAGATAAAGGAGAACTCATTTCGCATAGTCTTTTAAACACAATCACAATTAGCTAACAATGAAACAATACCTTCAATGAACAGCTGATAGACGTTATGAGCTATAGCAGAACAATCAGCTGGCATTCATGTGTTTGGAGGGGAATTTAAATTTCCGTTTACTTTTTGACTTTCCTTTGTGTTTTATATAAAGCCGCTTATATTAAGTTTGCGAGACATTTGTGTGCTACACTTAACGAATATAATGAATTTGTTCGATTTTTCAAAAATAGTATAAAGGTTAATAAAACACCTTGCAAAACTTTATAAGACCTTTTCGTGCATTATTATTAGGGTCTTACGTGTTGGAATGAAATTTCTAAAAAAGTATCAATCCGCATTATTTAGGCTAACGGTATTTCTCTATTTTACACTTTTATTACAAAATATCTTTTTTTATTATAATTACCTTTGCATAAACTAGAATTTTAAACAACTAATTACACAGAAAGTACGGAAATTACCTCCATCAACGTTTTTTTCAATTAAGTTTAAGATAAACAATTACGAATTTTGAACATTTACTACGGTCCGTCCAAACAAAATTTACAAATTGAAAACACAGATATTATTAAGATTACATTTTTATTTTCAATTAATTTTTTGTTTTGTTTTAGATGCTGCCAAAAATGTGAGTGGATACTAACAAAATATTCTGAAATGAATGCATCCATGGTAAGTTTGTAGTTTCTCTGTCTATATTTCAGGTTGGTCTAATTAGTGTAAATATTCAAATACGTTTTGTTAGTTTCCACGACACATATTTATTTTATTGTTAAGTCCGGAACCTGTAAGCCTGCGTCCGATTATAATATTCTGGCGAAGTTACTTTAAAGTTTATATCAAATGTCACGCGTGCAGTGATATGTATTTATTATTTATTTATTATTCTAAATTGCGCTTAGCTTCATAACTTATCGTGGATCTTGGCGGCGCGTTAATACCAATATTGATCTTTTGAGTTAATTTAGTTATTTAGTACCGCGATGATATCGCAACCACCACCTGAATAGTACAGTAGTCGTTTCAAATTTACGGTTTCAAGTTAGACTAGAATTGAGCTAACAATCTTGACTTTATTAAGCAAAGAAAAACTAATAACAAGGTTAATAGACTTTACAATTGTCTAGTGTAATATATATATATATATATAATTTTGTACCAAAATTTTACACACTTTACCATTATAATAGAAAAATTTGTTTCGCTGAAAGCTACATAGGATGATTATAATCTATTTTTATTTTAGGTAATGTTATTTTATTATTTTTGTCAACCATATAATATTGTTCCTAAAAAGGCACGTTAATTTATTGTTTATATTAATTCGTAAGGATCAGTTTTATTGAACAGCTGATAGGCTATAACAAGTTATAAATTAGCCATGTTAATTTGTCTTTTATATTAATTCATAACGATCAGTTGATTTTATTGAACTGGTGATAGACTATAATAAGTTTCAAGTTATGTTGATTTGTCGTTTATATTAATTTGTAAAGATCAGCTGATTTTATTGAACTACTGATAGGCTATAATAAGTTTCAGGTTATGTTGTTAAAAACTAGCTATGCTAATCTGTTGTATTTCTGAACAAATTGTCGTAATTAAAATAAAAAGGAAGAGAAAACACGTTACATGATTTTTATTTTTGGTTTAATAACAGATTTTTTTAAATTTGCGAAACTACAAAGTTATGATTCTTAATTTTTTTGTGGATTAATTCTGTACTGGAATTCGTCGAAGCACTAATAACGAATGTGGGAAGTCCGTATGACGTCCGCGGGCCATCGCTGTCAGTTGGCCGAGTTATTGAATTCTAATTCACGGTAAGTGTTCGAACGATTTCACCCCCGATAGAATTACATTAACCCTTAGCGGAGAACACTGCACACGTCAGAGGAAGAAAAGAAACGGAAATTGGGTTTGAAGGCTACCATAGGCTACATGGGGAATGGTGTTAGCCATTATTGACATTAAGTGTCTGACTTCTCCGCTGGACACGTCCCGAGGGCTTTCACCAACAAAGAAGACATCTTCAAACCTAACTCCGTCAGATTTATAGCGATATAATATTAATGAAATACTGTATTAACACTGTTACAACATTGTCAAGGCTTCCGAGCGTCTGTTGAAAAATCAAAACAAACCCGACTGCTTTCCCATTTTCCAGTTTACTCTTGAAATGCTGCAGCGACTCTAGTTAAAGCCCTCGTGTACGTCTACATTTACAGTAGGCTATAATATTACAAACTGGTGTTTTAAGAAATTTTGACGGTTTCGATTATTAATATTTGTTTACGTATTTTGAATGTGTACAGTTTTGAAAAAGGGTGAATAACATTTTGCTTAGTGGCTGATTTTCCGGAGATATTTAATCAAATTAATCGTATCACAATTGATTGCCGGCAGTGTGATTCAGTTTTTCACGTTTCAAAGCGCTACTGCGACTAAATATTTCTGTTTCGTCCACAATAAGTGCCCTGAATATTCCACGCGAGCCCTTCTAGTTACGGTTCCCGCTCCAGTCTTTCAATTATTCCCGTTCAAAGCCGCCTCTTCATTTGATCAAATATTTCCCATCGACGTTACCCATTCTGTGTAGTCTGCAGTTCCGTGCTGAAGCCAAATTATCGCTGGAATTTTCGCGTCCACTTGCATATGGAGTTTTAAATCAATTTTACAAGAAGAGCGTTCAAGGTGATTGTTCAATATTTGGCAGCGGGGAACAGTCGGACCGCAACAAGATAAGGAAGCAAAACGTATAAGCTATACGCCCACGCATACCGCATGTTAGGTTAGGAAGTAACATAAGCGTGGGAATATAGTATGTTTTTCACATTTTCTTGTTTTTCCGAATTTTAGCCTATAAATGTAAATCTGTTGTTGTTAATAAGCAAAATGGAACATAAGGAAACTTGAGTCTGCCAAATGGTGAACAGAATTGAGCGTGTAACGTTAAACTTTATGCTAACATTTACAACACATTTTTTTGTAATAATTGTGAGTTTTTACGCTAATTAAATTTACCGTTCTTTAAGAAAATAAATAAACTTTTACAAAATTTCTTGTGCGGTCACGGAGTTTTACCGCGATTAAAAAATTGCTAGAAATGCGGAAATATCACATCCTTTTTTTTAATGAAACGAGTTTTCCAGAGATATTCAGAGCAAATAATTTTTTTTGCTTTCTGAACAGTTGGGCTAATTAAAGAAAAGTTATAAGGAGAGTTATAGACTAAATATTATTTAATGTGGCGTGACCTTATGGCAACAAGAAACATCCATTCGTAAGTCAGCTGGCTGAACTTATCGATTTTGCTTGATAAAAAGTTAAAATGTTGTTCTTTTTTTAATGAAACGAGTTTTCCAGAGATATTCAGAGCAAAGAAATGTTTGTTTTTGCTTCTGAACAGTTGGACTAACACGATAATTAAAGAAAAGTTATAGACTAAATATTATTTAATATGTGACGTGAAGTTATGCAACAAGAAACATTCGTAAATCACCTGGCTGAACTTATCGGTTTTGCTTGATAAAAACGGTTAAAATGTTTGAAAATTCGGAAAAGAAGCCGAAGTTACAAGCTGTCTATATTTCCTCGTACATCGTGTTTGTTAGTGTAGCATGGATAATATACGTGGAAATACAATAGGTATTTCACGAATTTTTAGACAAATAATATTAACGTGTATCATGTTTTAGGGCTGTTGAATTTTGCGTGATGTCATTGTACAAATTTATGTTGATATATAATAGTATATCACGAGTCTCATATTAAATTATATTTAAAATTTCCTGTTTCCGCCCGGGATCAAACCGGGGATCTTGCGCGTGTGAGGCGCACGTGATAACCACTACACTACGGGAACTACGAAGACGATTGGCCGATGTAAATATATGAAATGAATCGTTAATTTAATTTTTATATTGGTTATAGTAAAAGATGAGTTGTTTTACGTTAATTAACGATCAGCTAATTCCATTGAACAGCTGACAGGCTATAGTAAGTTTTAGGTTATACCGTGTTTCGAACAAATTATCATAATTAAAATAAAAAGGAAGAGAAAACAGGAAACGTAATTTTTGGTTTAATAACAGAAATATTTTTTCGAAGTCGTTCTTTCTAAAGTCATTGGTTTAACTTTTTATGAAGGTTAATGCAGTATTACAAAAGCAGTCTGATTATCACAGTATAGAAACAAAATTGTAGTAAAATATTTCTCAAACTTTCTGTAATGTTACCGTTTCTCCCCAGATCCAGTTCTGAAGCAAAGAGACAACTGAAATGGCCCACATGGTCTCAATATTAGCTGTCTCCTTGTCGAGATGGAAGCGAGTTTCCAAAAGTTATTTTTCTTTTTATCTATCCCTCTTACTAACACTCCTATTTTACCTCATAAAAACATTAGCATTTTTATATACAATATTTTACCGTTTTAAACTTTTAAATTGGAAATACGAAAACTACCCGAGACAGCCGCGAAAACGTTTCTTAATTTCGTCGGATTTTGAAGATTCAGAATGCTGATTAAGCAGTCGAAATCGGATTTACGAAAACATTTAGGACTGAAAGTTATACTTTTATAAAGATGTCAAAGGACCGCCACTTTGAAACTGCTGAACGAATTTCGCTGGTTAATGACGAGCTTGTTCATACATAACCTGTTACCGTAATTGATGTTTGTGCCAAGTTTGAATCTAATCGCACCGAAATTACGAACATAGGTGTTTTAGGTGAACATGCACGCACGCGCACGCGCGCGCACACACACACACACACACACACACACACACACACACACACACACATATATATATATATATATATATATATATATATATATATATATATATGTAGGTTCTATGTATTTTTTTTTTTTTTGAAGACTTCTTAAGAAATGATCTAAGCTCATTTCAAGGTACTAGGTAGGATTGGGCCTCACCATGATGGCCGCAAAGAATAAACTTAGTGACTTTGTATTCCGATTCAGGGGGCTGGCCTAGAGGATATAAAGAAAGCGCCCTACTTGAGGTTAGGAGGAGGCGGTAGGCAAGTGTCCATTTCGCCCGCGAGCGGGGCAGCCGAACTCGTTCAAAAGATATTTTTCAATTCCAATTTAATCTGACAGCTAATAGGCCCACAGCGAATGTCAATAATTTGTCTTCCACCCTCGCCCCGCCGGGTTTACACAAGGGAGGGGATTTAAAATGCTCCACCGCAACCCCTGAGCCAAGGATTACACCCCTAACCGGAGTTTATAATCTTCAATAATATGTTAAAGAAATGGTCACATCAATAACTGTGTTTGCTCCCTTTAAAACCACCACTGCAGCCAATACAGGATGCGTGTTGCGTGACTTAGTAATAGCTATACGAAGTATGGTGAGCGTGAACAAGCTTAGTGGCCATTATGGTAACACCATGCACCAGACCTGAGACCTTGAAATGAGATAAGATCTTTTTTACAGGTCTTTAATATTTATATAATTTAATCATATTCTCGTGCCTAATATATATAGCTGTTACCCGGCGGGTTGCTGCCGCAGAAAAAAAATAAATAATGATAAAAGAATATAATAAAATAATGATACTTATTTTCTTGTTAATAATTAGTTTGCATAATGCTGAAGTGATACTCGTCTTGCCTCTCCTAATAAATTATGGGAGGGATTCTGTAGCGCATCGTATGATCGACATGTTTCAGCGACACGTTGAATTGTATTCTTTGATCGCTGAAGAATAATATCATGCATATCAGTTCTCCGCCAACTATGACAATCGCGACTTTATTGACGGTAGGTGCATTGTAGCGTCCGGCATGCTGTCGGCTCCTATTTGAATTGCGAATGATCTGCCGGTAAGTTGTCATTGAAGTTTTGAATAATATTATCAATGCATTGTGTTGGTGGAAAAATGTTTGTAAATAGCACATAATGTTGCTTTTGGTGCCTGGAAACGGTGCTCAACTTGTGCATCTTCGTCATCCATAAATTAGATTTGTAGACATTTATGTTCAGCGTCCGGAACTGGTAGAAATGAACAAACACGGTGATATAGTCGTCCTTAAATTCTGAAAGTAGGCATTCGCTGATCTTGGAAAATTTTGTATTCACAATCGCATGAACCCACCATACGGTAGAGGTTCCGAAAAATACGTGTTCACTAAAAAGGGTGATTTTTAAGGGTTAAGGTTGAGTATTACAACTCTCTTACAGCCTATAACCTTCCCGGGAATCTCTTTAACATTTAGCAAAAAGCCCTATCACAATCGGATGAACGGTATGGCATAAAAAACTAACAAACATTAACAGACACAACACACACACACACACACACACACACACACACACACACACACATATATATATATATATATATATATATATATATATATATATATATATATATATATATAATTACACGACCATTCAAAAAACGGTTAAAACGAAAGATCAGATCCGTGCTCATTTCAAGATACCGGGTCTGGGTGTTACCATGATGGCTGTTCCAAAGGAAATTCAGCAAAAAAAGTTGTTCAGTCACTGAAATTCGATTGATGTTTTACGTTAGTTTCGAATAACTTTAATAAAAGTACAAAATTTTGTATCGATACGCGGTGTAATTTTAATGTATTTAATGCTAAGAGTTTTGAATCGAAATATATTCTGTTTGTTTTTGATCAAATTTCAACTAAATTCAATTATTAAGTGTGAGGTCTCGTAAAGGGAAACAACATTTTTACGGATGCGAACAAACAATCTCTTTTGGTTTTGACGGTATCAATGAATTGAGAAGAATTGTGATTTTTGGTTGGGAGATGGGTCTGCCACTTGTACAATATGTTTTTCTTCGTGTGAAAGTTGTTGCGAATATCTGAAAAAACAAAAATTGTCTACTGAAAGGGTGCGCGCGTACATCGAAATAAGCGTCAGTGGGGGGGAGTAAATATGTATCAAGATCTGAAGATCGATTTTTGTCACGACTTTATCTGGAACTTGTGAAACAGTTTTTGTGTGAAAGTACTTGCATGTTAAAACGTTTGTACCTCTGCTGTAGTGGGCTAAGGTAAGAACGTAAGTAGGCTTACGTATATATTTGCATTATTTTCTAAAGAAACTTTTTAAAACTATTTCTTACAAAAATATTTGCGTTACAAATAAACAACATTTAAAATATTTGTGATACGATCGTCAATTTTACTATCGGATAACTCACGTAAACACGGAACTGGGCACACGGAGTGATTCGGTAACACTGCAAAATGGTATACATTCGAAATTTTTTTTAAATCACAACTAATTACACTCTTTTTTAGCAAATTTCCGTTGACAGTCATTGTAAAACCCAGACCAGTGACCTTAAAATTAGCACCGAATCTCAACTCTACACTTTTTGATGGGTCTCATATTTACTTGTTATTAAAACCATACTAAGCATTTATAACAAATGTTCAAAATATCCACATTCACTATTAACACAGTAATCTGACCTTCTTAAAAATCCTTTTTTTTCAAGAAATTGTGAATGAATTTAATTAAACTGGTGTTTTATGTGACTTTTGTTAATTTTTTATACAGTAACCTATCTTATTTTTACTATATAATTATTTTTTTAAATCGTACTAGATATTTTTGAATATAAAAGGTATTATTTTTCTGTTTGAATGTCTTTTTCCGCAACATTGTGAATATTTTTATGTTAATAAAAATTCTTTTTTTTTGTAGTTGATTTTATTCAGATAATTGTGTTAAGAATTATATTTACTACAAGTTTTATTTGTTTATTGGGAAAATAACAGAGTTATTGCAGACCAAATGTAAAAAAATGTGTTGTTTTGGTTCTGATTTTTACTTTTTACACTAGTTTTCTCAAAAACTACTTGACTTACAGCTCTGGGACTAGTTTTATTCAATTTTTCCGGTAAAAAAGTCATAAGAAACCATTAAGGTTGGCTCTTAATTTAAGTTCCTATAATTTCAGTATAGCTTACTTTGCCTATTTTTCCAGGATTCATGGCGAAATTTTTCACCAGCTGTAACTCGCTAACGAAACGTTTCCGGACCTTTGTTTGTATAAACTTTTTTCATCATTTTTACTGGTATGATTCGCCCTACGAGTTCTATAAATAAATAAATATATATAACAAATCTTGTGATGTGTTCCGTACATTTTATTCACCCCTGAAAACAGTGTAGAGGCGTTTAATTAGCATATTGTAAGGGTTTGATTGACACCTCAGACGCTGAAACAAAGAGTGCGCTGCTGCATCGATCGGCCCAATGTTAAACTAAACGTAGTTATTGTATTCGTGTAATTGGGGGGAAGTAAATCCGGACCACCAGAGCACCGGGGCGTGGAGAGGGGTCGAGAGCTCTCGGGCAAACAAAGCGCGGGCTTCCTGTTAATTACTTTCATTAAAAAACAAACCCCTTTGTTTTCTATATTGCATCAAGACTCTTGGCAGGAGCACCGCCCTGAGTCCCATATGCTCCGCACGTCGCCAGCTCTTGTGAACTCTGTCACTGCGCGTATATCCAACAATCTTACAGCGGTCGCCATCCTGGGGTCAACGATGGGCACTATTTTATTTCTGATCTACATAACTAGTAGTTCAAAAACAGTAGTACTCTCAATGTAACATACAGAACGCTCCACGACAGCGCTCGTAATTTGTGTTCTCCAATTTAACCGGTTACTGAACCAGCCTTATTGAAAATTGTATGCTCTTTCTCCATGAAACGGTCAAAATTATGACAGGGCCATTCAACCAGTATTATAGGAAATAACCAGCAAATCAACGTTAAATCAGAGTCCGCCATCTTGAAACGTGAATGGAAAAAATCATACACGTACGTCTTTCGTGGTCTATACTATGTAACTTCGTAGCAATTTGCAAAACAATCAGTGTCTTTGGTCAAAATTACTGACAGTCGTCATCGTTATATCAAGAGGCCGCCATCTTGAAACGGAAGTAAAGAAGAGGAAATGTTACACATACGACGTTAAGTGTTTGTACAAGATATCTTCGTACCAAATTTTAAAACAATCGGTTATGGGTTTCTCCAAAACTGCGTACACTCAATTGCAAATCAGAGGCCACCATTTTAAAAAGGAAGAAACGTTACAGGTTTTATACAACGTATCTTCGTACGAAATTCCGAAATTTTAAAACACCCGTCATCGTTAAAGCACACAAGAACTCGTTTCGCTCGGTCATAGTTAATATTAGCGGGAGTTTTTATATTTCCCGTTTTTTTATATTTTTTTATATTTATATATTTTATTTATATTTTTTATATTTTCCGTTTTTCCCGGCAGTTTTTATATAAATATTACATAGCTAGTTTTTAACAACATAACCTAAGATTTAATTTCAGTAGGCTATCAACTGTTCAATGAAATCAGCTGATAGTTACGAATTAATATAAATTAACTGATCTTTTACTATAACATAGCTAGTTACTTTTTAACAACATATCAAAAACTTATTATCGCCTATCAGCTGATCGTTACGACTTAATATTAAACAACTGATAAATAGATAGTTGTAACATAGATACTGTAACATAGATAGTTTTTAGCAACACAACCTAAAACTTATTATAGCCTATCAGCTGTTCAATGAAATCAGCTGATTATTACGAATCAATATAAAACAACTGATCTTTTATTATAACTACAAATATAAATTTGTGCACTCGTATCACGCGACGTGGAAAATCCAAGAACATAATCAGCCCTAAAACATGATGCATGTTAAAAACAAAATGTCGAAAATGGCAATTTGAAAAACCAAGGCATTAAGATTGTGGGCTTGACTTGTAATATTGCGTTTGGTCGTGCCTCAAGTAAGATTATATTTGCAGTAAAAGTAAACTGTCTGTGGTTGCTTAAGCATTGAGGACTCCTGCCCGCTAGAACTAGTTCTGAGGGCGTCCTCACAGCAGTCAAGTGTCTCCTTCCTCTTCATTGAAATTTGAAATTAGAATGACGAAATTATTTTTAAAATAATCGCCGCACGCAGCTGTTTTGCTGACGTGATTGAAGTGAATTTCCAAAAGTAAAAAATTACCCGACCGCCGTCAAATTAAATTTCTTAATTTCAGTAGATTTTGAAAATTCAAATGATGTAGTTTTTAACGCTGGTTAAGACAGTAAAGTCAGATTTTTTAAAAAAAGTTCAAAACAAAATTGGTTATGAATTTTTACTTGAAAATTTTCATTTTGAAACAATTTTTGCTGGTTAACGAACTTTTCCAAGCTATTACCATACTGTATATACATACACACACACACACACACACACACACACACACATATATATATATATATATATATATATATATATATATATATATATATATATAGAGAGAGAGAGAGAGAGAGAGAGAGAGAGAGACTTATATACATACATAATATATATATTAACGATCCTTCAAAAAGTGATCTAGAGGTCAGGATCGGGGCTCATTTCACAGTCTCGGGTCTGGGTCTTACCATGATTGCTGCTTCAATACCACAGTTTTCCAAGAAGATTCGCAAAAACGTTTTATAAAGTTCTATCTTGAATGGAACTATCGGATTTTCAACGTAACAAAACTAACAGAGCCTGTAGCCTATTTGTTATCGGAATTAATGCGTGGCCCACTTGTGTTCACGCGATTTGTCGGAAATTAAATGTAATATTACGTGATGGGTAATTACGCAGTGTAGGTTGTTTTCGATTTTTCGGTTATTTTTTTCGTGCCAAAAAGGAATAATTTAAAATATAAAAGTGCTGAAAGTACGGGAAGGACGATAAAAGTCGGAAGTTAAAGTGACCTTCAAAATTGCTACAGCACGAAAGTAGGTAACTTGTTTCTGTTCGCTAAAACGATAAAAAAACGTGTATTTTCTTTAAAGTACTCAATAACCTAATTGGCACGGTTTTTGCGTAAAATTTAGTAATTAATGGCTGTTAGAAAGTGTAACGCGCATGAGCAGTAAATACATATAGTTAATGGAATAATATGAAAGGTGTTTATAAAATATAGGGCAACCGTATTTTCGTGTGTAGAGCCTCAAGATGTTGGGCATGCGCCCAAACATTTAACAAATTTAACTTGTATAGCCTACCTATTCCTTCTCTGACAATTTCTTTTATGCGCATGACCGGTAAATCCGTGTATGAAATTTAATGTGTTTAATGCAATGTAAACAGCAATGATGCCACAATAGGCTATAGTTCTGTGAAAAGTGGTCTGAAATAGTAAGTAATCTAAAAAAATATTTTCCACGGGTAAGTATGTGTTAATTAGATAATATGGTATAAAATAAAAAAAAGTGTTCAAAAATCACTATTTGGGAAAAAAGCAACCTACACTGCATAAATACCACGTGATGTAATATTAGTGATATAGGTGTTTATAAAATATAGGGCTACCGTATTTGTGTGTGTAGAGCCTCAGGATGTTGGGCATGCGCCCAAACATTTAACAAATTTAACTTGTATAGCCTACCTATTCCTTCTCCGACAATTTCTTTTACACTGTTTTATTCACTTATTCGATGTTTCGATATGTGATTCTTTTGATCCCACCCCTTCTATCGAATGATAGCCAATGAGAGTGCGGGGTCGCCATCTAGTTGCTATGGAAACGTAACAGTCGGCGCACAAACTTAAGACTTGCGCTATCCGATATAGATTAGACAAGACTAATGAAATTGCTTTTGATTCCCTTCAGTTCGGGATGAACGATGGATAGCGGCAAGGCACACACTCGGTTCCTGACCTCTGGAACAAGTTCGAATGGGAAATAAAACTTTTTTCTGTATTTTGTTTTCAAAATTATGCAATATTTATGTTATTATTACGGTTTCTTCGGACATTTGCCGTTATTTCTGTAAATAAATACAATACGCGACTTCCTAAAGTGCCTAGCCTAAAACCTAAACCGAAGCAGCCATCGTTATTTATTGTTATTAGCCATCGTGATAAGGCGTAAGACTCGGACCTTGAAATGAGCACCGATCCTGACCTCGAAATCACTTTTTTTAGAGTCGTAATTTGTATATATATATATATATATATATATATATATATATATATATATACAAATTACAAACATATGAGTGCGTGTGCGTATTTTGTGTTGTAGCAGCTCACGTTCACAGATGCCTTGTTGTAGCGTGCTTAAACCTAGATGCCTAGGTCTTTCTTAAAGTAGCCTATTTGAAAGCTAAAAACAGACTCTCAGGGCAAAAGATTTGTTTTGTACTTTTTTTTAACATCTGTTACTTTAATAGGCCTAATAAAAGTTGGTTTTAGTTAATTCAGAACATTTCACAAGAGAGGTCGACTGTTTGTTGTTTATTTATTAAAAAAGTGTTAAGCTCTTGGTCAGTACACCTGCACTGCTGTACCATAAGTACTAAACTATTAGGCTACGTACTAGTGGGTTTGGGACTACCGCTAGACGCCACATCGTTTCGACGTTATGCGGCTTAGGCTACGTACCAGTGGGTTTGGGACTACCGCTAGACGCCACATCGTTTCGACGTTATGCGGCTTAGGCTACGTACTAGTGGGTTTGGGACTACCGCTAGACGCCACATCGTTTCGACGTTATGCGGCTTAGGCTACGTACTAGTGGGTTTGGGACTACCGCTAGACGCCACATCGTTTCGACGTTATGCGGCTTAGGCTACGTACCAGTGGGTGGGTTTGGGACTTACCGCTGAGACGCCACATCGTTTCGACGTTATGCGGCTTAGGCTACGTACCAGTGGGTTTGGGACTACCGCTGAACGCCACATCGTTTCGACGTTATGCGGCTTAGGCTACGTACTAGTGGGTTTGGGACTACCGCTAGACGCCACATCGTTTCGACGTTATGCGGCTTAGGCTACGTACTAGTGGGTTTGGGACTACCGCTAGACGCCACATCGTTTCGACGTTATGCGGCTTAGGCTACGTACAAAGTGGGTTTGGGACTACCGCTAGACGCCACATCGTTTCGACGTTATGCGGCTTAGGCTACGTACCAGTGGGTTTGGGACTACCGCTAGACGCCACATCGTTTCGACGTTATGCGGCTTAGGCTACGTACCAGTGGGTTTGGGACTACCGCTAGACGCCACATCGTTTCGACGTTATGCGGCTTAGGCTACGTACTAGTGGGTTTGGGACTACCGCTAGACGCCACATCGTTTCGACGTTATGCGGCTTAGGCTACGTACCAGTGGGTTTGGGACTACCGCTAGACGCCACATCGTTTCGACGTTATGCGGCTTAGGCTACGTACCAGTGGGTTTGGGACTACCGCTAGACGCCACATCGTTTCGACGTTATGCGGCTTAGGCTACGTACTAGTGGGTTTGGGACTACCGCTGACGCCACATCGTTTCGACGTTATGCGGCTTAGGCTACGTACCAGTGGGTTTGGGACTACCGCTAGACGCCACATCGTTTCGACGTTATGCGGCTTAGGCTACGTACCAGTGGGTTTGGGACTACCGCTAGACGCCACATCGTTTCGACGTTATGCGGCTTAGGCTACGTACTAGTGGGTTTGGGACTACCGCTAGACGCCACATCGTTTCGACGTTATGCGGCTTAGGCTACGTACTAGTGGGTTTGGGACTACCGCTGTACGCCACATCGTTTCGACGTTATGCGGCTTAGGCTACGTACTAGTGGGTTTGGGACTACCGCTAGACGCCACATCGTTTCGACGTTATGCGGCTTAGGCTACGTACTACTGGGTTTGGGACTACCGCTAGACGCCACATCGTTTCGACGTTATGGCGGCTAACGTACTAGTGGGTTTGGGACTACCGCTAGACGCCACATCGTTTCGACGTTATGCGGCTTAGGCTACGTACTAGTGGGTTTGGGACTACCGCTAGACGCCACATCGTTTCGACGTTATGCGGCTTAGGCTACGTACTAGTGGGTTTGGGACTGCCGCTGTACGCCACATCGTTTCGACGTTATGCGGCTTAGGCTACGTACCAGTGGGTTTGGGACTACCGCTAGACGCCACATCGTTTCGACGTTATGCGGCTTAGGCTACGTACCAGTGGGTTTGGGACTGGGTTTGGGACCGCTGGACGCCACATCGTTTCGACGTTATGCGGCTTAGGCTACGTACCAGTGGGTTTGGGACTACCGCTAGACGCCACATCGTTTCGACGTTATGCGGCTTAGGCTACGTACCAGTGGGTTTGGGACTACCGCTAGACGCCACATCGTTTCGACGTTATGCGGCTTAGGCTACGTACCAGTGGGTTTGGGACTACCGCTAGACGCCACATCGTTTCGACGTTATGCGGCTTAGGCTACGTACCAGTGGGTTTGGGACTACCGCTAGACGCCACATCGTTTCGACGTTATGCGGCTTAGGCTACGTACCAGTGGGTTTGGGACTACCGCTAGACGCCACATCGTTTCGACGTTATGCGGCTTAGGCTACGTACCAGTGGGTTTGGGACTACCGCTGACGCCACATCGTTTCGACGTTATGCGGCTTAGGCTACGTACCAGTGGGTTTGGGACTACCGCTAGACGCCACATCGTTTCGACGTTATGCGGCTTAGGCTACGTACCAGTGGGTTTGGGACTACCGCTAGACGCCACATCGTTTCGACGTTATGCGGCTTAGGCTACGTACCAGTGGGTTTGGGACTACCGCTAGACGCCACATCGTTTCGACGTTATGCGGCTTAGGCTACGTACCAGTGGGTTTGGGACTACCGCTAGACGCCACATCGTTTCGACGTTATGCGGCTTAGGCTACGTACCAGTGGGTTTGGGACTACCGCTAGACGCCACATCGTTTCGACGTTATGCGGCTTAGGCTACGTACCAGTGGGTTTGGGACTACCGCTAGACGCCACATCGTTTCGACGTTATGCGGCTTAGGCTACGTACCAGTGGGTTTGGGACTACCGCTAGACGCCACATCGTTTCGACGTTATGCGGCTTAGGCTACGTACCAGTGGGTTTGGGACTACCGCTAGACGCCACATCGTTTCGACGTTATGCGGCTTAGGCTACGTACCAGTGGGTTTGGGACTACCGCTGGACGCCACATCGTTTCGACGTTATGCGGCTTAGGCTACGTACCAGTGGGTTTGGGACTACCGCTAGACGCCACATCGTTTCGACGTTATGCGGCTTAGGCTACGTACCAGTGGGTTTGGGACTACCGCTAGACGCCACATCGTTTCGACGTTATGCGGCTTAGGCTACGTACCAGTGGGTTTGGGACTACCGCTAGACGCCACATCGTTTCGACGTTATGCGGCTTAGGCTACGTACCAGTGGGTTTGGGACTACCGCTAGACGCCACATCGTTTCGACGTTATGCGGCTTAGGCTACGTACCAGTGGGTTTGGGACTACCGCTAGACGCCACATCGTTTCGACGTTATGCGGCTTAGGCTACGTACCAGTGGGTTTGGGACTACCGCTAGACGCCACATCGTTTCGACGTTATGCGGCTTAGGCTACGTACCAGTGGGTTTGGGACTACCGCTAGACGCCACATCGTTTCGACGTTATGCGGCTTAGGCTACGTACCAGTGGGTTTGGGACTACCGCTAGACGCCACATCGTTTCGACGTTATGCGGCTTAGCTACGTACCAGTGGGTTTGGGACTACCGCTAGACGCCACATCGTTTCGACGTTATGCGGCTTAGGCTACGTACCAGTGGGTTTGGGACTACCGCTAGACGCCACATCGTTTCGACGTTATGCGGCTTAGGCTACGTACCAGTGGGTTTGGGACTACCGCTAGACGCCACATCGTTTCGACGTTATGCGGCTTAGGCTACGTACCAGTGGGTTTGGGACTACCGCTAGACGCCACATCGTTTCGACGTTATGCGGCTTAGGCTACGTACCAGTGGGTTTGGGACTACCGCTAGACGCCACATCGTTTCGACGTTATGCGGCTTAGGCTACGTACCAGTGGGTTTGGGACTACCGCTAGACGCCACATCGTTTCGACGTTATGCGGCTTAGGCTACGTACCAGTGGGTTTGGGACTACCGCTAGACGCCACATCGTTTCGACGTTATGCGGCTTATAGATTTTTACATTTTTTAATAAAATATCTTAACATTTTTCTTTACTACAGTTCCTATATATATAGTTTTACTTTATATATCATTTATGCAAAGATTTCAGTGTTTCTATAAAAGTTATCAAAACAGTTGTGCTGAAATGTAGAAAGTTGCTTCGCTTTAGAATCTGTTTGAATGAATTTTACTTTTGAGCCAGTTCGCAGATTTAAACGAAAGTGACCAAAATTATTATTTTTTAGTTCTTTTAAATTCTCTACAAATTATTTAAATATTCCGAATCGAGTCAGTATAGGGTACTTTTTTAAGGCGATATTTCTACATTAATTTAAGTCTTCGTTTAATGTTCACTTGTCCACGGATGTCTATTTTAACCAAAAAAAATTTTGGAATACTAAAAAACGTCACTATTTGGAACTGATTTTGCAACAGCTTTGTGCTGTAACAACTTACTTTGGGACGTCAAACATTTTGGAAACTTTGGAATCATTTCTAAAGTAAAAAAATAACTTTCCCCAAAATTAAATAGGCTATAATCTCCTGTTCTAATTATCTGATTGTGTTGAATTTTATACCGTATTTCGTGCATCTCATGTTGTTGGTGGCAATACAACAATAGTCCCATTTTAATTTTTGCCGAGTCGGTCAGGAGGTGGGGATGTGACATACAAAATTTTGAAATGGTCATTTTTACGAACTTGCATATATCCTGATGGCATAAAAGGTTCACCGTATTGTTGGTTTCACGTAAATTTAGAACTATTCAGTTATAGGTTGGAAGGAGGTTTTTTTTCGAAAGCGTATTTATGATTATAGAAATAATTTTTTCATCAAATCAATATTTTATTTGCAGTTTAGTTATTTTCTTTATGTTTACAAATAAATCCTTAATTTATTGAACACTTGGTGCCAATTTTCGAACATATATTTTTGTAATCCATGATTGTAAATTGAATAAATTATAAATATGAATATATATTTTTGACAAGGAATTCAGTTTATTGTCGTTTAGGTTAGTTTTTATTCCAGCTCATATCTGCACTCAAATTATTTCAAAATATTTTCATTGAAAGGCAGTTTGCGAACCGTTCCGAACCACGAAATCTTTTAAAATCACAATAAGGACGAGGCAGACAATTTTCTTTACTTCTTTAAACTTAATTTTGGTACTTAAAAAGGGTGAGAACGCCGGGAAAATCATACGCTTATAAGCGAGTCTGTTTTCTCTTGATTACGGTTAAGAACTTGTATTTTGAAAAATTAACTGGTCTAAAAACAACTTCTATACTCTATTTCCATTTAGCTTTTTATTGTGTTGGTCTAATATCTTTAAGAGCCGCCTCAGTGGCCTAGTTGATAGCGTACTGGGCTTTCACCCCGAGGACACGGGTTCGATTCCCGGCCGGGGCTTGGTATTTCATACGCTATAAATCATCCCATCGTTTGCATTAGCCCAAGTGTGCACAATAGTCGGACGTTAAACACCAAAAATTTAAAAAACTAATATCTTTACTTACATAACATCTTTTCCAAACAGTTAGAGCCGATTTTAACACCACGACGAAATACCGATAACTCTCAGCAACAACTCTACCACTTTGTAGTGGTCCTGAATGTATGACTGAAGAAAGTATAATTAATCGTCTTTGTCTTGCTTTTCCTGCTTCGGTTTTATCAGTAAAACATAAATAAACAAGAGTCGGCAGTATTGCCAAGTTTCGGCCGCCAGACATGCACGAAATTTGTAAAGTATATACCCGACCGTGTACAAAAGCGACTGCAGCGCTTGAAGCGGAACTTTAGTGAACTCGGTATATACAAATATATCAAAATTTAAACCTATTTGACTACCAACTAAAATTTTATTTTTTAATAATTTATTTAATTAACAATAAGAATAACAAGTTTGAATAATTGGCCGCCACATGTAATGTGATTTCGGTCGTGTAACACCAGAGATTTAATAATTATATAGAGAGGTTTATATAATATATAGAGCGCGGGCGCGCGCGAGTGTGTGTGTGTTAGCATGCTCACGTTCGAAGTTATAGTTCTATTTGATACAAGTTTAGCACACAAATCACCTAATAATAACTTGAATAAGATCGCTAACGAGCGAAATTCGTGTAAGAGCTCCCAAATGGCGGCCGTTTCAAATCTTGAAAAAATTCCCAACTTTTTAAAATTTCTTTTTAAATTTGATTTATACGTCATAATCAACGTTAAATACTGCATAAATTATCATTTTGAATTTTCAAAATCCGATGAAATTAAAAACAATTATGTGACGGTCATTTTTGTATTTTTAAGAAGGTTTGAAAATTTAAAATTCGGTAATATGCAGATTTTAATGGTGATTATTTTAAAACTTTGATTTATAAAACCTAGCTTGTACCTGTACATTATTGAAGTCGGCTTATTAATTTAACCGACTGTGTAGGCCTAATTATTCACAATCATTTTTGCTTCTAGTTTTATTTACAGTGATTCGGGATGTAAATACGATGATGTTAAATATATAACTACTAAATGAAATTGTAGCTTATTTTTTTTTTTATTTTTCAATGTAACTCCTATTAGCATTATTCCCGCCTACTTACGTGTGATGATGAATTGCCAACATCGATTTAAACTTATCCTTTAAAGTCATGATTCGTAGAAAAAAAATTAAGATTTTCGTGTATTCTACTACTTCTTTTTGTCCGAACTTTAAAATAAAACTTCCCCAAATTTTCCACCCAATTTCATTAAAAATGATATAAGGAATTGGCTCCTGGCACGGACTTGCCTTTTCCCTTGAATCTGGTTACTGCCCTTGGCTTTTTGGCTTTTTCCCCGTCTAGTAAGTCGGACACCCGTCTTGATTCCTGTGACTGGCATAAAGTACAGAAGTTAAAACGGAACCGGAAACATTTTATATATTTATATTCACTTGAAATAATGAAATAATTGTTATACCGATTGGGGGAGGATATAACACTTTTGACACTCCAGTGGACAATTTCGACCCATATTTAGGCTTATTGATAAAAATAAATTATCAAATTTTATTTAGCAAAACAGGAATATTTTATCGTTTTATTTACTGATTTGCTTAACAATTGTCATTTCATAGAAATAAACAGTTACTGATTTGTGTTTCGTTCATCAAAACCGCAAAGCATTTTGAAATACTCGTGAATTCGCCTTAACTGTTTCATCAAAGCGGCCATATTTACTTTGAAATGTGTAAAGATCAATGAAATAATTACCTAATTAATTGCCCTTCAATATTCGTATAATATGAATTTGTGATTATAATAAGATAAAACATATTCAGAAAGTTAATGTATGAAAGTATTCTTACACGGCGTCTACACATAAACTTTAAAAACGCGTTTGTTTGGAACAAAAACGAAACGAACAAAAGTCTAATTCCATTTGCTCAACAAACAAATTCAGAAGTGAGGATATATTGTTTGTCTTTTAACAAGAAGAACAAGTGGAGACTTAATTAGATGAGAGACGAGCAGTGTCTTGATTCTGTTATACTGTACTAGCTGTTCCGCAAACGTATCAAACAAACCTCACATTATTACTAGTATTTTCCTGAAATGTAGAAACACGAAAAGCAAGTGGAGACTTAATTAGATGAGAGACGTATATTGTTTTGATTCTATTATAGTAGCTGTTCCACAAACATTTTAAACAAGACTAACATTATTGTATCCAGAAATGTAGATATAAGAAAAGCAAGTGGAGACTTAATTAGATGAGAGATGTATATTGTTTTGATTCTATTATAGTAGCTGTTCCACAAACATTTTAAACAAGACTAACATTATTGTATCCAGAAATGTAGATATAAGAAAAGCAAGTGGAGACTTAATTAGATGAGAGACGTATATTGTTTTGATTCTATTATAGTAGCTGTTCCACAAACATTTTAAACAAGACTAACATTATTGTATCCAGAAATGTAGATATAAGAAAAGCAAGTGGAGACTTAATTAGATGAGAGATGTATATTGTTTTGATTCTATTATAGTAGCTGTTCCACAAACATTTTAAACAAGACTAACATTATTGTATCCAGAAATGTAGATATAAGAAAAGCAAGTGGAGACTTAATTAGATGAGAGATGTATATTGTTTTGATTCTATTATAGTAGCTGTTCCACAAACATTTTAAACAAGACTAACATTATTGTATCCAGAAATGTAGATATAAGAAAAGTAAGTGGAGACTTAATTAGATGAGCGAAGTATATTGTTTTGATTCTATTATAGTAGCTGTTCCACAAACATTTTAAACAAGACTAATATCCAGAAATGTAGATATAAGAAAAGCAAGTGGAGACTTAATTATATGAGTGACGTATATTGTTTAGAATTTACTACACAATGGCCAACCTAAGCCATCACTGTTACTAAAGCATTATTAGTTCCATATTATTAAAAATAGGTTCTTTTTGTATTAAATTTGAATATGTTGTAGATATGTTTTAATTTTTTTTAATAATACTTTTGTATACGTAATTTCAATTTAGCATTAAGACCAGTATTATAGCTGGTCCAGTACAAAATTATCACTTCTAAATGCTAAATTTTTTCAAGAAGTAATAAAAATAAATGATAAAAGGTAATTTATCAAAACTGTAGTATTTGGAAGTTATATACACAAACGATACTGGATGAATACGATCAGAAATTTATCAGAAAAAAATACGAGGTCCCACCGAGATTTGAACTCGGATCGCTGGATTCAAAGTCCAGAGTGCTAACCATTACACCATGGGACCGCATTGAGTCGCGCACTTCCAGCACCTCACAAACCGCTACCTTAATTAAACTAATAAAGTACATTTTTTGCAATGTTTATTAATCCGCCAACACGGCATTTACAAGTTTCGTAATAGTTGATGCGTAGTGTAGTTTATTTTTAGCATAGTAGCATGTGTCGCCTACCGGACAAGCTAAAGGTAAATACAGAATTATTCAATTTTTTTTACTTTTACTGTAATCAGTCGGCATATTTGTTGAATTATTTGACATATTGGTGCTGGAATATGGAGTATGTGGATATAGTACTGTACATACACCTTATGTTTTTACGCTAGCGTCTGTGACTTGATCGTCACTGCTGTTAAAACAGTTTAACAGTTTAACTGCTGTTAAAGCAGTTTTAACAGTATCTAAGTTGTAACATTTCTAGAAATTTCAAAACGTTAAAAAGGATTTGGTATTGAATTAAAGGAAACAAATCTCTGATTAGAAATTTGCATTTTTTTTATTTTTAAACAGCCAATAGCGGCGATAGTGCCAAATTTGTAGTTCGGTTAGAAATTAAGACAAGTTTTCTAAGCATAAAAATTTTAGATCTAATTTTTGTTACGTATTAACTTAAAGGAAAAAAGCAGTGTTTTTTGACAAAAGTATTTTTTGTGTTATCAAAGTAATGTTTTCTTACAAATACAGGACATTAGCGCTGCTTTTTGGATATTTTACCTTTAAAGACATATTTTGGAAAAAAGGAACTTAAAAAATGAGTCATACTGTTTCATACTAATCTACATAATCACTCTTGCGTTTGAAGTATCCCATACGGCGAATTTGTAGCTTATGGACTTAGCATAGACTTTATTATTTTTCTGTATTTATTGCAAGCGTCTATAATCACATTAAAAATATTTAAAACAATCGATAATTAGACTATTTTAAAAAAGTTCAAAATCAATATAAATAATCGCGGCACGCAGCTGCTTGGCTGACATGATAGAAGTGAATTTCCAAAAGTATTTTTCTTTATTTTACGCTTTTTTGAAATTCTGGTTTTACCATCACAATTAACATAAAAACCTGCGTATATTACACTGTAAACTTTCAAATTACATTGACAATACGAGAATGAACCCTGACCACCTTGAAATTGATGCTATTTTGAAACTGTTAAACGAATTTTCATGGTTAATGAAATTGCCTAAGCTATTACCATAATCGATTTTTAAATTAAATTTGAATTGAATCGGATCAATATTACGAACTTAAGCGTGTTTTACACACACACACACACACACACACACACACACACACACACACACGTGTACTTTAACGATCCCTTAAAAGTGGTGTAGATGGACCGGTATTCATTTCAAGGTCACAAGTCTAGGCTGTACTATGATGGCTGCTTCAATAACTCATTTCTCCATTGGACATAACTTATCTACAAATAATATTATTTTTAAATTAGACTGTTACAATTAAAATCAATTATTTTAGGTAGGCTAATAACTACAATCATCAGTGTAACTAACAATTATTTACAAGTAGGATACAGTACAGTACGACTAGTGTAATTGCTTAGTGTGCAGGCTAAACAACGCAGGAGACAAAAAGTATTTGGCCAAAAACATTGTGGTGAAGGTGTAACTCGGGACCGTGTGGGAAGCTAGTTTCTCAAAGTCTGGTGCTCACATAACTCAAGTTAGCTTAGTTTTGAAATTAAACATATTTTAATTTCAATGTGTGTGTGTGTGTGTGTGTGTGTGTGTGTGTGTGTGTGTGTGTGTGTGTGTGTGTGTGTGTGTGTGTGTGTGTGTGTAAACACGCTTAAGTTTGTAATTTTGATCCGATTAGCCTGATTTCGTGACAGTAGCTTCCAAATCGTTTTTGGGGGAATTTGAAATTGAATATGTGAGAGTTTGAATAATGTTTTTGCACAGTAAAAAGTCTGAGAATTAGGCTAATAAATACTAGAGATAAGGCCTGTCGTAGAGTCAGTTTAAGAAAAGGATGCGCAGTGTTCGCTAGGCCTATGCCCTTAGAAGCAAGGACGTGATCGGCCTCGTGACTGACCAATAGAAGTGAAAATTTCAAGCAATGAATACCGATTAGTGGTTTGTAATTAATTGTATTTGGTTATATCACTGTTTATAACTTGTGCCCCGCAGGGGGATGCAGACTAGCTGCACCTACTGAGAGGATTTAGACGTCCCTCGCGGTATCCGAGTCTAACACACACTTACACTTACAACACTACACTTGTGACTTTTAACACTTTACACTCACACTTACATTTAGGGCGGCGATAATAGCCTCAAGGTTCTTTTCGCCTTAAAATAAAAAAAAAAAATTATAACTTGTGTTTACTTTGTTAAAACATATATTTAAATGATTGTGTAGTGAATTAAAAAATATTAAAAACAAAATTTAAATTAATTTTATTAATTAATTATTGATAACAATAACAAAATAGAAAGTTATTTGAATCGTAATATATACAGTGCTGGTCTTAATTAGTTCTGTTAAAATCCAAGAGATGGCGTTGATTGACATGAGATTATTTGAATAAAGTTAAAAATTATTAAGTAGGTAGTAATTTAATTAAAATAAATTATTACTGCAAAAAATAAAAAATATTTTATCAATTCTACTACTATATATTATACTATACACTCATATAGTGTGTATATGTGTGTGTATATATATATATATATATATATATATATATATATATATCTCGCTCTATGCCTTTTTCATTTTCGTTTGCATCATGTTACAGATTTTGATTACGAGTCAGCCATTTTTCCCCCATGTTGCCATGTAATTCGTATACACAGAAATTCTGATACAATGCGCCTAACGAAGTATTCACTTCACAAAATGTTTTAAAACCAAAATTGCGGATAGAAATTCCTAACCTACCCGATGAAGTAATTTTTTGATATCCATCTTTTTCTATTTTGTAGTCATACACAGTATTTTACTCGTAATGTACTTATTGAAAGTTGAAATGTCCGGATGCGCGCGCACACGAGTTAACTATACTGCTGGAAGTATAGGACGTGTGTGAGCGTCGAGAGTTGTGACGGATTGTACGACCCGGTAAGGATATAAGTGCGTTATAATTCCAGGCTATTGGAAGTGACTAAGGCGGGTCCCGTGGGAAATCCGGGACTCTGAGTGGACCGGGCTTAACCAGTCATCGCTCTTTTCTCTCCCCATCCCGTATCGCTCGAGTGTTGGCTGTTTGACCTTGAAATTAATCTGAAAACACTTACTTTGCTGACAACAAAAAATGATTCCTCGACAATGAAGTTTGATGATGAGTTACACGTTAGGTTAGGTAACAACACTTTTCTAGATTTAACGAGACCCTGTAACATTGTAATCGATATTCGATGCACAAAAGTGTATTGTAGTTATAATTTGTCACGACCTCGTGATATTCTGCTAACTTTGTTTCTATTTCACATTGAGAACGTTCCCTGGTTTCCCAGAGTTGCCCAGGATCCTAACGTGCCTGACCGTCAGGCCTCACGCCCGAGTTTTGAGGTCTGAGAAGTGTTCTGCTTGTAGCTTTCATTAAAAGCCCCTGTACACTGCCGATAAAACCAACTTCTTCTGATGCGAAATGTTTAGACCATCCCTCACTACGTTCACTAGCGTCCACACAGTCTGCGCAGTCCAAGCAGTTAAATGCTCCGTCCGTGCTATGTCCACTCCTTAGGCCAATGTTTGTCAGTTCCCCAGGGTTTTATGGGCATGGAAATCCCACAAGTAGACAAGAAAATAACATGTTCACCCTTAAAGAACCCCGCATGCATACGTAAGGTTGTATTACATTTGAAGGTCGCCTGGTGTCCACAGCCCAGTTTGACATCGAGCCTTCAGCGTTCCTTGGCTTGGCCAAGAGCAGATAGACGAAACAAGGTTAGAACCAGTTAGGCCATCTCGGGATTGCCAAACCCGCGCTCACAGTGTGTGAGCCCCTGGCAGGCTTAAAGATTCTGTATATTCTAAAATGTTAATTCGGAAACCATCGGCAGAAATAATACATGTATCCTAATATAAGAAGTAGTCTGGTAGTTTCAGTTTAGCGCCACAAATTGTGCACCAATTCACACTCCTCTACAACACCTGTTGGGTCGTATTTGTGTGTGTGTGTGTGTGTGTTTTTTTTTTTTTTTTAACACTTCAGCGTTGGCTTGGCACACTTTGTACAAAGAATTGATTTTGATTTCGCTAATTGCTACATCATGTCCTTCAGCCAACAAAATATGCTCAAACTTTTTAAAAATGACGTCATTCAAAATCGTAAAATAACTCTTTGTTACAGCCTACAATTTAAAAAAATTAATTTCTCCGTTTTAATCAGCGTTAAAGTCTCCATAAAGGAGTAATTGAAATTTTCGAACGTAAGGAAATGAACCCGTTGAATGACACGAGGATTGAAACACGATTATAAAAAATATATAAAAGGTAAAGAAATTAAGAAGTTTTGAAGGCTTGGAACGTCCGCCATTTCGAAAGGAACTAATGTATTTTGCTAGTCCAAGATGTTACCAAATCTGTTTCTATGTAATGTAAGTGTGCGATGTTGGAAATGGGTTTTGGAGCGGCCGTGATGGTGAAACTCAAACCCGAAACTGTAAATCAGCACCTTTTGCTGTGGACTCGTTAAAATTGTATATATATATATGTGTGTGTGTGTGTGTGTGCGCGCGCGCTAGTGTGTTATATCGTCAATTCAAACTTGGAACAAAACTCGATTTCAGTTATAGTTTTAACAAGTTTTTTTAACCAGTGAAATTCGTTCAATAGTTTCAAAATGGTTTGTAATATTTAGTATTTTTTATATTTCTAATATATTTCTAATAATATTTCTAATATATCTAACATTTATAATATTTTAAAATGTATAACTTGTCTTAAATCTAACGTTACCAGCGTAAAAACTGCATACATTAGTAATTTGAATTTTCAACATCAGTTGATACTAAGAAATTAAATTTGATGGTTATCAGGGTTTATTTTTGTATTTTCAATGCAATTCGAAAGTTTAAAATTATAATATATTCAGATTTTAATGCTGTTTATAATAAAAAATTACTTTTGGCAATTTACTTCTATCACGTCAGAGACATTGCACCAACCTGAACTCGTGCTTCAGTTAAGTTTATCTTCATGGCCAAATCTTCGCGAGTGAAGACGTCAGGGTAGTGGGTCTGCGCGAACGCTGTCTCTAGTTCTTCCAGCTGGAACAGAAACATTACATAATATTATTTGCATATTCAATGACTGTACTTTAAAGGTTGCCTGGCTACTTGATAAATCGAATTTGAAACTATAAATTAATTGAATAACGCAAGTCGGTTATCCGATCACAATACGATCTAATGAAAGGTATACGATGTGAACGAATATGGTTGTGAATACGTGGTTTTGAATAAGTGGTTGTGAATTGGTGGTTGTGAATACGTGGTTGTGAATATGATACTGTGAATGCGTGGGTGTGAATATATTGTTGTGAACACGTAGTTCTGAATATGTGGTTGTGAATACGTCGTTTTGAGTAAATAGTTGTGATTTGGTGGTTATGAATATGTGGTTGTGAATGCCTGGTTGTAAATACGTAATTAATACATGTTTGTGAATACGTGATGTTAATACATGGTTGTGAATACCTTGTTTGCGATAAATGGTTGTGAATTGGTTGGTGGTTATGAATATGTGGTTTTGTAAACGTGATAGTGAATATGATAACAAATTTTAAAAAACCGTATTAAATCGCTCTAACTATATTGTTCAAAATAAAATGTGTTTAGAATTTTTTTTTCGTAATTACAATATTAGCCACGCAGTTGTGCCTTGTCTTGTCCTTTACAATGAGCTGTATGACGTCACTGTTCTTCTTTACGCGGTCCCAGTACTTTCCTGTATGAAGGAAAACAAACTCGGGGTAGCAGTAAAGCGTTATGCTTGCCGTATACACTTAATTAGTATTTTTAAAGTAATTTAAGGTCTACCAGTGAGCTGACCGTTTCTAATGCGTACGAGGCTCATCACAATTATAAGAGCATTAACAGTTGGATGCATTGTACAAGGTATATAAACAAATTTTAAAGACTCCCTCAAAAAGTGATCTAGAGATCAGGATCAACGCTCATTTAAAAGTACCGAGTCCTGGGTCTTTCATGATGGAGGCTCCCAACGGAAATTTGCTAAAACACGTTTTGAACGATTAAGGATATACCAAATAGGTCCAACGAAATCACGGCAAAACAAGTCCTTTTCTATAACGATATGTAGTGGCAAAGGAAATATAAAGTGAGTGAGTGATGACTAACCTGTTGCAGTGTGAACGTGGTGCGGTTCCTTCTTTGCTTCCTCCTGACGAAAGAGTCATCATGGATGGCCGGGTGGTAGGAGTAGCTGGTATCTGTAACACGACAACCTCTGTAAACACTACTGCGGTAACAAAGTTATAACCGTGGCGCGAACTTATTTACCAGCAAATGTATTCTTCTCTTCTTCTTCTTCTTCTTCTTCTTTTCCTTATTATTATTCTTCCTCCTCTTCTTACTACTCTCACTCAACTACTCAAAACACACTCACTCACGTGCGCACAGGATGAAGTTATACTTTCAAACGAGAGTAAATAAAACGTCTATGATATGACAGATGTTTTAAAATTGAAGAATAAATTTTGCAGGTTAACAGAAATGTGTAAATAATCTGTGATTTAATTTCGAAACGCAAATCTCTTTGATTTCACGTTTCACTGAATGACCTGAAGTAGTAGCCTGTACCTGGGTAAAACGAAATCAATAGATTTTGATAAATTAGGGTGAGTTTGTCGTGTACTTATAGGGACAACATTGTCGAAATTTATTTTTAAATAATTGTTAACCGTGATTTCTTAAAAACCTAACGGCTAATATCGATAGACTCTAATACACGTGCGCTATGTTTAATTGAAATCGATCCACTCGTTTGTTCTCCAGCTACATTGTGCGCAATCACGAACACAAAAAAGATTTTTCCAGAAATATCCTTATATGTGTTGCTTGTTTGAATATTGCGAGAAAGGTTGTGCCTTGTTCATTTCGCTTTGAGTACGCCATAACCTCGCGTTGTTATTTTTATAGTTTAATATTTATTCAGGAGTAACAATTAACTGCCCACCCCTCGCTGACGTTAATTAAGCGCCGTTGTTTCCGGATTCACGTTTTTAATTAAAAACCGGTTAAAAACGGCGGCAGTACCTTCGCTCCGGCCGAACAAAAATAATATTTTTGCTTTAATAACATATTCAATTTAAAAATTAAGGCTTCAATTTCCGAAAGCGTACGCTTTGTTTAAGCCGGAGCGCGCACAACGGGAGGGCGTGCGATTTAATTTCCTTCGTCATAAAAATTCAATGTTTAAGCTTTTAAAAATAATTATATAATCTGCTGTTATTATCTATGCATTGCGAGGGTGTATGGCGCGGGGTTTGGGGCGGGGGAGGTACGTTGCAATGCCCTGCTGTAAACTGATTTGTTACAAATAATATTTGCAGGCTGTACTTACTAAGGAATTCGCTCTGTGCTTCGACTGTACTCATGTTAACAACAAAAATTTGTGTATGGGTTACTTCATTAAATAATTGAAATCGTTACAGCTGATTTTGAGAAAATAGCTACAAAACAAAATTAAAAAAGATCTCCATCGTGTCAAATTGTATCGAATGGGTCATAAGTAAATAAGTGTTGTGCTAATATTGCACAAACTTTCTCACATTCAACTGTTTCCCCGAAATTCCGGTTCACAAACTATCGACAAAAAAGTCAAGTGTTTCTAAATCTTATTTTGATCGCTCGTGAAGAGTTTTAAATCGGATGACTGCAGTAAATTTGAGTATATCATAAGATACAGAATATACTCGAAGACGAGCCGTAACGTCATTTATTCGAACTTTGAATTGAGTTATGAAAGACGAAATCGATTTTTGAGAAATTATACCGATTTCCGGGTTTCCTCAGAAAGCTCTTAATGTGAATTTCTCACGGATACATCGATCCAGATTTTTATGTGAATAGAATAATAAAATTGAATCATGATTATTAAAGCTGTTATTGTTACGGTTTAATCGAATATTTACCGTTATTTTCGGTGACCGTAAATATTCGACGTTCGAGAGTTTAATCAATTCTCGTGTTAAAGTGCCAACCTTAAAATGTAGTCTTGTAACTTAAAATACTTAAAAAATTAAAAAAAACACTCAGAAGTAAAACCAAGACTTACATGTGATCAGGAAACCACAAGCCGCCAATAAAACGCAACGGGACCGTTACACAATAGCTGATAATATCGTATCAGAAAAGAAAAAGGTGTACCTGCCAACACCGAGTGGAGGGGGTTATCGAACTGGTTTTATTTCTGGTTTGACTCAGTCTTAAGCATTTTAACATATGCTAAGGCATCTACGTTGTTGTTGTTCGTACTTGTGTAACGTTGTGTATTGTATTTATACACACGAACGAAGGTAAGCGTCCAAATATACTGTGATAACAAAATGAATATTTATCATTCAACAATAATTCTATAAACGAAAGTTAAACCTGATCTAGAAAGATATTGTAAATTTGTATGGTTTTTTTTTTATTACCGAAAAAAGTAAATCGGAACACGATATTTTTAACAGAAATGAAGACTTTTTTGGCCTCAGGATATCTGGAACGAACAATTCGAGATATGTGTGCAATACGTTTTGGGAAATTAAAAAAAAAATAAATGGTATTACAGTCTCGTCTCGATTTATTAAAACAATAGTTGGTAACCCTGGAAGGATGCAACAGAACTCGGGACAGCTGTAGGTTTTTAATCCTATCTGACGAGATAAGGGCAGTACTCGCAGACAATGAAATCTCCGGTAATTTAAAGGTTTATAAGCCACGAGTTGAGTGTATGGCTTACTTTGTCACCCTTGGTTAGCCCAATTTCCGGCCAGGCTCGTCTATTATGCAGGTCTATCTGGTCCTTAGGGCCGCAGCTTTGCCAATAATTGTGTTTCGCAGCGGTAAAAATACTGCTATACTGTTGCGGAGTTGTTGCGTCTGCAACTGTCTTACATTCAGCTGCAGCTCCGTTGTATTGTCCCATAAAACTAAGAGAGGGGGAGAGGGGAGGGGGAGAAGACTTGCCGCACCGTTTACTTAACTATTGCAACATAGCCACCGGACCACATATTTGAGTAATTAGGATTATGACCTATTCTTTCAGTCAATGGTCTATCTACTCACCTGGTAAAGGCTACCGCGGTTTCGAAACTCTATTGTTTCATCGTCATGCCATGATACAAAATGTTAAATATCTCTGTCGAGGTCGTCACAAAGCCAACATGGAAATATTACATTTATGTCATAAAAGTAGTTATATGGATGCAATTGAAGAGTTTGAGATTTGCAAGAGCAAAAATCAGGCCCCCGTAACATCCTCAATGAAAAACTTTTATTTGAATCAAATTTAATATATGCCATGGCTCTAAGGATAAGTGATTTGAATAAATAACAGAAACCAACAGACGCACAGTAACTGATAAAACTGACGGGGGCGCTACTACTGATGGAGACTCCGCAGTCTGGAATGTAACGACATACGAGTTGCACATATCGTTTGGCCAAACCAAATTTCATCGTGTGTGTTTTAATCGTGTAATTGTGTTCAGTGTTAGTGACGTATGTTTTTAATTTTTTGTTTGACTTTGTAACGACCTCGACAGAGGGATTTAACGTTTTGTATCACGGCCTGAAGATGGAACAATAAAGTTTCGAAACCGCGGTAGCCTTTACGAGTTGAGTAGATAGACCACTGACGGGAAGAATAAGTCATTATCCGTATACTTAAGCACACATCCGTTCTTGGACCGACGTCTCAACCTCCCCCCCCCGAAAAGCGAAACCTTAACGACGCTATCGATGTTAAAATCGAAGTAAAACATCGACATCGTTGCAGCGGACGTCGTGAAAGCTTGATCAAAGGAAAGTTGTGAATCAGTTCGTCACTGAGGAGGGGAAGGGAAACATCAGGTGCCGGGGTAATGTGATTATGCGGCCCCAGGGGCATGGCATGTCTCGTTAAGTTTGGGCAATACAAAAAGCTGCATTTATCGAATAACTAAGAGTAATTGAATAACGCTACTTATATTGTGAACTCGTGTTACACGATATCGGTTAAACGTTGCGTTCCCTTAAGTAACAACGCTTACAGATCCGGTTTCATGGATTTCAGGATATTCTGCCATTCTCAAACTCAACTTGTGGCACTCCCTGTACTTATTTTAGTTTAGTGCTAATACGCAAAACAGAACCTAAAAAATTAGGCATGGCCGTCGTAGTTTCTCTTTTAGATTACTTCTTGAGTCTTACGTTTAAATGTTTAACACTCACTTGAATTAGGGCTCAATATCTGATTAACCGATTTTTTAAAATTATGTCAATTTTTTTTTAATTCGACGCAAGTGTGACAGACCGTTAAACGATAACACCTTATACACCTCTTCTTTGCAGTTGGACAAATAGTTACAGTGCAGGATTAGGAGGATCTAATGTTTATGATGAACGTACATGAGTAGGAAATTAATAGAGGAATATGATTTTTGAGGACTTGAGGTAAACTTAAACAGAAGAGAGTACATGTGCATTTGAGGGCAGAGCAGGAATCTTCTATTGGAACACCACAAAAATTAAAGGGTGCACAACTTACAAGGATTTGGGAATGACAATTACTAGCGATGGACTCTTAGGTACAGCAATAAAAGAACGAACACCTTAGGAAGAAGAGCAATAAGGATACTGAACAGTATCATATGGGATCAATAGATATCAAAAGTAAATAAGCATATGTAATATATAATACATAATATATAATACAATTATAAAATGTATAATCTCATATGGAAGCGAAGTGTGGACACTAAATAGATATGGACTATTAGCTTAGAGCCACAGGTCGGTCCAATCGGCAAAATATAAAAAATGTAAGAATCGGTGAAATGGGTGCAAGCACGCCATTGTAGACATCAAGGCAAAACAACATCGATGGATAGGTCATGTCCAGAGGATGGACGAAAATCGATTTCCAAAACAGATTTTAAAATGTGAACCACATGGTCGTAAAGAAGAGGAAGACCAAGACCAATTAATTAGGGAGAATTAATTGACAAGGAAGTGGGAGAGAGGGGATTGTATCGTGATCTATGGAACGACAAAGAAAAATGGAAACTAGGAATGAAAGAAGTCAGAGAACGTTTTAAGCCGAAAAGAAGAAGAAGAAAGGTCGATTTAAGAGATTTTTTAATACTTCTAAACTTTGTGAAATAATTGAAAAAATATTTGAATGTGAGATAGTTTGTGCAAAGGTTTTGGTAATCTCTTGTATAAGTTCGTTATTGAACAAAATCTGTCCTTGTTTGGAAATGAGTGTCCTTCTATATCTTAATAAATTACATAATTTTTTAAAATCTAATCCCATCATGGTGTTGGTCTTAAAATCTGCGTAAGCACTTTTTGTATGTATTGAAATCACGAATATTGATCCGATGTCGGACAGGGTCTATATTTATATTTACAATAGCAGAAAGTTCGTCTCTGAATCATGTCCGTTGTATATTACCTATAAATATGCACAGTACAAAGTATTCGCTCCCTGCTACTTCTTCACTCGGAAGTAAGAGTCCCCTCGCCCTCGGTGTCAATTTGTTGTCGGATCAGACTGCCCATAATAGAATCCTAATTTTCACTAGTCCCATTAGCATGATGTGATGGCGAATTAGACGGATTACAGTGCCTTATAACGGACGAGGAAGGGGTGGTACGTTCCCCTGAGATCGCCGTCCCTATGAAATCATAATTATTATTGGCCCTCTCCGAGCCCGAAGTGGAATTCAATACGCTCATCTAATTTGCCGGCTAACTCATTTAGCCCCGGCTAACTGGCTTCTCTGCCGAAAATAATACTTTTTAATGGGCGGGATTAATTCGCAAAACCATTTGCGCGGACTCGCCCACCCTCTTATTCGTTTGTTTTTAAAATATTACGATTTGAAAAGGAAATCCTTCGCGCACTATTCACAGTATTTTGTTTCGCGTTCAATTCCATTTTTCACTTTTAACGGATTTATTAACGCATTTCCATCGGAAAATCATTTACGACTTAATGCAGCGGCGATGTGCATCATAATTGAGGGAAGGCTCAAATATTGAGCGAATAGAGAGTAAAACTGTTTACCGATTTCAACAAGCAAGTGCAGCTTGTTCCAAAAATTTTCGTTTTTAAATTTTATTTTAAACAAACATTTCTATAATTAACAAAAATTCTGTTCAGTATTTATTGGGAAATTCGTTTCATAATATTTATATATTTATTACGACTAAGTCTATAATTTACAACAAATTTTATAATCTGATCAACAACGCTGCAGCTTTCTGAATGTGATGAGTTCTTCCTTTTTAAACCTGATCTTAGCGTCCAATGTGATCTCCAGATATTTTGTAGTATTTGCGTGCGGTATTATTCCTAAATGCACAGTGTATCCCAAGAAGAGGTTTACGCGTTTGATCCTCCTTTATTTTCTCATTCCTCAGTTGATCATTTTGAAACTATACATAACTTTTTAAAGAAGGTAGGCCTACCAGAAATAGTATACGAGAATTGCATCTGGCTGATGTTTGTAGAAACAAAATGGCGGCCAAATAAAATAAATTCTATTTATCTTAAAAAAATCTCATTGTACTGCAGTTCTATACTTTATTTAAAATTTATTTTGGCCGCCATTTTGTTTCTACAAACATCAGCCAGATGCAATTCTCGCATATTATTTCTGGTACCTTCTTTAAAAAGTATGTGTAGTTTCAAAATGACCAATGGAGGAATGAGAAAATAATAGAAGATTACTTCTTCGTGGGACACACTACAGTTACTGATGTATAGGCCTACGTAGGTTTTTTAATTTGTACAGTTAACATAAATTGATTTAGTATCGTATAATAAGCGAGAAATGTACCTAACTGCGACAAGGTCTTGTAGTATAAATTAATTTGATGTTTATATTCTGAAGTAACGTAAATATTGCGAGTAGTAGGCCTACATAGATAACACATAAACTACCGTAAGTTATTTCCCTAACACTATGTTTCAAAAGCTTTCGACACCAAAGCACTAATACCAGGTAGAATTTTTCAAAGTGGCTTTATCGGATTGGGCTTCAATTTTTATCATATTTCAAGAATGATCAGGAGGAAGAGTGTTTTGGGTTAAAGAAAATAGCAGCCCGAGTTCCACACGGTAATGTGCTGGAGTCAGTGGAAATAGTATAACTCTTGCTTCTATATACAAGAGACCTACCTACAGTAGAAGGTGCAACAATAGTTACATTCGCCGGTGACACTGCAATACCTGTTACTGGTAATAAAATTGAAGAAGTAACTAATAAACTCCAAGGAGCCTTTAATGCAGTGAGTAAATGGAAAAAATGACTTACTCGCCTCAATGAAACAAAATCAACGCAAGTAAACTTTACCAATTTGAAGATCAAGCAACATCAGCCCGTGATAATCAATGCAGTCCTGATCCAGCGTGCAAATACAGCTAAGTACTTGGGAATGACTGTCGATGTTGGACTCAAGTGGAAAGAGCATGTAAGAAAGTACTGGCTCTTAGGGAGAGATCCCCAGCTGTCGATTCATATACCGGCAAGTACTGAAACCAGTTTGGACTTGCGGGATTCAACTCTGGATGTGTTCAAAGAAAACAAATATTAATATGATACAGGCATTTCATAATAAAGTGCTCCGTTGCACAGTAAATGCTCGATGGTATGTGAGAAACGGTAACTTACACAGAGATCTCAAAGTGGAACTGGTCAATGAAGAAATAAAAAAGTAAGCAGCGAATCTCCCAGCACTCGCATCCTGAGATACTCAGTCTTCTGGACCTTATGGAACTTAGAGTGAAGCCACTGGATTATATCCCTTAAAGTGTTATCTTATATTTAAATTGCTAGAGGAGTTAAGAATTTCAGTTGTAATATTATGTAGTAATAAAAAAAAATTCAAGAATCACAACTCGGGTTAGTATGGGCAGTAGCAGTTCGAAAGTATAAGCTAAAATCCGACAGCGGTCAGAGATTTGTTTTTGGATTTTTGCCAGTTTGTTCCCAACAAGTACATAAGTTTCGTTTACTTCAAAATTAGCTAATATGAACGAAATCAAATTAACGGATTTTCAAAAACAGCTATTGTTAGTATAGGAAACTCTTTGTTAGGATACTTACACGTCCGACCAAAATTTTACCAAAATTGTTGGTACCGATTTTTAGAAAATCCGATTTAACGGTTTTACACAAACAAACGCTTATATAAAAAACAAAATGGTCCAGAATTGTAAACGCGTGGCAAATACTTAAGTCTTTAGTGGTGGACAGAGGCGGGTACTTTTAACAGAAAAATAACGTGAGCCGTGTAGGCTATTGTCGCCAGCTGACCGGCACTTGTAAATCGAGCAGTCTGGGCTCCGTATATTTTTGCTTAATTAACAATTACCCTTGTTATTGCTACAATTGGTTAATTAATGCTTGTTAAAGCAATTTCATGGCGGAGCGGCGCATAACTGGCTTGTACTAACTGAATCTAATCTTTGCCACCATCTTGAATGTAATGGATACGGGCGCGGTCTTTTTCTAGTTCTATTAATTAATAACAGAATTAAGGCCTGAATCTATTTTACGATTGCGCAGACATTTTTTTAAGAAATCTTACTTAGTCGACTTAAGTGTGAAAAAGTTTTTGAGGTGAAAACTTCTTTAGGGCTGAGCTCTTTGTTTGAAGAATAACAGAAACTCGCGCCAATATGTAAAAGTATCAAACTTGCGGTGCACACATTAACTGTTAGTATTCTTGAAGTGCATTATGTCTACCAGTGTGTGCGTGTGTGTAATTAATTATTTCACGTTCATTCTGTGATCTCTGCTTTAGGAACTAAAGGTCGTTAGTTCAAAACCCTTTGATAACATTTTTTTATTTACGTACTTAAATTATACTCGTATTAAATTTTGTTTATAATATATATAAGTTAAGTAATACATTTTTCTATAGTTATAAATAACGCTGTTATACTACAAATTAAGCCATACTGAAATTATGGGAACCTAAATTAAGACGGAACCATGATGGTTTCTTATAGTTTTTGACCTGAAAATTGAATAAAACTAGTCCCAAAACTGTAAGTCAAGTAGTTTTTGAGAAAACCTGTATAAAGAAAAAAAATATATTTTTTTACATTTGGCATACAATAACTGTTAGGTTCCTAATAAACAAATAAAATTTTTATATAAAACTTGTAGAAAATGTAATTCTGAACAAAATTATATAAATAAAGTCAACTACAAAAAAGAAATTACAAAAAAAACGAATTTTTATTAGCATCAAAATATTCGTAGCATAGCAGCGATAAGACATTAATTTGCAAACAGAAAAAATAATACCAATTACATTCGAGAATATCTAATATGATTTTTTTAAAATAATTAAATAGTAAAAAAAGCAATAATGAAATTGTTAAAAACTGCGTGAAGCATTTATAAGAACTGTTCAACTATTAACACAGTAATCTGCTTCTGTATTAAAATTCCTTATTTTAAATTGTAAATTAAAGTGGTGGTTTAAGTGACTTCTGTTAATTTTATTTTTTATACAGAATTTTATTTTTACCATTTAATGATTTTAAAAAATGCATACTAGATATTCTTGAATGTAAAAGATATTATTCTTTCTGATTCATAATGAATGAATGCCCTTTCCTGCTATGTTGTGAATATTTTAATTTTAATAAAAATTCATTTTTTTCTTATTTTATTTGTTTATAGTTGACTTTATTTACATAATTTTGTTCAAAATTAAATTTTCTACAAGTTTTATTTAAAAATTTTATTTGTTTTTTGGGAAAATAACAGAGATATTGTAGACCAAATGTAAAAAAAATATGTTTTGGCTTTGGTTTTTGCGTTTTACACAGGTTTTCTCAAAAAGTACTTGACTTACAGCTCTGGGACCAGTTTTATTCAATTTTCCAGGTAAAAAACCATAAGAAACCATCAAGGTTGGTTCTTAATTTAGGTTCCTAAAGCTTTAGTATGGCTTAATTTCCCTATTTTTTCCAGGAACCATGGCGAAATTTTTCACTAGCTGTACAACTCGCTAACGAAGCGTTTCCGGACCCATGTTTGTATAGATATTTTTCATCATTTTCACTGGTAGAATTCGCCCTGTAATTCTTTCCGTTTCTTCCTGAAAGACTCTGTATATACATAAACAATTGTGTATGTATAACTGATTTGAATCTATTCAGAAAAGTTCGTTACCCTGCGAAATCTGTTCAACAAGTATATTTAAACGATGGCCATTACAAATGTTGATTAGTGAAGTACTGCGACCAGTGACAAATGCGAGTCAAGTACTGGAAATTTCTCAAAATCGATTCATCGAAGTTTTTCAAATTGTCGTCGCACATGAATATCCGTAGTTCAAGATAATGTAAAAAATTTTAAATAAACCGAAAACACTCGATGTTGGACTAAGTTTACAGACTTTTACTTCAAATTTGCTATGGTTACGTCAGTTATTTATATCAATAATTAAAATCTGCAAATTATCGTGAACCGAGTTTTCAAGAAGTTTTTCTATAGATCCTGAACAGATTTCTTTAGTTCTAGTCTGAGTACATATGGGCTACGTCTAAGAATCTATTTTAAGAAAACCCGATAGGCCTACATGCCTACTAAAGTTTCTTTTTTGAAAAATATTCGCTTGAAATAACGAAATTCAGTACTAAATTTCATAATGTTAGTTTAGACAGAGGCACATGCGCACATATTAATAAGAAACAAGATGTTTAGCCTTACATGGACCCGAAAATCAATCAAAACACTCAAGGTAGATTTTTTTAAAACCGCTGTGAATGGTGAAAGTAAAAATGACAATATATGGGGCAAATACTTTATAAGCTGAGCATTTTTGTTGCGTGGCTTCCTTGCTTTCTTAACGGATTACGGGTGTAGTAGTGAGGGGTTGTGCTCAGTGATTAGCTTACTGCATCTGTTACACAGTACTATACTTACAGGGGTGTGTTGGGGTGAAGGGGTAGTCAAGAGAAGGCAGTCTGGAAGCTGTGGACGCGTGCAACGAGGGTGGGCAGTGGTAACAAAACATCCCGTGGTGATGGCCAGCGATCTGAAAACAAAAACAGCCTTTACACAAACTGTATTACGTTCAATTATCTCCATAATCTAACCTAACTTAACCAGCATAGGAAAATAAAAATAGCCCTTACACAAACTGTATTTCGTTATTACGTTCAATTATCTCCATAATCTAACCTAACTTAACCAGGAATCTGAAAATAAAAATAGCCCTTACACAAACTGTATTACGTTATTACGTTCAATTATCTCCATAATCTAACCTAACTTAACCAGCAATCTGAAAATAAAAATAGCCCTTACACAAACTGTATTACGTTATTACGTTCAATTATCTCCATAATCTAACCTAACTTAACCAGCAATCTGAAAATAAAAATAGCCCTTACACAAACTGTATTACGTTCTTAATTATCTCCACAACCTAACCTAACTTAACCAGCAATCTGAAAATAAAAATAACCCTAACACAAACTGTATTAAGTTCAATTATCTCCATAATCTAACCTAACTTAACCAGCAATCTGAAAATAAAAATAGCCCTTACACAAACTGTATTACATTAAATTGTCTCCATAACCTAACCTAACTTAACCAGCAATCTGAAAATAAAAATAGCCCTTACACAAACTGTATTACATTAAATTGTCTCCATAACCTAACCTAACTTAACCAGCAATCTGAAAATAAAAATAGCCCTAACACAAACTGGATTACGTTCTTAATTATCTCCACAACCTAACCTAACTTAACCAGCAATCTGAAAATAAAAATAGCCCTTACACAAACTGTATTACATTAAATTGTCTCCATAACCTAACCTAACTTAACCAGCAATCTTAAAATAAAAATAACCCTAACACAAACTGGATTACGTTCTTAATTATCTCCACAACCTAACCTAACTTAACCAGCAATCTGAAAATAAAAATAACCCTAACACAAACTGTATTAAGTTCAATTATCTCCATAATCTAACCTAACTTAACCAGTAATCTGAAAATAAAAATAGCCCTTACACAAACTGTATTACATTAAATTGTCTCCATAACCTAACCTAACAACCAGAAATCTGAAAATAAAAATAGCCCTAACACAAACTGTATTACATTAAATTGTCTCCATAACCTAACCTAACTTAACCAGCAATCTGAAAATAAAAATAGCCCTAACACAAACTGTATTACGTTCTCAATTATCTCCATAACCTAACCTAACTTAACCAGAAATCTGAAAACAAAAACAGCCTTTACAAAAACTGTATTACGTTCAATTATCTCAATAATCTAACCTAACTTAACCAGCAATCTGAAAACAAAAACAGCCTTTACACAAACTGTATTACGTTCTCAATTATCTCCATAACCTAACGTAACTTAACCAGCAATCTGAAAATAAAAACAGCCCTTACACAAACTGTATTACGTTCTCAATTATCTCCATAACCTAACCTAACTTAACCAGCGATCTGAAAAAAATAGCCATTACACAAACTGTATAACTTTCAATTATTTTCTAACCTAACCTAATTTAACCAGCGATCTGAAAACAAATATGGCCTTTACACAAAATGAATTACGTTAAGTTACGTTTCCTAACTTAACCAGTGATCTGATTATATGTTGGCCTAACTGAGAATTGGATTTTGGTTGATTTTCAGTTTTTATCATAGTTAACGTACCCGACTTTGTGGAGGAATATGGTGAATAGCGACCTAAACGTAGCTTACGTTTTGTTTGCTATAGCAGCAAAGTTTCATAGAAATCGTTTGGAAGTTATTATGAATACCTGTGATTATTAGCTTTTTTATAGAAAAAGTTACGCAGTGGTGGCGAGTTATGGACAAAAGAGTGTGACAACACTAAGTTTCACCAAAATTAGCCAGTTAGTTTTGTTTCCAGCAATGTGAACACACAGACACGCGCGCGCGCGTGCACATACACACGCGCGCACGAACAGACATACAAATAAAAAAAACTATTTTTCTTGAGTCAATGGACATAAAAACGTAAACCCAAAAATCTGTCAAAGTTTCAATTTTTTTTTACGATCGCCAAACTTTCAGAGAATTTCCATTGGAAAAGAGCTATTGGAAATCATGTAAAACCCACATCAGTTTTCTTAAAATGAGCGTCGATCCTAATCCCTTAGATCACTTTTTGATGGGGCATTAAAATTAGTGTGTGTGTATGTGTTAGTATGCGTGCGTGTATGTGTGAGCGCGTGTGCGTGTGTAAACACGGTCATGTTCGCAATTTAGTCCGACTAATACAAACTTGGCAGATAAATCGAATTGGTAATTTCTTACACCATCTGATTACGCGATCTTACAAATTCGTTAACTATCGCGCAACAATTTAAAATGGCGGCCATTTTAATCATTTAAAAATTCGTAACATTTTTATCTTCAATTTTTTTCATCTCTGTTTTTATCACCGTAATTTTCATTAAAAACTGCACTAATGTAACGTTCTGAATATTCGAAACCCGTTGAAATTAAGAAATTAAATTTAAAGGCGATTATGGTTGATTTTCGTATTTTCAATGCAATTTCAAATTTTAAAGTGCAAATTGTATGCCAAGTTTTCACGCTCTTTGTGATGATGAAAGCAGAGTTTCCAAAATAACGTTAAGATGAGAAATTTTGTCCGACATAGCTGCGTGCACGAGTCAAATGAAAAAATCGCAAGTTATAATAATTGTGTGATGAAATACTTATCAAAGCAGGAGTCAAATATCTTATTAATATTTTTATTCGTTTAAGTATAGACTATACAAGGAGTTTGAGTCACGTTCTAGCGTCAAGAGCCTCATTATCGAGCATATTTTGTTTGTAGAGCAAACACGGTATTTTGTATAGGCTAAGTACAGATCTGATTTCAACATCCGTAGTCCGCATAAATTTGTTTTTTTTTTTTTTCCAATTCAATTTTGAAAATAAGAACATTTACTCCCTTTTGTGGTTAAGTTTAAGTATTGATGCGCTAAACTTTTAAAATTACTGTAATTTGATTACAGTAAGTGTTGCGGAATTACGGTAATTGCAGTGTAGCAGATCCTTTGAACGATCCGATACGGCGGTTAGGGTTGTAGCCTATCTTAAAGGGGTTGTCAGGTGAAAGCTTAAGCTTAGGGGTTGAAAGCAAATTGCGTGTACAATCACTTGTACCTACGATGTTATACCGCTCCACACATCACACATCACACAATAGTGTTGACGACACCGGATCCCCCGTTGTGAATTGGCCGGGTGATTGGGCCTGCTTCCCTCACCCCTCAACCCTTACCCTTACTGTAAAGCTGTAATAACGTAATTATATAAATGATGCAAGATATTATCGGATTCTATCTTATTATAAAACGAATTTCTATTAGAGCCTCATCACGATAACACCCCGACCATCGTAGTCAGCGTTATAAACAGCGTAAATCAGCATTTCGGATTTAAAAAATCAGTTGAAATTAGGATATTTAATTTGTCGGCGGTCAGGGTTCATTTTCATATTTAAAAATTTGAAAGTTTAAAACACTAATATATGCAGATTTTAATACTGATTATGGTAAAATGAGATTCGCAAAAAGAGCTTAACATAGGCCTAAAGAAAAACGCTTTTTAGAAATTCCCTTTAACACGTCAGCGAGACAGCTGCGTGCCGCGATTACGTGATTTATCGGTGACAGGAAGAGAAAACCGATGTAACGGTTATGTTAGTAATGTAACCATGGTAACCTTTAATCAAGAACCAATCAGAAATCTTGTTTACTCCAGCTGCTTATTGACTTTAGTGGGTAGATTGAATTTAGCGCTAGTAATTGAAACGGCCAAATATTTACATAAGTCTGGATATTGCTGTGTAGGTAGCTCCCCTACTGTTATTAAATCATCGGCTTTATTAAAAATACATAATATTCTCTTTAATAAATAAATATTAAAGAATTATAAATTTTTAAACGCAATTACAGTTAATTTGCGCATGCGTAAGCAAAATAATTAAATATTTAGATAATCTCGTAAAACTGAATTTTTATTCGCGTTGAGAGTTTCATAAATAATTCCGGCTGCCGTTCAGTTTAATTTTATTTCAGTACTTTTACGCGCATGCGCAGTCCGTGTTTTGTTATTAAATAATTAACTTCGTTTACTGTAATTTGTTAGAACATTATGCATTAAATTCGTTAGTTTAATATTAAAAATTCAAATACAATTCGAGAAAAATTTTCACACTTAATGACCATTATATTAAAACAAAAAGTACCCATTATATAATTTGTACGTGATATCAATAATTTTTTTTATTATTATAGAGATTATTGCAAAAATTTTGAAACAACACCATACCCTAATTCGGCAGGTTAAATATTAAAATAATCGAGCACCCAGCTGACTCGCTGATGGGATGGCAGCGAATTTTCAAACGTATTTTTATTATCTTACACTCTTTTTGCAAATCTCGTTTCACTTTCATAGATCTATAACTATAACACCAAAGTCCTCATTTATTAGCATTTTTAACCTCGAATTGAAAATATAAAAATGAACCCTGACCGCCGTCAAATTTAATTCCCTAAATCGTTTTTAAAATCCAGTACGTTAATTTATGCAGCTTTTAACGTGGGTTACGATGATTACAAAATCAGATTTGCATTAATGTTTAAGGAAATAAGTTATAGGCTAATGTTTTTAATATTTCCAATGGCTGCCATTTTGAAACTGTTGAACGAATTTTAACTGGTTAACAAATATGTTCATGCTACAATTAAAATCGATTTTTGTACCAAGTTTTAATCAAATCGAACTAAAATCGCGAACTTTCACTTTCTCTCTCTCTCTCTCTCTCTCTCCTCTCTCTCTCTGTCTCTCTCTCTCTCTCTCTCTCTCTCTCTCTCTCTCTCTCTCTCTATATATATATATATATATATATATATATATATATATATATATATGTATATATAAGAATAAAGTGCATAGAAATAATCAGAATCTTCGAAATTGCATTTCAAAATTTCTTGTTAGATATGGTATTATTACGTTAAATATTTAGCGTATAATTACACCTGGCGTTATCTACTGTATTTAAAAAAAACTATTTTAATTTAAAAACAAAAAAAGAACCATTATAATTATTTATCTCGTGCTAACAGATGTTTATTATTATTTTACGTGAAACTTCGTGCGGGTCCGGCAATTTGTATGAAAAAATAATTATCTGTCCATAAATTTTTTTTGAATAAAACTTAGCTTATAAGAAGAAGAATAAAAATAAAATACAGTTTGTTTACGGCTTAAAAATTTGAATCTTTTAACAGTAGAAATAATTTTTCGAGCGCGTTATTTTATAATCCGCAACAATACACAGTAACATACGTTAAGACTTCACTGCATACCTGATAAATTCCAGTTCACGGTGGTGCGTAATGTTGCCAAAGTTGTGTCGCAGACAGCGACAATTGAGTACGCCACTGCCTGCATAAGTTGAGTGGCTAATAGTCTAATCATCCAGTTAATAAGTGTAGAAGATTTAATCAAGTACAATTAAGGCCATATCGTTAGTGCCGAGGGGTCTTGTACTATCCAGGCTGAAAACATGGGCTACCAGCAGGCTAAGTATGATCGTGCAGCCATCATGGTAAGGCGCAGACCTGGGACTTATATATATATATATATATATATATATATATATATATATGTCCCAGATCTGTGCAGGTGTGTGTGTGTGTGTGTGTGTGTGTGTGTGTGTGTGTTAAAGTCTTAATAAATCACCATTTTAGTTTTCAGTGTAGGTTAAATAAATAGTTAGAAAACTTCACACAAACTTTGTCATGTTCAGTTATTTCCACGAAAACAATTCGGTAAGCAAGCTGCCAATAAGAGGGAGAAATACCAGGCTAAATTTTAAAAAAATCCGTATTTCAAACCTGCTCATATTTTGACCGTACAAGGAGTGGAGAATCATAACTAACGGGCATGAACCGGATTTTTCGGAAATATAACGGCATATAGGTATACATATACAAATTGTTAGAGCAGATTTTGAAAATTTTAATTCTTAAAACTTTTTCTTCTGAAAGAGTTGCAAATTTTTTTACGATTTCATAGTTATTTTTTAAAAATCGCGCAGATACAGAGACAATCGGACATCCACAAACGACTTTTCAGTGAATTGTCTTTGGAAAATTAGCTGTTGGAGCCATCATGGTAACACCAATACCCGGAACCTTGAAATATATGTATATATATATATATATATATATATATATATATATATATATATATATATATGGATCGGCATGTATTTTAAGGTCCCCGAGTCTGGGTATTAACATGATGGTGCCCTAATAGCTCATTTTCATTAACACCTCTTTAAAAATCACAAGTGTGAAATTGTAAAATGATTTACAGTAAATTATTTTAAAATTTTACGTATTATTTTACGTCATGTAATTTTATCTTTGTGAAACCTTTAATAAGTTCTTAAATAATTGCATTTGTAAATTAAATTAGGAAACAAGTTTTAAGCGGTTTTCAAGCTAATATGGAACATTTTGATATTTTTAACACCTTTACTTATGTCAGCTAGATATGTTACGGCAGTAACTAACTGTTCCCTCCCACCTCAGCTGCCGAACAGCTGAGCACAAACACTGTTATTACAATTAATTACAGATATAACATTACAGTTTTTCCGTTACATTTTTGGTAATCCTGCTTTTGGGAAGAAATGTAAACAAATAAGATTAACTCAACTTGCGCCAAGTTTTTATCACGTTCGTTCGGTGCCGAAGTTTTGCACAGCAACTTTTCTGAAAACAAAAAAGTTAAACTTTTCCGTGGCGGAGTATGTCGGTCACAATGCAAGGTTAAGTGGGGTCAATCTAAGTCCGCACGACCTTTGACACGTGCGCCCAGCCGCTAACTCAATCACAAGTCCAGTCTGCCGTGTTGTTGCCTACAACACACTCGCTTAGATTATATTGTTCCAACACTGCTGCTCCATTAATAAAGTGGATAATGATAGATTAAACGTTGCCGTAGGTTGTCAACCACATTACATCATCCGCTATTTCCAGACTGGAAGCTCTCGCGACAGGTCTGCCAACTTTGGAAATTGTTATATGCTTACCTTGCAGAGCGTTTGTTTGTTAAATTTGCCAGTGTTGAGCAATGTTGTGTTACTTTGCAAACAGTGTAAATGATTACATCTCTACCAGCATTGCTAACTTCAAGGAATGTTGTGTTACCTTGCAAAGCGTGTAAATGGTTACATCTCTACCAGCATTGCTAACTTCAAGGAATGTTGTGTTACCTTGCAAAGCGTGTAAATGGTTACATCTCTACCAGCATTGCTAACTTCAAGGAATGTTGTGTTACCTTGCAAAGCGTGTAAATGGTTACATCTCTACCAGCATTGCTAACTTCAAGGAATGTTGTGTTACTTTGCAAAGCGTGTAAATGGTTAATAAACATCTGTAACAGCTTTGCTAAATTCAAGGAATGTTGAGTTACCTTGCAAAGCGTGTAAACATCTCTACCAGCATTGTTAACTTCAGGGAATGTTGTGTTACTTTGCAAAGCGTGTAAATGGTTAATCAACATCTGTAACAGCTTTACTAACTTCAAGGAATGTTGTGTTACTTTGCAAAGCGTGTAAATGGTTAATCAACATCTGTAACAGCTTTGCTAACTTCAAGGAATGTTGTGTTACTTTGCAAAGCGTGTAAATGGTTAATCAACATCTGTAACAGCTTTGCTAACTTCAAGGAATGTTGTGTTACTTTGCAAAGCGTGTAAATGGTTAATCAACGTCTGTATCAGCTTTGCTAAATTCAAGGATGCTGAGTTACCTTGCAAAGTGTGTAAACATCTCTACCAGCATTGTTAACTTCAGGGAATGTTGTGTTACTTTGCAAAGCGTGTAAATGGTTACATCTCCAGCAGCGTTGTTAACTTCAGGGAATGTTGTATTACCTTGAAAAGCGTGTAAATGGTTAGTCAACATCTGTATCAGCATTGCTAAATTCAAGGAATGTTGTGTTACCTTGAAAAGCGTGTAAATGGTTACATCTCTACCAGCATTGCTAACTTCAAGGAATGTTGTGTTACTTTGCAAAGCGTGTAAATGGTTAATCAACATCTGTAACAGCTTTGCTAACTTCAAGGAATGTTGTGTTACTTTGCAAAGCGTGTAAATGGTTAATCAACATCTGTAACAGCTTTGCTAACTTCAAGGAATGTTGTGTTACTTTGCAAAGCGTGTAAATCAACATCTGTAACAGCATTGCTAACTTTAAGGAATGTTGAGTTACCTTGCAAAGCGTGTAAACATCTCTACCAGCATTGTTAACTTCAGGGAATGTTGTGTTACTTTGCAAAGCGTGTAAATGGTTACATCTCTACCAGCGTTGTTAACTTCAGGGAATGTTGTATTACCTTGAAAAAGCGTGTAAATGGTTAGTCAACATCTGTATCAGCATTGCTAAATTCAAGGAATGTTGTGTTACCTTGCAAAGCGTGTAAATGGTTACATCTCTACCAGCATTGCTAACTTCAAGGAATGTTGTGTTACTTTGTAAACAACCAGCATTGTTAACTTCAAGTGTAAATGTTGTTTAACTAAGCGTGTAAATAGTTACATCTATACCAGCATTGATAAATTCAAGGAATGTTGAGTTACCTTGCAAAGCGTGTAAACATCTCTACCAGCATTGTTAACTTCAAGGAATGTTGTGTTACCTTAAAAGCGTGTAAATTGTTACATCTATACCAGCATTGATAAATTCAAGGAATGTTGAGTTACCTTAAAAGCGTGTCAACATCTCTACCAGCATTGTTAACTTAAACGAATATTGTATTACCTTGCAAAGAGTGTAAGTGGTTACAACTGTACCAGCATTGCTAACTTCAGGGAATGCTGTGTTACCTTGCAAAGAGTGTAAATGGTTACATCTCTACCAGCATTGCTAACTTCAAGGAAGTTTGTGTTTCCTTGCAAAGAGTGTATGTAAATAGTTACTTTCTTAAAACGTCTCCTGACACTGAAGAATGTTGATTGTTTACAACTGTACCATGTTTGCTAATACTTATCGATGAATGTAATGTTAACTTAAATAGTATACTTCGGGGTCTTCTGACTTTGGGAATGTTGCTTAATTTTTTTTATACATTTGCGGTAAATGGTTTTTTTTAATACTTTTACCATATGTCTCTTTTCAAGCTTTACAACATAAAAAGTCAGGACGGTAATATCAAAAAAATAAAACAGTTTTGAAGACTAAAATTAACCACGTGAATATATATGAGTTTAGAAACGCATGAAAAAAATGAAAGTGGTTTTTGTTAGGGGTGAGCACTTAGCGAATGGACTAACACACACACACACACACACACACACACACACACACACACACACATATATATATATATATATATATATATATATATATATATATATATATATTAAGAAGCTATCGCTTCTGCCGACAGCCCCAATGACTGTGCCATTTTTTAAAATAATTAGCTAGTAAAAAAAAAGCAATAATTAAATTCTTAAAACCCATATTAAGCATTTATAACAAGTAACAATTGTTCTATATGTCCACCTTGACTAATCTGTTCATCTTAAAATTCCTTCCTTGGATGGAATTTTTACATTATCTATGTTATGTAAAGAATGGAAAACTGAAGCTAAGGTTTTGTGATCTGGAATCCTTCCAGATGCCATTGCAGTAACTATAAATAAAACTGAACCAGTTTGAAACCATTTGAAAAATGGCATTTTGAGAACGCAGAACACAAACACTTCAACTTGACACACACACACACACACACACACACACACACTGCACTTGACTACAACTTTAAAAATTGTGCAAAACTTCAAATTCTGTACACATATTATTCTGATTGTTGATCAGCTGTTAATACTGCCAACTTAAGAAATTAAAAAGACGTTCCGTTACATTGGTTATTTCTTTTTTTTCAACAAATTGTGAATGAAGTAATTGAACTGGTGTTTTAAGCGACTTCTATTGATTTTATTTTTTTATACAGTAATATTGTTACTATTTAATTATTTTAAAAAATCATACTAGTTATTCTCGAATGTAAAAGGTATTATTCATTCTATTTAAAAATTAATGTTTTTATTCCGCTATGTTGTGAATATTTTGATGTTAATAAAATTAGTTTTTTTTTTACTTTATTTTTTTGCAGTTTACTTTATTTACATAATTATGTTCAGAATTAAAGTTTCTACAAGTTTTATTTGAAAATGTTATTTGTTTATTGAGAAAGTAACAGAGTTATTGTAGGCCAAATGTAAAAAATGTAGGTTTTTCAGCTCTGAGACCAGTTTTATTCTATTTTTCAGGTCAAAAACCATAAGACACCATCAGGATTACTTCTTAATTTAGGTACAAACTATCTATAATTTCAGTATAGCTTGATTCCCACCTTTTTCTAGGAATCATGGCGAAATTTTTCGCCAGCTGTAACCAGCTAACGAAGCTTTTCCAGACCCATGTGTTTCTTCATTTTCACTGGTAGAACTCGCCCCGCAATTCTTTCCGCTTCTACCATGAGGTGCAAATGTTTGCGTTACAAAAAATATGTTTTAACAGATTTTCATGAAATTTAACCAAAAAAAATCTTAAAAAAACAAATATTTGAGCATTCATACCCCAGAAGGATACAAAATTGATTATAGAGTGTAGGAGTTAATAAAATATGTATTAATTCCAATTTAATTGACAAGTAACATAAATACCGTAAAAAACTGAACACATACAATTTTTATGTTTGTATTTTACAAACATTAATCTCTAAAGGGGTGAAATGAGGTACAAACGTTTGAATTAGGAAAGATTTTTAATCACAGTTTCTTTAAACATAACAAAAAAAATCGGAATCACAAATAATTAAACGTATGTTACCGCGTTTTTCAGAATTCACAAACTAAAGGCGTGAAAAAGATACATACGCTTTTGTAATTAGAAAAAAAATATTCTTCAGCTCGAATAATAACGAAATGGTTGTAAGAGCACTTTTATTAATTAACCTTTTGTAATGTAATAGAATAGGCGCTCCTGTAGAAAGAATTTCAAAATAGACCAGCGTGTAGTGGGGTTGAAACAACTGTCTTCGTTTTGAAAAAAATAATATCACCAGGATTTTATAAGTTTTTGAACATTTTAATTCGAATGCAACAAGTTTGAATTTAGTAAAACTTATATTCCAATTATGATATTTTTTCATATTCATTGTAAATAATATGAGTTTGTTGAATTAAACTATATTCATGCTTTATTCATATTTATAATATGCTGTTATTGATATAAATATAATTAATATTATAAATATATTATATTATATATTATCGTATATAGGCTAAATATAATATATTTAACTATATTTATACTGTATGCATGCTTTTATTAACAGACTATATTTTTTAATATTTATAAATTATTACATTACTGAAACAGTTTAAGTTTTGTGGGTAAAGCCGTGACGGGTAATATATATATATATATATATATATATATATATATATATATATATATATATATATAGTGTCCCACGAAGAGGTTTACGCATTTGATCCTCCATTATTTTCTCATTCCTCCATCCTCCATTGATCATTTTGAAATCATACAACTTTTTTAAAGAAGGTACCAGAAATAGTAAGTGAGAATTGCATCTAGATGATTTTTGTAGAAATAAATTGGCGGCCAAAATTAATTATTGAACTAATTTTATTTTTTTCAAACAACATTTTATTTTTTAGTTATTAATATTTAAAAAATTTAATTAGATACAAACTAATTAAAAGAAAAAACTAAATAGCATTGAACATTTCATAAATCAGACCTATTTACGGAATCAACAGCTGTTCAACAATCTGATTTAATACTGCGGTACAGTATTTTAAGAGGGATAGGATTTCTTTACTTTGACCGCCATTTTGTTTTCTACAAACATCAGCCAGATGCAATTCTCACATAGTATTTCTGGTACATTCTTTAAAAAGTATGTATAGTTTCAAAATGATCAATGGAGGCATGAGAAAATAACGGAGCATCAATTGCGTAAACCTCTTCATGGGATAACTGTATATATGTGTATATATATGTATATATATATATATATATATATATATATATATATATATATATATATATATATGTGTGTGTGTGTGTGTGTGTGTGTGTGTGTGTGTGTGTGTGTGTGTGTGTGTACGTATTTAACAATACTTTAAAAAATGATTTGGAGGTCAGGACCATTTGCTCGTGCTCATTTGGGTCTCATTTCCATCATTTTTTTAAATGGAAATTTCCAACTGAGAACTCTTGAACGGCGGCTGACATTTCTAAATTCCAAAACACAGTAACGCGTTAGGTCTAAGTGAATGCACGTCGACGACTCATACTATAACAAGGTTAGCAGCGCCATGGCGTGTTCTGCAACTGTTAAGTTAAGGCAAACACAATGTTTGCTTTATTACATTACCCTCTTCCGCCTTTGTGGCTAATCCAGTTTTGGGTTTCGTTTTAATTCGACAGGCAGATGCAAAGGAATATGGTAATGCAGCGGGTGTAGGCCTACTTTACTTGTGTAATAATTTATCAACTACGGCACCAACCCTCTACGGAGTAACAGTAACAGTTAATTGCTGATCGGCTGCTACTTCCAATCACGGTTACTTTAGGCGCCCGTATTAAAATAATCGCATCACACAACTGTCTCGCTGACGTGATAGAAGCAAATTTTCAAATGTATTTTGTTTTACCGTATTAGTTTTTTAAAATTCCTATTTCACCGATTTTAGTTTTTTAAAATCTGCATATATCAATGCTTTTTAAACTTTCAAATTGCATTGAAAATACGAAAATGAACCCGTCAGAAGAGATTTCCTAATTTCAAAGAATTTTGAAAATTCTAAATTAATGCAGTTTTTAACAGGTATGACCACGCTGAAATAAGATTTTCAAAAAAAAAAAACGTATAAAACAGGTACGGATTTTTAAAGATTTGAAATGGCCGCCATTTTGAAAGTATTAAATGAATTTTGCTAGTTCGTTCAAATTATTGCCGTAATCGATTGTTGTGCTGTGTTTAAATCGAATAAGATCAAAATTGCGATCGTGAACATGAGCGTGCAATTTTATAAATTGTACTCAACCCCGTAATAAGTGATATAGAGGTCATAACGGAGATTTGCTCAAATTATTTGCTAATATCCTGGTTCGTTACTTCAAGGCATGCTAAACACCGAGACATGGGATCAGCTGACTGACGGAATACGCCACATTTGACTTCTCTTTTAACACAGTTATATTCTACATATTCAAGTTTTATATTAAATAACTTTTCCTTCCAGCAAATTATCGTTGGAAACGAATCAAAATGCGGCCATTCCGGTTAAAAATATATACATTTTTAGCGATTTTTCTTGGAAAATGAGTATTTAAAACCATCATAGTAAGGCCCAGACCCGGAACTTTGGACTGAATGCATATCCTGACCACTAGATCACTTTGTGAGGGTTAATTAAAGTTTTTATATATACTACACACACCAAGCTCACGTCCGCAATGTCAGTTCGATCTGATTCAAACACAGCACGAACATCAGTTTGGTAACAACTCGGACAAGTTCGTTAACCAGAAAAATTCGTTCAACAATATTAAAATGGCGACCATTTTCAAAGCATTAGAAATTCTTAACTGTTTTCTGTTAAATAGACTATTTTAAATGTTTAACGACCTCGTTAGAAGTGATTTAGAGGTCAGAATCACCGCTTATTTAAAGATCCCCGAGCCTGAGTGTTTACAGTGATGGCAGTTCCAATAGCTTATTTTCCCAAACATGTAGTCTACCAAGGGACCAGTGCAATTCGTCAAATTTATTTAATAATGTTGAAAAAGAAAGAAACGGTCGTTCTATTTTGTTGGGGAATTAAAATTCGTTACTTAGAATTTTAACGAAGGAATGTCGCAATGGAAAGAAAATGGAAAACTAATTAAACTTGATTGAAAACATAAATTAAGTGAACGCAACTTCGGCAGCGAAGAATGACGAGGAGGCTATAGCCTAATTACAGAAAGTTTATATCTTTTGAGCGATATTTAATTATTGTTTGTTAGCTGCAGAAGGGAATTAAATCTAATTCTCAGAATGTAAATACATCAAAGGAAACCATCCGAAGTAATAAAACCATCTAAATATAAAAATTAAATTTAAAATTAAATTGCGGTTTGTCTAGTCACTGTGCTAAGTGTCGTCTGATGTTCTCTTTTCTTAGTAAAAAGAGAAAAACCAAGTAACTTGGACATTTTCGTAACAAGCAAAATTCGTTCGACGGCTTCAAAATGGCCGCCGTTAGATATCTTTAAAAATTCGTAACTTTTTTCTCTTAAATGTTATTGAAAATCTGATTCTGTCGTGATAACGAGCTCTAAAAACTGCATAATTTAAAAACTGCATATGTTTTAAAATTTTAAAGTCCATTAAAATAAAGAAATTTAATTAGACATAGTTCAGGGTTCACTTTTGTATTTTCTATGTAATTTGAAAGTTTGAAATGCTGATATAATGCAGATTTTAAGGTTGTCTTTCACACACACACACACACACACACACACACACACACACACACACACACACACACACACACACACACACACACACACACACACACACACACACACACACACACACACACACACACACACACACACACACACACACACACACACACACACACACACACACACACACACACACACACACACACACGTACACATACTCGTATAAGGTTATAAATATTTAAGCTTATATCCTATATAATTAGGATTATGACCTATTTTCTTCTGTCTATTGGTATTTTTTACTCACCTCGTAAAGGCTACCGCGGTTTCGAAACTTCACTGTTTCATCTTCAGGCCGTAATACAAAACTTCAAATCGCTCTGTCGAGGTCGTCACAAAGTTAAGAAAACATTTAAAACTAACGTCACAAACACTTAAAACAATTACACGGTTTTTATTAAAACGCATACGGTACGATTTGGTTTGGCCAAACACTGCGTGCAACTCGTTTGTCGTTACATGCCGGACGTTGACGATCCCGACAGAGTGCAGTTTCGAAACCGCGGTAGTCTTTACGAGGTGAGTAAAAAAGACGACTAGACGGAAGAAAATATGTCATAATCCTAATTATTTAAATGTGTTTTCCGATGGCTATGTTCCAATAATGAAAATATTTTAAAGACCCCCTCAAAATGTGATCCAGAGATAAGGATCGGTGCTCATTTCAAGGTCCCGGGTCTGGGTCTTACCGTAATAACTATAGTTCCCAAGGAAATTTCCTAGAAATAAAAATGTTTCGGTTTTTTTTAAATCACCTAGCAGAAAATTATATGAAAACGGTTTTTTATTGTTTCATTCTTAGTCATGGCGTTATAGTCTAACTTTTAAAGATTTAAATTAATAATAAAATAGAATTTTACTTGTAAACTTTGGAGTAGCCTACAGTGCGATTTTCGAAGTAAAAACTTGTTGTCTGACCGGTCAGAGAATTTAGCTTTTTGATGATGTGTTAAATCGAGCTGGCATGTAAGATATTGGCCGTCACGGTTACGCAATCTGTTTTTTACATTAAGTATTTATGCGTTTAAAATTATATATATATATATATATAATTATATATGAAATTATATGTAATATATTTTTAATTATATATAATTTTATATTATATATATATATATATATATATATATATATATATATATATATATATATAGAGAGAGAGAGAGAGAGAGAGAGAGAGAGAGAGAGAGATCAATAATTTTAAACACATAAATACTTAATGTAAAAACACACTGTGTAACCGTGACGGCCAAAATCTTACATGCCAGCTCGATTTAAAACATCATCAAAAAGCTAAATTCTCCGGTGGATATCTCTCTCTCTCTCTCTCTCTCTCTCTCTATATATATATATATATATATATATATATATATATATATATATATATATGTGTGTGTGTGTGTGTGTGTTTTTTTTTAATAATATTAACTCCGTTATACTACATACCCGACTCATATACCACAAAAGAAAATTGTTTTATAACGTTTACAATTAAATAGAACTTGTATAATTTAATATTTAATTTTAATATCATCAGATATTTCCATCATTTAATATTGTAATATAGTAATAATGTTACTTATGTACATAATCACGTTAATTAATAAATATATAAATAATAATTAAAGCCATTATACTATAGCCTATACCCCAGCTCATCAAGCACAAAATTGTTAGAGCGTTCACAGTTAAATATATATAGTACATATTTTCTATAGATTTATTAAGTAATATTACGTATATAAATAAGTTCGTTAATAATTTAAATTATTAATGAATCCATTGAACTACATGCCCAGTCCAGCCTTCCAAATTGTTAGTGCATTATCTTGTTGTTTATTATACAAGTCTATGTCTCATCACTATAATAGCTGTTTCTTAGTTATTAATTTATAGTTAATTGATTAATTAATTATGATAAATACTAATTATAATAATTAATTATAATTTATGAGCAACTCAATTTGCAGTTCGTTCGTGGTTGGTCCGTGTAGTCGGCAAGGTTAATTAAAAAATAAAAAAAGAAAAATAGAAAAACAATTTAACAAATTTCGTTTCATTTACAGAAATGTTTATACGCCAAAAAAACATTGTAAATTATAAATTATTTTGTAATAAAATATTTTATAAACATTCATATTTTTTAGCACGTTACTGAAATTTTAAAACATTATTCATGAATTTAAATGTAGTTTCATGAATTATTTTACAAAATATGCCCTGCGTTTAAAAGTTGTAGGTCATGTCAATAAAAACTTTATTACATAGGCAATAAAACTTTAATTAAAAGTCTTTTATAATCTCGTTATTTAACATTAATGTGTTCGGTGTGTATTCAATTTAGAAAATTTAAAATTTAACCTAAGAAATTTTAAATACAGAATTAAAATGCTTTCCTATTTTTAAGTTTAGTAGATTTCTTGTGCGAATAGTTTTAAATTTATTTAAAATTGTATCACATTTTCATTGATTTATTTATGAAAGCTTATATCTTAACGATCTTGACAGTTGCTTAAAGTACAGGCTATTTAGATAGAGATCCATTAGCTATAGTATAAAGATCCATTTGCGGAAAACAGCTGTTTTAAATATAAAATCTATTGTACAACTAATTTATTCCTTGCTAACAGCTGTTCTTTCGTTGACTTTCACGTTATGTAGTTTAGCCGTTACTGGCGCGATTGGTGTGCGCAAATATACATTGTAAACTTACACTAAGTATTTAATCGGACTTATACTTATGAATTAATTTATAGAATATATTGTAATCAAAGTAAAGCTGTATTTTTTAATTATATTACATGTAAATAACATAATTGCCCGCTTAGCGGATCATTCCCGACGACTAATCTACAAACTTTACACCTGAAATAATAAGAACACCATAATAAATATTACTTAAATTAGGTAATATTATTTTAATAATACTCTACTTACTTTGGCAGATAATTGTAACAGTTTGTCGATGAATCAGCAGAATCTCGTGTCCGCCTAACGTGCGATACGCCACTTTTAAAATACAATATTTCACAAAAAGTACTAAACCAATTACGGTGATCGTTGATATAATTATTTCTCGCGTTATCTAAAATTAACGGACCGTTAAGTACTCGGTTAAGTCGTGTTTGATAACGGTTTGATAAGGAAATAATATAGCGATGATTCCCGCCAAAGGCAGACTGACAAGAAAACAGTTGTCGGTTTGTTAAGGTGGCCGCACTGCGCAGGACACAATGGGCGGGGCTTGACAATGGATGCTTACAGCATACCACGTGCTGCGAAGGGGAGGCGCCACTCCCCACCTCAAACTCTAAGTGGTTTGCTTCTTGTAAAGTAATTTTCTTTCAGCGATTTGCCTCCTTTACCGATTAAATAGACCATTAGAAAATAGAATCTCGCTCTAATCTTCTTATTTGTTTCTCAGTTTAGTTTTATTTCAACCGTATGCACTGAAATATAAACGTTTAGGGCATCCTGCCTACTGTAACTGTAATGGCAAATAAAGCTATTACACTAATAAAATAGGCTGATTGCATAAACACCTTGTTACGAGGGTAATAAGTATGTACTATTCAGAAACAAGAAATCATCCCTTCTTTAAGCATACACGTCAGATGTTGTAGCCGTTAAGTAGACAGTCTTTAATCAAACAAATTAGATTCGTGAACGTCTAAGGATTAATCGTAGCCTATATAATTTCTAATACCTACCTAATTCTCCCAAGTCGATTTTTATTTTGGTAAAAACACAATTAATAGTTGTTGGGGTATATATTTAAAAAAAAACGTAAGCCCTGACCGCCGTCATTGTTCTTTTAGGGGGTTTTCGTCTCACTAACTCCGTAGATTCGTTTGGGGTAATTTTTAGAATACGCAGTTTGCTTATTATGCAGTTATGTTCGAGTACCCTACTGAAATTGCGTCCCAAATTTTTTTAAGCCCTTTTTATTTTAAAAATGCTTAGTTTGGCAGATGTTGCGGAGTCCTTTAAATGGTAGACTGGATTTTGCTATGCAAACACTACAGGGCAGTTTAGCAGTATCGCCATCAATTAATGGATGAATTTAATTTATTAACCTTATTTTGATTATTTTTCTTTGCATTAAAATTTGTAAATTTTAGTTTGGTTTTATCAATGTTCTTTTTGTTTGTGTTTGTACCTGAAGAAAGTCAGCAACTCCTCAGACGGCGTTTCGGCCATGAGAACTGTGCTTTGTTTAATGAGTAATATTTATACTCATGTTATTTGGAACTGTAATTTTATTTCTTTTATGTAAATATGGTTATATCATTTTTGCCAAATAAAACACTTATTCTGTTCCACTTAGGCTATTCCAAAAAACCCTTTTTTTTAATGAAAAGTTTCTTGAAAAACAGTTTTAACGGTTTTTGGTAATTGTTTACAAACTAAACATGGTGTTTGGGGTTCTTTTGTGTTCCCGAAAAATGCAGTTCAGTAGCTCCCGTTTGAAAGTGCAGTGTTCAAACAAAACAGTGTTAAAATCGTTTAATTTATACGAATAGTGTAAAATATACAAGTTATAACCGAACGTGTAAATAAGTCCATTCTTACATTTCGAAAATTGTATTTTATTTTTATAATTTTCAATCCAGTTTCATACTGTATGAACAGCTACAATAAACACATGTTTCAAATTTTTAAATCGCAGTATTTTTTTTATTTTCCTATTATTTTTATCTAACATAGTGGATAATATTTTGTGCCAGTCGGTCTCTAATAACTATAATATTATTATATTTATCTATCCTTTATCCTTACAGTAATATAATATTAAGAGTTTATTAAAACACAAAGGAGAGAAGAAACACCTCTAAACGCTGACAACATGATCTTAATATTAAAAAAAAATAAACAAACAAATAGAACCTTTGTCAACATAAATAGGTTAATATAGAAAGACAATAACACTTTAATTATTTATTCACTAGCCTACATTATTATTCTCGTAATTTTACAAGAAATTATTTTAGATACTGTGTTGAAACATCTACAGTTGGGATACGGTAAGCAGGGCGCAGGATGCAGCGTGTTAAACGTGTACCTAGATTGCCGACCCTGCCCCTGATTAAAGTCTACCTCTTCAAGGCGCTTGCTATATTAACATTACAGTCTGTGTGCGCACACATTGTCGAATAAAAAACTAATTGACCGATTTTTATGAAATTTGACTTGCAGGTCTCGTTCACTCAGAGGCTTATCTCGCGATTGTTTTTTAATTTTTCTAAAAAGAAGTGTTTTGAAGCTCTTTTCCGTAACAAACACATAGTCAAGTTTTCTCAAAATTAGTTCGAAGACTATTAATCACTGCTTAAATATAGTCCATAAAATCGTGTGTGTCGTTATATCCACAATAGGCAGGTAAGGTTTGAAATAAAAGAAATTCTTTGTTCTGGAGTAAATTTTAAAAAAACCAAAAATTTAACCTGACCGCCATCGGGTTTGGTTAGGTTCGGACGTAAGTTTATTTTGTTTCAAAGTTTGTACAACGACTTAAGTTCACAGACTATATAATTTGAGTAAATAAATAACGCAAAGCTCAGTGTGTTTGTTCGCACTATAGGCCTATATCCGGATACGACAGCTAAGCTTTGTTCGGACGTTTACCGTAATTTGCGTAAGGAAGCAATACGCGAGGGTCTTAAGGTTAGGTAGGCCTAAGCCTTGGCACGCAGCTGTCCCGCTGACATGATTGCAGCGAATTCCAAAAAGTATTTTCCTTCGTTTTAAGTTACTTTTTCTTGAAATTCTGATTTCAATATCATAATCAGCATTAAAATCTGCGTATTCACTTTCAGACAGCACTTAAAATATGAAAATGAACCGTGACCGCCGTCATATTAAATTTCTTAATTCCGACGGATTTTTAAAAATCAAAACACTGATTTACGCAGTTTTCAACGCTGATTACAACCGTGAAATCGTATTTTAACACGTATTTCAGTACCAAGTAACATTTAATACAATGAGCTATGATTTTTTTAAATTCGAGATGGCCGTCATATTGAAATTGTTAAACAAATTTTGCTAGTTAACGAACTAATCCAAGCTGTTATCATAATCGATTTTTGTTTCCAAGTTTGATTCGAAACGGACCGAAATTGCAAACGTGAGCCAGGTAAAACACACACAAACGCGCGCGCGCACACACACACACACACACACACACACACACACACATATACACATATATATATATATATATATATATATATATATATATATATCCCCGCAGGGGTGCAGGCTAGCTGACCTATTGAGAGGATTTAGACGTCTCTCACGGTACCCGAGTCTAACACACACTTACGACTTTTAACACTTTACACTCACACTTAGATTTAGGGAGGTGATAATAGCCTCAATGTGCTTTTCGCCTTAAAATTTAAAAAAATTATATATACGTATAAACACGCGGGGGGAGCGCGCGCGCACACACACACATCCACAAACACACGCGTGCGCAAGCGCACACATACACACACGCACGCACGCACGCAAAGCGTTATCTGGAGGACAGGGTCGGTGACAATTTCATGATGGCAGCTCCAATAACTCATTTTTCCAATAAAAATTCTCTACTAATACATTTGTTGTTGATCCTCACAGAACATCGTGCCTTGCTTGTACACACACAGATGATGGCAAATATAAAACATAAATTTTAATAACAACACAAACTCGGTGTTTCCTTTCTTTCTACACACCCTGTATAAATTGAGCGTATTACCGTCACATCGCAGTACTCACGTCTGACCAGTGATGTTCTCGGATTGCCAAGTTGGCTCGGGTCGGACGGGAAGCAGGAAGCAGGAAGCAGTAATTATATTAAGAACCGCACACATGAAAGTTTCATTGCATTAGACCAAGTAATGTTAGTGCAAATCGTGTTAGAGATAGAATACGACTGCGCCGGCTAATCGGGTTAACTGAGACGTCCTAACTTGCTGGGCGGCTAATTTCATCCGCTTGATTTCTGTTAACCCGGCGTCTGTCTGGGCACCAATTTCCAAAGCTTTACCCGAGTCTCGGACCTGGTAACATTACAGAATTGATTTTATCAAAATCGTGTCTGACATTATGCATCAAATTCTGGTCAAATTCAACTCGTAGGTAAAATATTTGGGTTGCTACAGCCGCAAAAAATCTAGCTTTATTTTTCAAAATCGGTCAGTCACAGATTTACTTTAAAACCGCAAATTCGTTGCCATTATTTCGGTTATGCCCGAGCAATGCAGTGGACTTTCAAAGAAAATAACTGAATGTGAGAAATTTTGAGTATTGTTTCAGCAATTGCATGTCTAACAGACCGAACTGCTCTCCGGTATGCAGGGCAACTTTTGTAGCTAAAAGGTTTGAAATCCCTTTTTGGTAAATTATAAATTATACGGCGAGCGTATCGTAAACCAAAAAGTGTCAGTAGTATAAAAATATTCGTTATGATGTTTTCTTACGTTTTTGAATTTCACTTAGATTACTTCAGCGAAAGAGATGCGTGCGGAATTATTCGATATTATAGGCCAGAGAGGAACTATGTGATGATGTGTCTCTTATAAACTTTGCGCCATTTTGATATTGTCAGACAAAAAAATATGTTTATATATTTAAAAGTCTTTTAAAAAATTAAACTACAAACTAACAATATACAGTATCCTATGTTTTTTTAGTTTAACTAGTCCCGGAAAAACAAATTATTTACTGTCTCGCTGACGTGATAGAAGCGCATTTCCAAAATTAAGATTTTACCTTACCATATTTTTGGAATGTGATTTCAACACTGAGATATTTATTATTTAAAACTTTCATATTGCATTAAAAATTTTAAAAATGAGCCCAGATCGCTGTCAAATTAAATTTCTTAATTTCAATGAATTTTAAAAATTAAAAATGCTAATCTGTGCCGTTTTTAACGATGATTACAATGGCGAAATCGGATTTTCAATAAACATTAAGACAAAAAAGTTATGATTTTGTAAATATTTTGAATGATCGCCATTTTGAAACTGTTAAACGAATTTTGCTGGTTAACGAACTTCTATAAGCTATTACAATAATCTAAACTTCCAATGTGAGCGTGTTAACACATTTATGTGTATAAATTTCTGTTACTGAACCAAAAATAAAAATCGTGTATCATGTTTTCTCTTCTTTTTCATTTTAGTTACGTTAATTAGTTCGAAAACACGACAAATTATTGTAGCTACATTGTAATAACATAACCTAAAACTTATTACAGCCTATCAGCTGTTCAATGAAATCAGCTGATCGTTACGAATTAATAGCAACTGATCTTTTACTATAACTACAATAGCTATTTTTTAACAGAATAACCTAAAACTTATTATAGTCTATAAGCTGTTCAATGTAATCAGATGATCGTTACGAATTAATATAAAACAACTGATCTTTTGCAATAACATAGTTATTTTTAATAACATAAGCTGAAATTGTTATGTATCAGGTGTTCAATGAAATAAGCTGATTAATTCTTTACGATTTAATATAAAACAACTGATATTTTTACTATAACTACCAATATAAATTTGTGCACTCGCATCACGCGACGCGCAAAATCTAACTTCACAACCAGGCCTAACATGTGATACATGTTAAAACATTTATCGATCCCTCGCATAATCAATGTAGAGGTCAGTATCGGCGCTTATTTCAAGGACTCGGGCCTGGGTCTTACCACGATGGTTTCTCTAAAAAGTAAAAATCTGTTCCACAGAAGTAAAGGTATAATACAGTAACCGAATTAAACTTCTTCTAAGCCCAATACTTTTATGGTAATGTTTAGAGAACGGGCGAAACTTTGCTGTACAGGAGGCTTATTGTTTAGGCTCATTTGAATTGCGTATAAAATAGTCAGCTAATGAAGTTGCAGCAATATAAAAGCAATCTCCATTCATTTGAATGTAATTGCTCAAAGCTTTTTTCCGCTGCAAAAGATGTAATTGTATTTAGTGGACTTGAATTTTTCAAGTCTTCGCAACGAACGGAACAGCGTTGTGAAAATTGGGCCCTTTTTCCGATATGATATTAGCCGGGTTCACCCCTCTTCCCTCCTCCCCCCTCCCCCGCCGCCCCTAGAGAATAGCAATACCTCGCGTTATAAAGCAAATTATACAAGTTTACATATTTTTCCATCTCTTTAGCGATGATACAGAAAGAGAAAGAGAAATGGGGGGGAGAGAATGATGAAGTAACAAATTTAATGAAGTCAAGCCTATCGGTGCTGTGTGCAGGCCTATACGTTAATTGCATCAAGATATTCTCTGCTCAACGTTCTCCCGCAAAATGAGAATTGCAAAACTCGTTAACTTATTTCCTTTATAGGCGTACTTTTTTAATAATCTTTCTCTCTCTCTCTCTCTCTCTCTCTCTCTCTCTCTCTCTCTCTCTCTCTCTTCCATACAACTGATAATTACTTAGCTCGGTTCATTTGTTCAATTATCTTATTTACAAATTCTTTGATGTTTTCCCTTTGCCGTATCAGCCTATAAATTATAAATGAAATATAAACTTTGTTTGGTTCTCCTTTAAATGTGTTTTTAATCTAATCGAATTCTCAAAGCTCCCTTCTCACTCCATACGCTTGAAAGCGATCGTTTTGGTTTCCTGCGATACACAATTTCAATTTAAAATTTTGTTTAAAAGCTTCTTTATCTGAAACTGGAAATTTAATAATCGATGCTGGCAATTTTAAGCGGGTATAAGTACTATGATTGTGATAATCGATCTTGAGATTTCGATGGGTGCCTTTTTCGTTTCTGATCCCCCCTGAGTGCGGTTGCCTAACTGATCAACTGACGTATTTCAATGGAATTTACCATGTAAGGTTAGCTCAGTCGTATCCGATCATTTTTTATGTCTTGTCAACATCCTTTAATGTGCTCACACATACGTTTACAGTCTATATATATATATATATATATATGTGTGTGTGTGTGTGTGTGTGTGTGAGAGAGAGAGAGAGAGTGTGTGTGTGCGTGTGTGTGTGTGTGTGTGCGCGCGCGCGCGTGCTTGCTTATATCACTGCGCATATGGCATGGTATCCTTTCATGAAGAAGGTTTCGACTTGAAACTGCAGGACAGAATTTGGATGGATGTCAAAAGGACACCATGGATTTTTTTTATGAAAAGTCGCGTGAATCAGCTGGGATTCAAATTCCGAAGTGGCCGAGACAGTCTTAAAATGTTCAGAATGTTCTATGATATTACAGGACCTTCGAGAATATCTTAGAATGCCCAAGAAGATTCAATTTCAGAATATTCGACAATGTTCCAGGACGTTCAGTCGGTGAAGCAGCCGGGAATCGAGTTCCGAAGTGGCGGGACTAGCCAGAATGTTTCTGATTGTTCTAGAATTTTCCAGATTGTACTAAAATTTTTCCATAATGTTCGACAATGTTCTAGAATATTCAAGAATGTCAGTTAGAAATCAAATATTTTAAAAACGTATTTTGCCCAAAGATTAAATTTCTTAATTTAAATGAATTTTAAAAATTAAAAATGCTAATTTGAGCCATTTTTAACGATGATTACGATGGCGAAATCGGACTTTCAATAGGCTAAACGTTAAGACAAAAAAGTTATGATTTTGTAAATATTTTGAATGATCGCCATTTTGAAACTGTTAAACGAATTTTGCTGGTTAACGAACTTCTATAAGCTATTACAATAATCTAAATTCAAATGTGAGCGTGTTAACACATTTATGTGTATAAATTTCTGTTACTGAACCAAAAATAAAAATCGTGTATCATGTTTTCTCCTTACACTACCCCAAATATTTTTGTAGTCAAATCCTACAATTGCCCTAAGTTCGGGCCGTTACAAAGACCATGTCCTTCAAATTTGAAAGTGATCTTTTAATCGCATCTTTTATGAATAATAAATGTTTGATTGCGGACCAAAAAAATAAAAATACCCTTTAAAAAGTTATCTAGAGATCAAAATCGGGGACGTATCAAGGTGCCGAGACTGGGCCTTACCGTGATGACCGCTCTTATAACTCATTTTTCAATTGAAAATAGAATGTTACAGTATTTTCTATAGGCCTACAGTATAGAATGTTACTATAGTCTTTACAGGTTTTCCATATCATTCTGTATACTTTTCTGAATACAAAATTTTTTACTACTAAAAAATGCATTTTGTTTTTTTAAGAACAATATAAACATAACACAACCTTACTCTAACGAAGAAACTAATAATGAAAATGTTTTTTTAAAAACAAACGTTAATTTGAGAAACCTTTTTATATTCTAAAACGTTTGACCTGATTATTGACTTTTTTCATTGTGGAAAGGCACAAAAGATCAATAGTAACTTACTCGAAAATAAATTGTATGCCGACGTCGGTTTGCAGATGAAGTAAACCGGTTAAAATTATTTAAACGTAGTTAATTTGCCTGAATGCCGGAGTTGTGTGAAGTTAATTTGAAATTCAGTTTAGCAGTAATTCGATTTGCTGACGTAATGCCGGTTCGGTTCACTTCAGCTTACTTAAGATCAAAGATGGTTTTTCCAATGTTTAGTGTTAGTACGGGTGTAATTTGATTTAACTCAAGTTTGCCTTTAATACACTGCACATTAATTTACCTCCAACCTACTGAAGTACAACTTTGTATTTGTTTTGCGCTTCGTGCTGAAAATTAATTCTAGAAATGTCGGTATTCCTACTTATAACGTTGTAATGTGCCCTTATGCTGTGATAAACGGATTCTGCGAATATTACTTTAAATACATTACCTTATTTTTACAACTTAAATGGTAAGATAATTTGTAAATTTAAAAAAACACTTTAGACAAATTTAAATCATATTAACTGGTATTTTTCAATTCGTGGAACAAGGAAAGTTAAATGTACATTTAGTGTGATTGTGATTTGACTCATTCGATTTCGTTTTACATTCATATTTTGAGTTATACAATGCGGTTACAAGTCGTGATCACGTGATCCCCAATCTACACTCTACAGATAAACGTCAGTTTAACTTTACATTTTTTAAAATCTTTTTGTACGTCTGACTGACCGTACCTGACTTGTTGTTTTGACATTATTTCTTTAGTTTCTGTTAATATATATTTTATCTAGGCTACTAATTAACTATTATAGTCATAGTAGCCTATAGTCCGAATTGTATTTATAAAAATGCGTGATATATCTTGTAACAAGAGGGGGAGCTGAAGAACTAGACGTGTGATATGGAAAATTATTTTCCGCTTAGACAATGAAACATTTAAAATAAATGCTGTTTTTTTAAAGCAAACTTTAAAAATATGTTTTAAAGAAAAACCTATTAAGTAAGTTATTTTATAGTTGTGTATTTTGCAATAAATTTATTCTTTGATTAAATATTACTTGCTTTAAAACTTTCAATAATTTTTCTGGTTGATTTTTTAAAGTTATTATTCTAAACACTTAGGCCTATTCAAGCAAAGCCTATTAGAGGAATTAAATAAAATTAATTTTTAGGTCGTATATCAGAAGTGTGATTAATTTAGTCACATTTCACTTCTATAGTTAGCAGTTACAACATACAGCTACAGGAGCGATAGAGCGTAAACCATCAGTCACAATCACAGTAAATCACAGGTTAAAATCACAGGTTTTACGCAGTATCAATCACAATTCATACTATTACTGTAAAATCACTGTTAGTCACATCACTGTTAGCTGAGGTCCTTCTGGAGCGATTTGTTTCTCCCCCTTTTCTACTTTAAGGCAGTACACGACGATCTGCGATCAGAACTCGCTTATGTGTGCAGTGCGTCTACCTAAAACATGAATGCTACCTAAATTTGTTTCTGCTGAAAGTGTGTCACAGCCTAACCGAATAACGGTACTACAGGTACAGACAGAGAGACGGCGTAAAATCATATGAACACAAATTGAATACGTGAGCGATAATTACGCTGCCGCATTTTATTAACAATTTGCATTCGTTTTGACGCTACAAAGAGAAAAGCGCGGAGAGCACAGATTGAACAGCGAGTGACGAGCTGTAATTGTGTTCAATTATTTGCAACGGAATAATCACGGCAGTGGAGAAGTTTTGATGATAATACAGTCGCCAAATGGAACAAATGAAAAACTAATTTGCCCGAGCAGTGGTGAAATCTAGCGGGGACGACAGTAATTACCCTGCTCTCTGTTTGCCAAATGTAATTTAAAACGGCTGATTATTCCGCCACTTCAGATTGGTCCAAGTAGAGTGAGCTTAGTTTGGAGAAAGAATAATTCTCAAAGTTGAGCTAGCTAACTTGCCACCGCTGTTTTCCCTTCTTGTAATTATGATTTTTTTAACCTCCGCTGAAAGTTTGGCTCGAATTAAACTCGAAGTTGTTTGATTCGCGAACTCAAAGTCGGTCTAGTTACTTCGTAATCGAATAGTGGCGACTCTGCGATCAACTTTTCTGTTAGGCCTACGTAAACTCTGCAGTAAGCAGTCACGCACGCAGCTGTCTTGCTCGCGTAGTGAAAGTGAATTTCTACCGGTATTTTTTATACATCTTTTGAAAATTTGATTCACTTCATAATCAACAATAAAATATCCACTAAATGTATTATTATTTAAAATTTTTCGAAATAATCAAAATAATCCTTTACCGCCGAAAATTTAAAATGCGAATTTGTGCAGATTGTAACCCTGTTACGGTGGTGGAATCACGTATTCAAAAATGTGTAACACAAAAAAGTTACAAATTGTTCACAAGTTATCTATAAAGCATTTAAATAACCTCGTCCCATAAAAAGTGATCTGGAGATTGGGATCAGTGTTTATTTCATGATGCCGGTTCTGGGTTTTACCTCAATAACTCGTTTTCCAATGGGAATTTGTCTGAAAAAACAACAAAATTAAATAGCATCAAGAAAGTGGACATTCGACAAGGGAATATTTTTTTAGTAACTCTATTATATTTCGAAATTCGTTAAATTTTCTGACAAAAATGATGCTATTCATTATTAAAAAACTCAAACAAACATATATGAGTAAATAGGCCTATCAAAGGTTCGATGGTCGATGTGGCATCGGACAATCTGCTGCGTACCTCAAGGTTATTAGTTCGAGCGGCAGTTACTTCCGTTTCTTTACCACCGTTAACGCTGATCCCTCGACATCATTACGTTATGCAGACACGTCGTCCTGCCATTAGTACGAGAGTAAGTTAATAAGTAAAGTGAAATTGAAGAAAATCTATGTATTTAATGTAGTTATATAGATGATACTAGCATTACTTTTCAACATAATCCCCTCCTGCTTCTACGCACTTAGCCCATCTTTTAACCAGCGTTTGAATTCCTTCCTGGAAGAAGGTTTACAGCCTGGCGTTCAGAAAATTTTGCACCGCTTGTACGGCCTCTTTATCAGATCCATAACGTTTCCCTCGCAACTGTTTTTTTAATGGGCTGAAAAGTTTAAAATCGCTTGGAGCTTGGTCTGGACTATATGGAGGGTGGTTCAATGAAACAATACTTTCCATGAACAGCTAATACGTTATGAGTTATAGCAGAACAATCAGTGCTGACATACATGTGATTCTGAGCTTTTACGTTTTGTCTTGCCCTTGTGTTAATATAGACCTACCAATTCTTTAGCGAGTTCCATTGGAAAATATGCAATTGGAAGAGTTACCACGGTAAC